>CM065593.1:205667532-206048591 GCA_033119425.1 Bufotes viridis | reverse complement strand
ATAGTCTTATGTCCTACATTCTGCAGACTAGTATCATTTTCCTCATGAACAGCGCCATCTATTGGATACAAAGTCTTTTGTCCTAAATTCTGCAGACTAATATTATTTTCCTCATTAACAGCAATATCTATTGGATACATAGTCTTATGTTCTACATTCTGCAGACTAGTATCATTTTCCTCATGAACAGCACCATCTATTGGATTCATAGACTTATGTCCTAAATTCTACAGCGTAATATCATTTTCCTCATAAACAGCACCATCTATTGGATTCATAGTCTTATGTCCTAAATTCAACAGACTAGTATCATTTTCCTCATGAACAGCGCCATCTATTGGATACATAGTCTTATGTTTTACATTCTGAAGACTAGTATCATTTTCCTCATGAACAGCGCCATCTATTGGATACATAATCTTATGTCTTAAATTCTGCAGACTGGTATCATTTTCCTCAAGAACAGCACCATCTATTGGATTCATAGTATTATGTCCTAAATTCAACAGATTAGTATCATTTTCCTCATGAACAGCGCCATCTATTGGATTCACAGTATTATGTCCTAAATTCTGCAGACTAATATCATTTTCCTCATGAACAGCACCATCTAATGGATTCACAGTCTTATGTCCTAAATTCTGCAGACTAGTATCATTTTCCTCATGAACAGCGCCATCTATTGCATACATAGTCTTATGTCCTAAATTCTGCAGACTAATATTATTTTCCTCATGAACAGCACCATCTATTGGATACATAGTCTTATGTCCTACATTCTGCAGACTAGTATCATTTTCCTCATGAACAGCACCATCTATTGGATTCACAGTATTATGTCCTAAATTCTGCAGACTAGTATCATTTTCCTCATGAACAGTGCGATCTATTGGATACATAGTCTTATGTCCTAAATTCTACAGACTAATATAATTTTCCTCATGAACAGCACCATCTATTGGATTCATAGTCTTATGTCCTAAATTCTACAGACTAGTATCATTTTCCTCATGAACAGAGCCATCTATTGGATTCATAGTCTTATGTCCTAAATTCTGCCGACTATTATCATTTCTCTCATGAAAAGGACCATCTATTGGATTCAAAGTCTTATGTCCTACATTCTGCAGACTAGTATCATTTTCCTCATGAACTGCGCCATCTATTGGATACATAGTATTATGTCCGAAATTCTACAGACTAGTATAATTTTCCTCATGAACAGCGCCATCTATTGGATTCACAGTATTATGTCCTAAATTCTGCAGACTAGTATCATTTTCCTCATGAACAGCACCATCTATTGGATACATAGTCTTATGTCCTACATTCTGCAGAAAAGTATCATTTTTCTCATGAACAGCACCATCTATTGGATTCATAGTCTTATGTCCTAAATTCTGCAGACTGTTATCATTTTCCTCATGAACAGCACCATCTATTGGATACATAGTCTTATGTCCTAAATTCTACACACTAGTATAATTTTCCTTATGAACAGCGCCGTCTATTGGATTCATAGTATTATGTCCTAAATTCTACAGACTAGTATAATTTTCCTCATGAACAGCACCATCTATTGGATTCATAGTCTTTTGTCCTAAATTCTACAGACTAATATCATTTTACTCATGAACAGCACCATCTATTGGATTCATAGTCTTATGTCCTAAATTCTACAGACTAGTATCATTTACCTCATGAACAGCGCCATCTATTGGATTCACAGTATTATGTTCTAAATTCTGCAGACTAGTATCATTTTCCTCATGAACAGCACGATCTATTGGATTCATAGTCTTATGTCCTAAATTCTACAGACTAGTATCATTTTCCTCATGAACAGCACCATCTATTGGATTCACATTATTATGTCCTAAATTCTGCAGACTAGTATCATTTTCCTCATGAACAGCACCATCTATTGGATTCACAGTCTTATGTCCTAAATTCTGCAGACTAGTATCATTTTCCTCATGAACAGCGCCATCTATTGGATACATAGTCTTATGTCCTAAATTCTTCAGACTAATATCATTTTCCTCATGAACAGCGCCATCTATTGGATACATAGTCTTATGTCCTAAATTCTGCAGCTTAATAGCATTTTCCTCATGAACAGTACCATCTATTGGATTCATAGTCTTATGTCCTAAATTCTACAGACTAGTATCATTTTCCTCATGAACAGCACCATCTATTGGATTCATAGTCTTATGTCCTAAATTCTGCAGACTGGTATCATTTTCCTCATGAACAGCACCATCTATTGGATTCATAGTATTATGTCCTAAATTCTACAGACTAGTTTCATTTTCCTCATGAACAGCGCCATCTATTGGATTGATAGTCTTAAGTCCTAAATTCTGCCGACTAGTATCATTTTCCTCATGAACAGCACTATCTATTGGATTCATAGTCTTATGTTCTAAATTCTGCCGACTATTATCATTTCTCTCATGAACAGCACCATCTATTGGATTCATAGTCATATGTCCTAAATTCTACAGACTAGTATCATTTCCCTCATGAACAGCACCATCTATTGGATTCATAGTATTATGTCTTAAATTCTACAGACTAGTATCATTTTCCTTATGAACAGCGCCATCTATTGGATTCACAGTATTATGTCCTAAATTCGGCAGACTAATATTATTTTCCTCATGAACAGCACCATCTATTGGATTCATAGTATTATGTCCTAAATTCTGCAGACTGGTATCATTTTCCTCATGAACAGCGCCATCTATTGGATTGATAGTCTTAAGTCCTAAATTCTGCCGACTAGTATCATTTTCCTCATGAACAGCACTATCTATTGGATTCATAGTCTTATATTCTAAATTCTGCCGACTAGTATCATTTTGCTCATGAACAGCACCATCTATTGGATTCATAGTCATATGTCCTAAATTCTACAGACTAGTATCATTTCCCTCATGAACAGCACCATCTATTGGATTCATAGTATTATGTCTTAAATTCTACAGACTAGTATCATTTCTCTCATGAACAGCACCATCTATTGGATTCACAGTCTTATGTCCTACATTCTGCAGACTAGTATCATATTCCTCATGAACAGTACCATCTATTGGATTCATAGTCTTATGTCCTAAATTCTACAGACTAGTATAATTTCCCTCATGAACAGCACCATCTATTGGATTCATAGTATTATGTCCTAAATTCTACAGACTAGTATCATTTTCCTCATGAACAGCGCCATCTATTGGATTCACAGTCTTATGTCCTAAATTCTGCAGACTAGTATCATTTTCCTCATGATCAGCACCATCTATTGGATTCACAGTATTATGTCCTATATTCTGCAGACTAGTATCATTTTCCTCATTAACAGCACAATCTACTGGATTGACAGTATTATGTCCTACATTCTGCAGACTAGTATCATATTCCTCATGAACAGTACCATCTATTGGATTCATAGTATTATGTCCTAAATTCAACAGATTAGTATCATTTTCCTCATGAACAGCGCCATCTATTGGATTCACAGTATTATGTCCTAAATTCTGCAGACTAGTATCATTTTCCTCATGAACATCACCATCTATTGGATTCATAGTATTATGTCCTAAATTCTACAGACTAGTATCATTTTCCTCATGAACAGCGCCATCTATTGGATTCACAGTATTATGTCCTAAATTCTGCAGACTAGTATCATTTTCCTCATGAACTGCACCATCTATTGGATACATAGTCTTATGTCCTACATTCTGCAGACTATTATCATTTTCCTCATGAACAGCACCATCTACTGGATTGACAGTATTATGTCCTAAATTCTGCCGACTAGCATCATTTTCGTCATGAACAGCACCATCTATTGGATACATAGTCTTATGTCCTACATTCTGCAGACTATTATCATTTTCCTCATGAACAGCACCATCTATTGGATTCATAGTCTTATGTCCTAAATTCTGCAGACTGGTATCATTTTCCTCATGAACAGCACCATCTATTGGATTCACAGTATTATGTCCTAAATTCTGCAGACTAGTATCATTTTCCTCATGAACAGCACCATCTATTGGATACACAGTCTTATGTCCTAAATTCTGCAGACTGGTATAATTTTCCTCATGAACAGCGCCATCTATTGGATACATAGTCTTATGTCCTAAATTCTGCAGAATAGTATTATTTTCCTCATGAACAGCACCATCTATTGGATTCATAGTATTATGTCCTAAATTCTACAGACTAGTATCATTTTCCTAATGAACAGTGCCATCTATTGGATACATAGTCTTATGTCCTAAATTCTGCAGACTAATATCACTTTCCTCATGAACAGCACCATCTATTGGATACATAGTCTTATGTCCTAAATTCTGCAGACTGGTATAATTTTCCTCATGAACAGCACCATCTATTGGATACATAGTCTTATGTTCTACATTATGCAGACTAGTATCATTTTCCTCATGAACAGCACCATCTATTGGATTCATAGTCTTATGTCCTAAATTCTGCAGACTAGTATCATTTTCCTCATGAACAGCACCATCTATTGGATTCATAGTATTATGTCCTAAATTCTGCAGACTAATATTATTTTCCTCATGAACAGCACCATCTATTGGATTCACAGTCTTATGTCCTAAATTCTGCAGACTAGTATAATTTTCCTCATGAACAGCGCCATCTATTGGATTCATAGTCTTATGTCCTAATTTCTGCAGAATAGTATTATTTTCCTCATGAACAGCGCCATCTATTGGATTCATAGTATTATGTCCTAAATTCTACAGACTAGTATCATTTTCCTCATGAACAGCACCATCTATTGGATTCATAGTCTTATGTCCTAAATTCTACAGACTAGTATCATTTCCCTCATGAACAGCACCATCTATTTGATTCATAGTATTATGTCATAAATTCTACAGACTAGTATCATTTTCCTCATGAACAGCGCCATCTATTGGATTCACAGTATTATGTCCTAAATTCTGCAGACTAGTTTCATTTTCCTCATGAACAGCACCATCTATTGGATTCATAGTCTTATGTCCTAAATTCTACAGACTAGTATCATTTCCCTCATGAACAGCACCATCTATTGGATACATAGTATTATGTCCTAAATTCTGCAGACTAGTACCATTTTACTCATGAACAGCGCCATCTATTGGATTCATAGTCATTATGTCCTAAATTCTGCAGACTAGTATCATTTTCCTCATGAACAGCACCATCTATTGGATTCATAGTCTTATGTCCTAAATTCTGCAGACTAATATTATTTTCCTCATGAACAGCACCATCTATTGGATACATAGTCTTATGTCCTAAATTCTGCAGAAAAGTATCATTTTCCTCATGAACAGCACCATCTATTGGATTCATAGTCTTATGTCTTACATTCTGCAGACTAGTATCATTTTCCTCATGAACAGCACCATCTATTGGATTCACAGTATTATGTCCTAAATTCTGCAGACTAGTATCATTTTCCTCATGAACTGCACCATCTATTGGATTCACAGTCTTATGTCCTACATTCTGCAGACTAGTATCATTTTCCTCATGAACAGCACCATCTATTGGATACATAGTCTTATGTCCTAATTTCTGCAGACTAGAATCATTTTCCTCATGAACAGCACCATCTATTGGATACATAGTCTTATGTCTTACATTCTGCAGACTAGTATCATTTTCCTCATGAACAGCACCATCTATTGGATTCACAGTCTTATGTCCTACATTCTGCAGACTATTATCATTTTCCTCATGAACAGCACCATCTACTGGATTGACAGTATTATGTCCTAAATTCTGCCGACTAGCATCATTTTCGTCATGAACAGCACCATCTATTGGATTCATAGTCTTATGTCCTAAATTCTGCAGACTAGTATCACTTTCCTCATGAACTGCACCATCTATTGGATACATAGTGTTATGTCCTAAATTCTGCAGACTAGTATCATTTTCCTCATGAACAGCACCATCTATTGGATTCACAGTCTTATGTCCTAAATTTTGCCGACTAGTATTATTTTCCTCATGCACAGCACCATCTATTGGATTCACAGAATTATGTCCAAAATTCTACAGACTAGTATCATTTTCCTCATGAACAGCACCATCTATTGGATACATAGTCTTATGTCCTACATTCTGCAGACTGGTATCATTTTCCTCATGAACAGCACCATCTATTGGATTCACAGTATTATGTACTAAATTCTGTTGACTGGTATCATTTTCCTCATGAACAGCACCATCTATTGGATTCACAGTATTATGTCCTAAATTCTGCAGACTAGTATCATTTTCCTCATGAACAGCACCATCTATTGGATTAACAGTCTTGTGTCCTAAATTCTGCAGACTAGTATCATTTTCCTCATGAACAGCGCCATCTATTGGATACATAGTCTTATGTCCTAAATTCTGCAGACTAATATTATTTTCCTCATGAACAGCACCATCTATTGGATACATAGTCTTATGTCCTAAATTCTACAGACTAGTATTATTTTCCTCATGAACAGCGTCATCTATTGGATTCACAGTCTTATGTCCTAAATTCTGCAGACTAGTATCATTTTCCTCATGAACAGCGCCATCTATTGGATACATAGTCTTATGTCCTAAATTCTGCAGACTAATATTATTTTCCTCATGAACAGCACCATCTATTGGATACATAGTCTTATGTCCTACATTCTGCAGACTAGTATCATTTTCCTCATGAACAGCACCATCTATTGGATTCACAGTATTATGTCCTAAATTCTGCAGACTAGTATCATTTTCCTCATGAACAGTGCCATCTATTGGATACATAGTCTTATGTCCTAAATTCTGCAGACTAATATCATTTTCCTCATGAACAGCACCATCTATTGGATACATAGTCTTATGTCCTACATTCTGCAGACTAGTATCATTTTCCTCATGAACAGCACCATCTATTGGATTCACAGTATTATGTCCTAAATTCTGCAGACTAGTATAATTTTCGTCATGAACAGCACCATCTATTGGATTCATAGTCTTATGTCCTAAATTCTGCAGACTAGTATCATTTTCCTCATGAACATCACCATCTATTGGATTCATAGTCTTATGTCCTAAATTCTACAGACTAGTATCATTTCCCTCATGAACAGCACCATCTATTGGATTCATAGTATTATGTCCTAAATTCTACAGACTAGTATCATTTTCCTCATGAACAACGCCATCTATTGGATTCACAGTATTATGTCCTAAATTCTGCAGACTAGTATCATTTTCCTCATGAACAGCACCTTCTATTGGATTCACAGTATTATGTCCTACATTCTGCAGACTAATATCATTTTCCTCATGAACAGCACCATCTATTGGATACATAGTCTGCGTCCTAAATTCTGCAGACTAATATCATTTTCCTCATGAACAGCACCATCTATTGGAAACATAGTCTTATGTCCTAAATTCTACAGACTAGTATTATTTTCCACATGAACAGCGTCATCTATTGGATTCATAGTCTTATGTACTAAATTCTACAGACTAATATCATTTCACTCCTGAACAGCAGCATCTACTGGATTCATAGTATTGTGTCCTAAATTCTACAGACTAGTATCATTTCCCTCATGAACAGCACCATCTATTGGATTCATAGTATTATGTCATAAATTCTACAGACTAGTATCATTTTCCTCATGAACAGCGCCATCTATTGGATTCACAGTATATGTCCTAAATTCTGCAGACTAGTATCATTTTCCTCATGAACAGCGCCATCTATTGGATTCACAGTATTATGTCCAAAATTCTACAGACTAGTATCATTTTCCTCATGAACAGCACCATCTATTGGACTCATAGTATTATGTCATAAATTCTACAGACTAGTATCATTTTCCTCATGAACAGCGCCATCTATTGGATTCACAGTATTATGTCCTAAATTCTGCAGACTAGTATCAATTTCATCATGAACAGCACCATCTATTGGATTCATAGTATTATGTCCTAAATTCTGCAGACTAGTATCATTTTCCTCATGAACAGCACCATCTATTGGATTCACAGTCTTATGTCCTAAATTCTGCTGACTAGTATCATTTTCCTCATGCACAGCACCATCTATTGGATTCATAGTCTTATGTCGTAAATCCTGCAGACTAATATCATTTTCCTCATGAACAGCACCATCTATTGGATTCACAGTATTATGTCCTAAATTCTGCAGACTAGTATCATTTTCCTCATGAACAGCACCATCTATTGGATTCATAGTATTATGTCATAAATTCTACAGACTAGTATCATTTCACTCATGAACAGCACCATCTATTGGATTCACAGTCTTATGTCCTAAATTCTGCAGACTGTTATCATTTTCTTCATGAACAGCACCATCTATTGGATTCACAGTATATGTCCTATATTCTGCAGACTGTTATCATTTTCCTCATGAACAGCACCATCTATTGGATTCATAGTCTTTTGTCCTAAATTCTACACACTAGTATAATTTTCCATATGAACAGCGCCGTCTATTGGATTCAAAGTATTATGTCTTAAATTCTACAGACTAGTATCATTTTCCTCATGAACAGCACCATCAATTGGATTCATAGTATTATGTCCTAAATTCTACAGACTAGTATCATTTTCCTCATGAACAGTGTCATCTATTGGATACATAGTCTTATGTCCTAAATTCTGCAGACTAGTGTCATTTTCCACATGAACAGTGCATTCTATTGGATACATAGTCTTATGTCCTACATTCTGCAGACTAGTATCATTTTCCTCATGAACAGCACCATCTATTGGATTCATTGTCTTATGTCCTAAATTCTACAGACTAGTATCATTTTCCTCATGAACAGCGCCATCTATTGGATTCACAGTATTATGTCCTAAATTCTGCAGACTAGTATCAATTTCATCATGAACAGCACCATCTATTGGATACATAGTCTTATGTTCTACATTCTGCAGACTAATATCATTTTCCTCATGAACAGCACCATCTATTGGAATCACAGTCTTATGTCCTAAATTCTGCTGACTAGTATCATTTTCCTCATGCACAGCACCATCTATTGGATTCACAGTATTATGTCCTAAATTTTACAGACTAGTATCATTTTCCTCATGAACAGCACCATCTATTGGATTCACAGTATTATGTCCTAAATTCTGCAGACTAGTATCATTTTCCTCATGAACAGCACCATCTATTGGATTCATAGTATTATGTCCTAAATTCTGCAGACTAGTATCATTTTCCTCATGAACAGCACCATCTATTGGATTCATAGTATTATGTCATAAATTCTACAGACTAGTATCATTTTCCTCATGAACAGCGCCATCTATTGGATTCACAGTATATGTCCTATATTCTGCAGACTGTTATCATTTTCCTCATGAACAGCACCATCTATTGGATTCATAGTCTTTTGTCCTTAATTCTACACACTAGTATAATTTTCCTTATGAACAGCGCCGTCTTTTGGATTCAAAGTATTATGTCTTAAATTCTACAGACTAGTATCATTTTCCTCATGAACAGCACCATCAATTGGATTCATAGTATTATGATCCTAAATTCTACAGACTAGTATCATTTTCCTCATGAACAGTGTCATCTATTGGATACATAGTCTTATGTCCTAAATTCTGCAGACTAATATCATTTTCCTCATGAACAGCACCATCTATTGGATACATAGTCTTATGTCCTACATTCTGCAGACTAGTATCATTTTCCTCATGAACAGCACCATCTATTGGATTCACAGTATTATGTCCTAAATTCTGCAGACTAGTATCATTTTCCTCATGAACAGCACCATCTATTGGATTCATAGTCTTATGTCCTAAATTCTACAGACTAGTATCATTTCCCTCATGAACAGCACCATCTATTGGATTCATAGTATTATGTCCTAAATTCTACAGACTAGTATCATTTTCCTCATGCACAGCACCATCTATTGGATTCACAGTATTATGTCCAAAACTCTACAGACTAGTATCATTTTCCTCATGAACAGCACCATCTATTGGATTCACAGTCTTATGTCCTAAATTCTGCCGACTAGTATTATTTTCCTCATGCACAGCACCATCTATTGGATTCACAGTATTATGTCCAAAATTCTACAGACTAGTATCATTTTCCTCATGAACAGCACCATCTATTGGATTCATAGTATTATGTCATAAATTCTACAGACTAGTATCATTTTCCTCATGAACAGCGCCATCTATTGGATTCACAGAATTATGTCCAAAATTCTACAGACTAGTATCATTTTCCTCATGAACAGCACCATCTATTGGATTCATAGTATTATGTCATAAATTCTACAGACTAGTATCATTTCCCTCATGAACAGCACCATCTATTGGATTCATAGTATTATGTCATAAATTCTACAGACTAGTATCATTTTCCTCATGAACAGCGCCATCTATTGGATTCACAGTATATGTCCTAAATTCTGCAGACTGTTTATCATTTTCCTCATGAACAGCACCATCTATTGGATTCATAGTCTTTTGTCCTAAATTCTACACACTAGTATAATTTTCCTTATGAACAGCGCCGTCTATTGGATTCATAGTATTATGTCTTAAATTCTACAGACTAGTATAATTTTCCTCATGAACAGCACTATCTATTGGATTCATAGTCTTATGTCCTAAATTCTGCAGACTGGTATCATTTTCCTCATGAACAGCACCATCTATTGGATTCATAGTATTATGTCCTAAATTCTACAGACTAGTATCATTTTCCTCATGAACAGTGCCATCTATTGGATACATAGTCTTATGTCCTAAATTCTGCAGACTAATATCATTTTCCTCATGAACAGCACCATCTATTGGATACATAGTCTTATGTCCTACATTCTGCAGACTAATATAATTTTCGTCATGAACAGCACCATCTATTGGATTCACAGAATTATGTCCTAAATTCTGCAGACTAGTATCATTTTCCTCATGAACAGCACCATCTATTGGATTCATAGTCTTATGTCCAAAATTCTGCAGACTAATATCATTTTCCTCATGAACAGCACCATCTATTGGATTCATAGTCTTATGTCCTAAATTCTGCCGACTAGTATCATTTTCCTCATGCACAGCACCATCTATTGGATTCATAGTATTATGTCCTAAATTCTACAGACTAGTATCATTTTCCTCATGAACAGCGCCATCTATTGGATTCACAGTATTATGTCCTAAATTCTGCAGACTAGTATCATTTCCCTCATGAACAGCACCATCTATTGGATTCATAGTATTATGTCATAAATTCTACAGACTAGTATCATTTCCCTCATGAACAGCACCATCTATTGGATTCATAGTATTATGTCATAAATTCTACAGACTAGTATCATTTTCCTCATGAACAGCACCATCTATTGGATTCATAGTCTTATGTCCTAAATTCTACAGACTAGTATCATTTCCCTCATGAACAGCACCATCTATTGGATTCATAGTATTATGTCCTAAATTCTACAGACTAGTATCATTTTCCTCATGAACAGCGCCATCTATTGGATTCACAGTATTATGTCCAAAATTCTGCAGACTAATATTATTTTCCTCATGAACAGCACCATCTATTGGATACATAGTCTTATGTCCTAAATTCTGCAGACTAGTATCATTTTCCTCATGAACAGCGCCATCTATTGGATTCATAGTCTTATGTCCTAAATTCTACAGACTAGTATCATTTTTCTCATGAACAGCACCATCTATTGGATTCACATTCTTATTTCCTAAATTCTGCCGACTAGTATCATTTCCCTCATGAACAGCACCATCTATTAGATTCACAGTATTATGTCCTACATTCTGCAGACTAGTATCATTTTCCTCATGAACAGCACCATCTATTGGATTGATAGTCTTATGTCCTAAATTCTGCAGACTAGTATCATTTTCCTCATGAACAGCACCATCTATTGGATTCATAGTCTAATGTCCTAAATTCTACTGACTAGTATCATTTCCCTCATGAACAGCACCATCTATTGGATTCATAGTATTATGTCCTAAATTCTACAGACTAGTATCATTTTCTTCATGAACAGCGCCATCTATTGGATTCACAGTATTATGTCCTAAATTCTGCAGACTAGTATCATTTTCCTCATGAACAGCACCATCTATTGGATTCACAGTATTATGTCCTAAATTCTGCAGACTAGTATCATTTTACTCATGAACAGCGCCATCAATTGGATACATAGTCTTATGTCCTACATTTTGCAGACTAATATCATTTTCCTCAGGAACAGCACCATCTATTGGATACATTCTGCGTCCAAAATTCTGCAGACTAATATCATTTTCCTCATGAACAGCACCATCTATTGGATACATAGTCTTATGTCCTAAATTCTACAGATTAGTATTATTTTCCTCATGAACAGCGTCATCTATTGGATTCATAGTCTTATGTCCTAAATTTTTCAGACTAGTATCATTTCCCTCATGAACAGCACCATCTATTGGATTCATAGTATTATGTCCTAAATTCTGCAGACTAGTATCATTTTCCTCATGAACAGCGCCATCTATTGGATTCATAGTATTATGTCCGAAATTCTGCAGACTAGTATAATTTTCCTCATGAACAGCACTATCTATTGGATTCACAGTCTTATGTCCTAAATTCTGCAGACTAGTATCATTTTCCTCAAGAAGAGTGCCATCTATTGGATACATAGTCTTATGTCCTAAATTCTGCAGACTAATATCATTTTCCTCATGAACAGCACCATCTATTGGATATATAGTCTTATGTCCTACATTCTGCAGACTAGTATCATTTTCCTCATGAACAGCACCATCTATTGGATTCACAGTATTATGTCCAAAATTCTACAGACTAGTATCATTTTCCTCATGAACAGCACCATCTATTGGATTGATAGTCTTATGTCCCAAATTCTGCAGACTAGTATCATTTTCCTCATGAACAGCACCATCTATTGGATTCGTAGTCTAATGTCCTAAATTCTACAGACTAGTATAATTTCCCTCATGAACAGCACCATCTATTGGATAAATAGTCTTATGTCCTTAATTCTGCAGACTAATATCATTTTCCTCATGAACAGCACCATCTATTGGATACATAGTCTTATGTCCTACATTCTGCAGACTGGTATCATTTTCCTCATGAACAGTACCATCTATTGGATACATAGTCTTATGTCCTACATTCTGCAGACTAATATCATTTTCCTCATAATCAGCACCATCTATTGGATACATAGTCTTATGTCCTACATTCAGCAGACTAGTATCATTTTTGTCATGAACAGCACCATCTATTGGATTCACAGTCTTATGTCCTAAATTCTGCAGACTAGTATCATTTTCCTCATGAACAGCACCATCTACTGGATTGACAGTATTATTTTCTAAATTCTGCCGACTAGTATCATTTTCCTCATGAACAGCACCATCTATTGGATTCATAGTCTTATGTCCTAAATTCAACAGACTAGTATAATTTTCCTCATGAACAGCGCCGTCTATTGGATTCACAGTCTTATGTCCTAAATCCTGCAGACTAGTATAATTTTCCTCATGAACAGTGCCGTCTATTGGATTCACAGTCATATGTCCTAAATTCTGCCGACTAGTATCATTTTCCTCATGCTCAGCACCATTTATTGGATTCACAGTATTATGTCCAAAATTCTACAGACTAGTATCATTTTCCTCATGAACAGCACCATCTATTGGATACATAGTCTTATGTCCTACATTCTGCAGACTGGTATCATTTTCCTCATGAACAGAACCATCTATTGGATTCACAGTATTATGTACTAAATTCTGTTGACTGGTATCATTTTCCTCATTAACAGCACAATCTATTGGATTCACAGTATTATGTCCTAAATTCTGCAGACTAGTATCATTTTCCTCATAAACAGCACCATCTATTGGATTCACAGTCTTGTGTCCTAAATTCTGCAGACTTGTATCATTTTCCTCATGAACAGCGTCATCTATTGGATACATAGTCTTATGTCCTAAATTCTGCAGACTAATATCATTTTCCTCATGAACAGCACCATCTATTGGATACATAGTCTTATGTCACAAATTCTACAGACTAGTATTATTGTCCTCATGAACAGCAAAATCTATTGGATTCACAGTCTTATGTCCTAAATTCTGCAGACTAGTATCATTTTCCTCATGAACAGCACCATCTATTGGATTCACAGTCTTATGTCCTAAATTCTGCAGACTAGTATCATTTTCCTCATGAACAGCATCATCTATTGGATTCATAGTCTTATGAACTAAATTCTACAGACTAGTAACATTTCCCTCATGAACAGCAGCATCTATTGGATTCATAGTATTATGTCATAAATTCTACAGACTAGTATCATTTTCCTCATGAACAGTGCCATCTATTGGATTCACAGTATTATGTCCTAAATTCTGCAGACTAGTATCATTTTCCTCATGAACAGCACCATCTATTGGATTCACAGTCATATGTCCTAAATTCTGCCGACTAGTATCATTTTCCTCATGAACAGCGCCATCTATTGGATTCACAGTATTATGTCCTAAATTCTACAGACTAGTATCATTTTCCTCATGAACAGCACCATCTATTGGACTCATAGTATTATGTCATAAATTCTACAGACTAGTATCATTTTCCTCATGAACAGCGCCATCTATTGGATTCACAGTATTATGTCCTAAATTCTGCAGACTAGTATCATTTTCCTCATGAACAGTGCCATCTATTGGATACATAGTATTATGTCCTAAATTCTGCAGACTAGTATCATTTCCCTCATGAACAGCACCATCTATTGGATTCATAGTATTATGTCATAAATTCTACAAACTAGTATCATTTTCCTCATGAACAGCGCCATCTATTGGATTCACAGTATATGTCCTAAATTCTGCAGACTAGTATCATTTTCCTCATGAACAGCGCCATCTATTGGATACATAGTCTTATGTCCTAAATTCTGCAGACTAATATCATTTTCTCCATAAACAGCGCCATCTATTGGATACATAGTCTTATGTCCTAAATTCTGCAGACTAATATCATTTTCCTCATGAACAGCGTCATCTATTGGATACATAGTCTTATGTCCTAAATTCTGCAGACTAATATTATTTTCCTCATGAACAGCACCATCTATTGGATACATAGTCTTATGTCCTACATTCTGCAGACTAGTATCATTTTCCTCATGAACAGCACAATCTACTGGATTGACAGTATTATGTCCTACATTCTACAGACTAGTATCATTTCCCTCATGAACAGCACCATCTATTGGATTCATAGTATTATGTCCTAAATTCTACAGACTAGTATCATTTTCCTCATGAACAGCGCCATCTATTGGATTCACAGTATTATGTCCTAAACTCTGCAGACTAGTATCATTTTCCTCATGAACAGCACCATCTATTGGATTCACAGTATTATGTCCTAAATTCTGCAGACTAGCATCATTTTCCTCATGCACAGCGCCATCTATTGGATACATAGTCTTATGTCCTAAATTCTGCAGACTAATATTATTTTCCTCATGAACAGTACCATCTATTGGATACATAGTCTTATGTCCTACATTCTGCAGACTAGTATAATTTTCCTCATGAACAGCACCATCTATTGGATACATAGTCATATGTCCTACATTCTGCAGACTAGTATCATTTTCCTCATGAACAGCACCATCTATTGGATTCACAGTCTTATGTCCTACATTCTGCAGACTAGTATCATTTTCCTCATGAACAGCACCATCTATTGGATACATAGTCTTATGTCCTAAATTCTGCAGACTAATATCATTTTCATCATGAACAGCACCATCTATGGGATACATAGTCTTATGTCCTAAATTCTACAGACTAGTATTATTTTCCTCATGAACAGCGTCATCTATTGGATTCACAGTATTTGTCCAAAATTCTGCAGACTAGTATAATTTTTGTCATCAACAGCACCATCTATGGGATTCATAGCCTTATGTCCTAAATTCTGCAGACTAGTATCATTTTCCTCATGAACAGCACCATCTATTGGATTCACAGTATTATGTCCTAAATTCTGCAGACTAGTATCATTTTACTCATGAACAGCGCCATCTATTGGATACATAGTCTTATGTCCTAAATTCGGCAGACTAATATCATTTTCCTCATGAACAGCTCCATCTATTGGATTCATAGTATTATGTCCTACATTCTGCAGACTAGTATCATTTTCCTCATGAACAGCACCATCTATTGGATTCATAGTATTATGTCATAAATTCTACAGACTAGCATCATTTCCCTCATGAACAGCACAATCTACTGGATTGACAGTATTATGTCCTACATTCTACAGACTAGTATCATTTCCCTCATGAACAGCACCATCTATTGGATTCATAGTATTATGTCATAAATTCTACAGACTAGTATAATTTTCCTCATTAACAGCGCCATCTATTGGATTCACAGTATTATGTCCTAAATTCTGCAGACTAGTATCATTTTCCTCATGAACAGCACCATCTATTGGATTCACAGTATTATGTCCTATATTCTGCAGACTAGTATCATTTTCCTCATGAACAGCGCCATCTATTGGATACATAGTCTTATGTCCTAAATTCTGCAGACTAATATTATTTTCCTCATGAACAGCACCATCTATTGGATACATAGTCTTATGTCCTAAATTCTGCAGACTAGTATCATTTTACTCATGAACAGCGCCATCTATTGGATACATAGTCTTATGTCCTAAATTCAGCAGACTGGTATCATTTTACTCATGAACAGCACCATCTATTGGATTCATAGTCTTATGTCCTAAATTCTGCAGACTGGTATAATTTTCCTCATGAACAGCACCATCTATTGGATTCATAGTCTTTTGTCCTAAATTCTACACACTAGTATAATTTTCCTTATGAACAGCGCCGTCTATTGGATTCATAGTATTATGTCTTAAATTCTACAGACTAGTATAATTTTCCTCATGAACAGCAACATGTATTGGATTCATAGTCTTATGTCCTAAATTCTACAGACTAGATACATTTCCCTCATGAACAGCACCATCTATTGGATTCATAGTATTATGTCCTAAATTCTACAGACTAGTATCACTTTCCTCATGAACAGCACCATCTATTGGATACATAGTCTTATGTCCTAAATTCTGCAGACTAGTACCATTTTACTCATGAACAGCGCCATCTATTGGATACATAGTCTTATGTTCTACATTATGCAGACTAGTATCTTTTTCCTCATGAACAGGACCATCTATTGGATTCACAGTATTATGTCCTAAATTCTGCCGACTAGTATCATTTTCCTCATGAACAGCACCATCTATTGGATTCATAGTCTTATGTCCTAAAATCTACAGACTAGTATCATTTCCCTCATGAACAGCACCATCTATTGGATTCATAGTATTATGTCCTAAATTCTACAGACTAGTAACATTTTCCTCATGAGCAGCGCCATCTATTAGATTCACAGTATTATGTCCTAAATTCTGCAGACTAATATTATTTTCCTCATGAACAGCACCATCTATTGGATACATAGTCTTATGTCCTAAATTCTGCAGACTAGTATAATTTTCCTCATGAACAGCGCCATCTATTGGATTCATAGTCTTATGTCCTAAATTCTACAGACTAGTATCATTTTCCTCATGAACAGAACCATCTATTGGATTCACCGTATTATGTCCTAAATTCTGCCGACTAGTATCATTTCTCTCATGAACAGCACCATCTATTGGATTCACAGTCTTATGTCCTACATTCTGCAGACTAGTATCGTATTCCTCATGAACAGCACCATCTATTGGATTGATAGTCTTATGTCCTAAATTCTGCAGACTAGTATCATTTTCCTCATGAACAGCACCATCTATTGGATTTATAGTCTTATGTCCTAAATTCTACAGACTAGTATCATTTTTCTCATGAACAGCACCATCTATTGGATTCATAGTCTTATGTCCTAAATTCTGCCGAACTAGTATCATTTCTCTCATGAACAGCACCATCTATTGGATTCACAGTCTTATGTCCTACATTCTGCAGACTAGTATCATTTTCCTCATGAACTGCGCCATCTATTGGATACATAGTCTTATGTCCTAAATTCTGCAGACTAATATCATTTTCCTCATGAACAGCACAATCTACTGGATTGACAGTATTATGTCCTACATTCTACAGACTAGTATCATTTCCCTCATGAACAGCACCATCTATTGGATTCATAGTATTATGTCATAAATTCTACAGACTAGTATCATTTTCCTCATGAACAGCGCCATCTATTGGATTCACAGTATTATGTCCTAAATTCTGCAGACTAGTATCATTTTCCTCATGAACAGCACCTTCTATTGGATTCACAGTATTATGTCCTAAATTCTGCAGACTAGTATCATTTTACTCATGAACAGCGCCATCTATTGGATACATAGTCTTATGTCCTAAATTCGGCAGACTAATATCATTTTCCTCATGAACAGCACCATCTATTGGATACATAGTCTTATGTCCTACATTCTGCAGACTGGTATCATTTTCCTCATGAACAGTACCATCTATTGGATACATAGTCTTATGTCCTACATTCTGCAGACTAATATCATTTTCCTCATGAACAGCACCATCTATTGGATACATTCTGCGTCCTAAATTCTGAAGACTAATATCATTTTCCTCATGAACAGCACCATCTATTGGAAACATAGTCTTATGTCCTAAATTCTACAGACTAGTATTATTTTCCTCATGAACAGCATCATCTATTGGATTCATAGTCTTATGAACTAAATTCTACAGACTAGTATCATTTTCCTCATGAACAGCACCATCTATTGGATTCATAGTCTTATGTCCTACATTCTGCAGACTAGTATCATTTTCCTCATGAACAGCACCATCTATTGGATTCACAGTATTATGTCCTAAATTCTGTAGACTAGCATCATTTTCCTCATGAACAGAGCCATCTATTGGATTCATAGTCTTATGTCCTAAATTCTACAGACTGGTATAATTTTCCTCATGAACAGCACCATCTATTGGATACATAGTCTTATGTCCTACATTCTGCAGACTAGTATCTTTTTCCTCATGAACAGGACCATCTATTGGATTCACAGTATTATGTCCTAAATTCTGCCGACTAGTATCATTTTCCTCATGAACAGCACCATCTATTGGATTCATAGTCTTATGTCCTAAATTCTACAGACTAGTATAATTTTCCTCATGAACAGCGCCGTCTATTGGATTCATAGTCTTATGTCCTAAATCCTGCAGACTAATATCATTTTTCTCATGAACAGCACCATCTATTGGATTCACAGTCTTATGTCCTAAATTCTGCCGACTAGTATCATTTTCCTCATGCACAGCACCATCTATTGGATTCACAGTCTTATGTCCTACATTCTGCAGACTGGTATCATTTTCCTCATGAACAGCACCATCTATTGGATTCACAGTATTATGTACTAAATTCTGCAGACTGGTATCATTTTCCTCATTAACAGCACAATCTATTGGATTCACAGTATTATGTCCTAAATTCTGCAGACTAGTATCATTTTCCTCATGAACAGCGTCATCTATTGGATACATAGTCTTATGTCCTAAATTCTGCAGACTAATATCATTTTCCTCATTGATCAGCACCATCTATTGGATACATAGTCTTATGTCCTAAATTCTACAGAATAGTATCATTTCCCTCATGAACAGAACCATCTATTGGATTCATAGTATTATTTCCTAAATTCTACAAACTAGTATCATTTTCCTCATGAACAGCGCCATCTATTGGATTCACAGTATTATGTCCTAAATTCTGCAGACTAGTATCATTTTCCTTATGAACAGCACCATCTATTGGATTCACAGTATTATGTCACTAAATTCTGCAGACTAGTATCATTTTCCTCATGAACAGCGCCATCTATTGGATACATAGTCTTATGTCCTAAATTCTGCAGACTAATATTATTTTCCTCATGAACAGCACCATCTATTGGATACATAGTCTTATGTCCTACATTCTGCAGACTAGTATCATTTTCCTCATGAACAGCACCATCTATTGGATTCACAGTATTATGTCCTAAAATCTGCAGACTAGTATCATTTTCCTCATGAACAGTGCGATCTATTGGATACATAGTCTTATGTCCTAAATTCTACAGACTAATATCATTTTCCTCATGAACAGCACCATATATTGGATTCACAGTATTATGTCCTAAATTCTGCAGACTAGTATCATTTTCCTCATTAACAGCACCATCTATTGGATTCATAGTCTTATGTCCTAAATTCTGCAGACTAGTATCATTTTCCTCATGAACAGCGCCATCTATTGGATTCATAGTCTTATGTCCTAAATTCTACAGACTAGTATCATTTTCCTCATGAACAGAGCCATCTATTGGATTCATAGTCTTATGTCCTAAATTCTGCCGACTATTATCATTTCTCTCATGAACAGCACCATCTATTGGATTCACAGTCTTATGTCCTTCATTCTGCAGACTAGTATCATTTCCCTCATGAACAGCACCATCTATTGGATTCACAGTCTTATGTCCTAAATTCTGCAGACTAGATTCATTTTCCTCATGAACAGCACCATCTACTGGATTCATAGTATTATGTCCTAAATTCTACTGACTATTATCATTTTCCTCATGAACAGCGCCATCTATTGGATTCACAGTCTTATTTCCTAAATTCTGCCGAATAGTATCATTTTCCTCATGCACAGCACCATCTATTGGATACATAGTCTTATGTCCTACATTCTGCAGATTAGTATCATTTTCCTCATGAACAGTGCCATCAATTGGATACATAGTCTTATGTCCTAAATTCTGCAGACTAATATAATTTTCCTCATGAACAGCACCATCTATTGGATTCATAGTATTATGTCCTAAATTCCACAGACTAGTATCATTTTCCTCATGAACAGCACCATCTATTGGATTCATAGTATTATGTCCTAAATTCTACAGACTTGTATCATTTTCCTCATGAACAGCGCCATCTATTGGATTCACAGTATTATGTCCTACATTCTGCAGACTAGCATCATTTTCCTCATACAATGAGCCATTTATTGGATTAAGGTTTCTTTCACACTTGCAGCAGCCGGATCCGCCAATCTGGGTGACAACTGAAGGCATTTGTGGATGGATCCGCATGCGTTTCACAAATGCATTGCAAGAACAGTCCGTCTCTCCACTTGTCATGAACAGCGCCATCTATTCGATTCACATTTGGCAGACTAGCTTCATTTTCCTTATACACTGTTAAAGGGGCGGGCACTGTGTAGGTCACTGTTAGAAGGGCAATCACTGTGTATTTTACGGTTATGGGGGCATGCTGCTGCAGATATCACTGTTAAAGGGGCTGTCTGGGTTCAGCTAGTTTCGGCCAGGCAGTTTGTTATAAACAAAAGTGCCATTTCCCTGCAGAGCATAAACTGCTCTGATGCACCTGTCAGGGGGCTGCCAGGGTGGAAATGGAGGTATGAACCCGGACAACCCCTTTAAAGAGGCGGGCACTATGGATGTTGCTTTTAACTAGTGTTGATCATGAATATTCGAATTGCGAATCTTAATCGCGAATATAGGCACTTCGACAATTTGCTAATGTTTAGAATATCACAAAGTATATTCATTATCACAAATATTCATTTTTTTAAATACCAGTTTATGCAAATATTTTTGAGAATTTTTTTATGCAAATTTTTGCAATCAAGAAAATAATGACTGGAGATCACGAATTCTCAAATATATGGCGAATATTTGCCCAAAGAAATATCGCAAATTCGAATATTGCCCCTGCCGCTCAACACTGCTGTTAACGGGTAATGGGTAGGCTGTTGTGGAAGTCACTGTTAAAGGGGCAGGCACTGTGGATGTTACTGATAGGGGGGAAGGCTGCTATGGAGGATGCAGCCACAGTGCCTGCCCCTTTAACCGGGTGAAACATGCCATCTACTTAAAAACTGATCTGCTAAACCAGGGATCAGCAACCTTTGGCACTCCAGCTGTTGAGAAACTACAATTCCCAGCATGCTCCCTTCTTTTTTGTGAGAGTTCTGAGAAGAGCAGAGGAAGTATGCATGCTGGGAGATGTAGTTTCACAACAGCTTGAGCCTCCGAACCGTTTGCCTGCGTTTAAAGTGCGTAGTGCATCCCCTTTCTTCCATTACAGATCAGTTCCTTTGTTTTTTTTCCCGTTGAGAACAATAGATGGACAATGTTGGGGGTTGGTGTTAGTCACAGCTGGAAGAAGGTACATTTCTGTTGGTTACAATACTGACACAGAGACACAGTCCTGCCCATGATTGTTTATAACAAACACAAAAGACAAACAAGTTATTTTAAATTTGTCTTTACCTAATATTAATAACCACTTATTATTTAGTACCCTCCCTACCTACCATTTATAACTTTTTATTAACAAAAACACAATAGACTACATAAAACAGTTCTTGTTTTTATAGAAGACTATATGCCTGAGACATTAAACTAGCTTTTTTTTTTTTGAAAGCCCAAAGTCATGCTTTCTCACCCCGTGCAACAAAATCGTGCAGCGTGCCACACAAAAACGTGCACTGGGTTGCGGTCTATCGCAGGCCCTCTCCGTAAGAAAAGGGCCCCCCACAAACCATTCCCTATCCCTCCGGGCCAGAAGGCACCTGCAAGGGACGGGGACAAGTGGCAACCCTCAGCCGAAGCCAAGGGTACGCCCGTCTATGCTCCCGGCTTTCGCCTAGGCTGCCACCCAGGGCGTCAGCCAGGAGCTTCACAAAGGTCTGGACTCTCCCCGAAGGGAGAGTCCACGGGGTTTGGCAGGGGGGTGATTAACCAATATGGCCACACACACCCCCCCTAGACCTCAGGGAGGGGTACCCGTAAGGGCGCCGCACCCCGAAAAGCCCAGTGACAAACAAACGTGGAAAGTGCACACAGTGACATACAAAAATAAATAAGTGAATGTGTGCCTTACGGCCCGGACATTTGACCGGAAATTAAAAAATTCCTCGTATCTTCTGGGCCGAAGCCGAGCAAATAGAGGTGTGTGCTAAAATGTGAGAAAGAAAGTGCTGTGCAAATGTGCCGTCACTCAAGTGGGATCCCATCACCAGTGAGTTAAGGCACCCCAGGTTCACTACTTCTGGGGCACTGTACACTTTGGGCTTTCAACACAACTCAGCCTCAAGGCTTCGATCCGGCCGTCCCTTCGTCACCTAGCATGGGTACCTTTAAACCCATGCCGTACACGCTAGAGACAACCGTGTGGTTCACTGCCCTTCTCCGGTACATGGTTCAGCCTGTCGCGGCCTACTACATGGATGGAGTTCAGTCCAGGAGCAAGCTCCACTGGACTGATAAGAACAGATACTACACTTGATCTTAGCCAAAAGGCCGAGAAGCGATCTAGCACATCTACTAGCTCTTCTACTGGGTATCTTTGCTGCTTTTTAACAAAAACTTTCTCAGGTTTTTCTTCCTCTTGTTGCGTTTCCATTAAACGTCCCTTCATTAAAGTCTCTTTTGAAACAGCATTTCCAGACTCAGATTCCCAAAAACTGAAACCATCTTTCCCATCAATAACAATTTTTCCAGACGAAAAAACTTCTTCACCTTTTCCCCAGACGACAAATTTTCTTTTACCGTTCCAAATACCGGCACTATTTAATAGAATTTTCAGCAACTTTACAAATTCAAAATGTCTCTTCAAATAATTCAGAATCACTTCTGTTTGAACAAAAGTGTCATCCATTGCAATTATTAAACTTCTTCTTTTCCCAACCATAGAAGACTGCAACACAAAACACTTCTTCAGTCATTAAAGTGACATCCAAGTATTTCCGCAGCCGATTCTCTTGCATGCATAAGATTTCTTCCTTTCTTATTCCAAGCGAATCTTCAAGAACTTTCAAAACAAAACGGTCCAGCGATTCTCCAACGACTTCTTCTTTCAGAATAAATCTGAGGCAGTTTTTCATCTTCTGCAGATCCATTGTTCCAATCACGGAGCTGCCCCCTACAGCTATGTGCAGTGGCAGAAAGGCTTTGACCGCTTCCCGTTGCCCCGGGACTAAGCCGTCCCCCCAATAGCAACACAGGATTCAACAGAGGCTATCAACCACCGCCTTCACCTGAGGCCGAGGGTCCGGGTACCTGGGGCACCTCCGGCTAAGACCTATGTATCTCTACACTTGATCTTAGCCAAAAAGCCAAGAAGCGATTAATATTATATTATATTATACTAGACATTATGCCCGTTACAATAATGGGCGCTAGAATTGGCCAGCGCGCAGAGCAATCATCACACTCTGGCCGATCAACGCTGCCCTCCGCACCGCCAATTGTCCACACAGACCATACCACATGCGGCGAAGGCGGCACATGCGCACTGGCTGGACGGCGGCGGGGGAACGGTCTCAGGAGCGGAGGGCAGCAAGGGAACTGGGCAAGCAGCGGAGGGCGGCAGGGGAACTGTGCAAGCAGCTAAGGACGGCGGGTGAGCCATGGCCACCCTATAGGTTTAAATGTAGTAAAACCTGTGAGATGTGCTGTGTCTAGCACAGCGATGTGTCCTGATTGGATGCAGCACCATACATGCCCAGTATAAAAAACTGTTTTTTTTTTGTTTGTTTTTTTGATTGAAGACAACTTTATTTCAGTCAATCAATATACATACATACTTTTGGTGCTAGTTAGCACTCAATAAATTACATTCAATCGTCTTTGTGAGCATGGCATTGTTATGTAAATCACAGGCTAACCTACGCTATACATCACAATACATGCTACACTTGCATACCTATTCAATCACAATAACCTTTTCAACAAAGCATGCAGACAGTGATGTGGGGTGGGGTGTGGGAAGGAGGGGGGTAGGTGGGGGGAAATCACATGCCCGAAGCTTTATTGACAAGACAGAAACAAACGGGGGGAGAGGGGGAAGGAGAGGGGTTTAGTCCTCTTCTTCGTTGTCGACGTCCTCCAAGATGTTGTAGTCCCGCAGCAGACTATGGATAAGCCTGCGGCAGTCCAGGACGGACATGGTCTCCCTCCTGAGAATAAGCCAGTTCCTGGCGACCCATATAGCATCCTTAAAACAGTTCATAAGGCGCCAGGCCTCCTGGATGGCCTCAACAGTATGAATCCCGGGAAATAGTCCGTACAGCACCGAAGTGTGTTGCAGGCTGTTCCTGGGCACAGAGTCTTTGAGTTCATGTTCCAGGGCATCCAACAGGCCCTGCGCAAAGCGGCACTCCCAAAACAGGTGGTAAGATGTCTCCTCCATAAAGGGGCACCTGGGGCAGTACCGGGTTTTGCACAGGTTGCGGGCGTGCATGAATGACCGGATGGGCAAGCCACCCTGGATGGCCATCCATGACAAGTCCTTGTGCCCGTTGGTTAACCTGTCTGACGACACATTAGTCCAAAATGTCTCTACGGTGTCGTCATGGACCCCTGGAATTGACTCCACCGCATCCTTTGCTCTGACGAGCTTGTGGATAGTCTTTGGTTTCCACAAGTCGGGTTTGAGGCCCTCCAGTTGATGTTCCTTCACAAACCTGACGACATCTCCGTAGAACCAAGGAGCGTGCCAGTTGTAAGGGATGGAGCTGTCCCACTTGTCCCAACCCAGACCCCTCCAGAGGGGCAGGAGGAAGAAGCGATACATAGCCTTGCCCGCAGAGCCATTGGCTGTTCTGAGAGTCCGACGAACGCTGTCACAAACAAAAGCGGTCCGCAGTAAAGTGGGCAGGTCCGGAATGCCCTTTCCGCCCTTGCGGGGCTCTTTGTACATGATGGCTCGCTTCACTCTGTCCATCTTGGATCCCCAGACGAAACGAAACACTGTCCTGGTGATGGCCCTGGAAACGGTGGCAAGAGGGGGCCATGCCTGTGCGGTGTACTGGAGCACAGGCAAAACTTCATTCCGCAGGACGAGTGCTTTGCCCTCGATAGAGAGCTGTCTGAGGCTCCATAGTCCAATCCGTTGGTTCACCTTGGCCAAGCGTTCTTGCCAAGACTTGAGGGCTGTGCCTTCGTTCCCGAACCAGACTCCGAGGATTTGGATGAAGTCTGGCTTGATGTTGAATGGGAAGGGGGCAGAGAAAGCCAGCTGCCAATCCCCGAAGAGCATGGCTTCTGACTTGCCGCAGTTGACTTTGGCCCCTGAAGCATGTCCGAACTCCTCGCAGGTCTGGACGAGTGAAGTCACCGAACGCCGGTTAGCGCAGAAGACGGTCACGTCATCCATGTACAGCGAGCACTTGACCTCTTAGTGTCCAGGTCCTGGTGCGCTGATTCCTCTGATCTCTCCGTTCTGCCGGATAGCCTCCGCGAAGGATTCTATAACACAAACAAAAAGGAGAGGTGAAAGAGGGCAGCCTTGTCTGACCCCGGAGCGAACCGCGAAGGGGTCAGTCTTCCAGCCGTTCACCAGCACCGTGCTGCAAATGTCAAGGTACATTAGGTCAACAAAAGAACAGAACCTCCTGCCTAGACCTAGCCTGCGCAGTGCCTTGCCCATAAACTCATGAGAGACTCGATCGAACGCCTTCTCCTGGTCCAGGCTGACCAGGGCGGCGTGGACACGGTGGTCCTGGATGTAGTGCACCGTGTCTCTCACAAGAGCGAGGCTGTCTGCGATCCTGCGGCCAGGAATGCCGCAGGTCTGGTCCGGGTGGACGATCCTGCCGATGACGACCTTCAGCCGGTTGGCCAATACCTTGGCGAGGATCTTGTAGTCCACGTTCAGGAGAGAGATGGGACGCCAGTTTTTAAGGTCACATCTCTCTCCCTTCCGCTTATACAGGATCGTAATCATTCCTTCCCTCAGCGATGGGGGCATTCTACCCTCCACCACCATCTCCTCATAGAGTTCCAGCAGGTCCGGACAGATCAGATCCCCCAGCGCTACGTATAGCTCCGCTGGAAGACTGTCACTGCCCGGGGTCCTGCCGGTCCTAAAGGATTTAGCGGCAGAGAGGATCTCCCCCACCGTCAGAGGGTCATCCATGGCCTCCGCACCTGCAGGGTCAAGGTGGTTAGTGATACCTGACAGGAATTTATCGGCGGCCGTCTGGTCGGTGTTCTTCAGGGAGTAGAGGTCGCTGTAGAAGTCTGTGACGACTCCCATTACTTCCTCCTTCCCCGAGCGCATGTTGCCGTCTCTGTCTCGAAGTTCGTTCAGGGGCGTGTGGCCGGCGTGGAGTTTCCTGAAAAATAAAGAGTTACACTTCTCACCCTTCTCCAGGTTCTCCACCTTGGAACGGAAGACGATTCTCCTGGATTCCTCCTCAAAGTGCCTTTTCAGGCTCTTTTTGGTCTCCTCCAGGTCCTTCCTCACATCCCAGCCGCACCGGTGAAGGTCTTGCAGGGACCGCAACTCACGCTGCAGTGCTCTGAAGGCCCTCTTCCTCTCACACGCCTGATGTTGTTGCTTGGCCTGAAAGAAACAACGAAACTGGACTTTAACATACTCCCACCAGTCACTAGTCCGTTTAAACAAGCATTTGTCGTTCCGCCAGGCGATGTAGACCTCTCTAAGTTCCTCAAGCACGTCCTCGCGATTCAGCAGGGCGCAGTTCAGCTTCCAGGACCCGCGGCCGGGGGGGAACCCGGTGCCTAGGGTGCACTGGACCTGAATGGCCCTGTGATCGGAGAAGAAGCAAGGGACCATAGAGTGCCCACACCGCCTGACTGCCCGAGAGGTAAACACAAAGTCGATCCGAGAACGGAGTGAGCCATTGGGTCGGCACCACGTATAATTAATGGAGCCTTTCCCCATGGAGCCCACAACGTCCTCCAAGGATGCTTCGGTCACCATCTCAATAAGCAGTTTGGAAGTGACGTCAAGCTTGCTTGAAGTCCCGGAGCTGCGTCCATCCTCCTCGATCGGGCAGTTGAAATCCCCGGCCATCACTACGGCCCTGGTGGTAGCGAGTTGCAGTCGGAGGGCCTGGAAAAGTTCCAGTCGCTCATCCTTGTCAGGGGAGGCGTACACGTTGATGAGCCTAACCGGCTCTCCCGCCCAGGAGCAGTCTACGACAAGAAGTCTGCCGCAGACGATCTCCTGGACGGAGTCAAGTGGGAACGCATTTCCCCTGAAGAGGATGGCAACCCCGGCCGACTTACAGTCGCCACCACCGGACCAGTAGGAGGGGCCATGGGACCACTGCCTGGCCAGATGGTTGTAGGACCTAGAGGGGGGCAAAGCACACTCCTGCAACATAAACACGTCGGCGACCTGTGAAGTAAGAAAGGTTAGTACCATCTGACGCCTAGACTGATCCATAATGCTCCTAACATTGATGGAAAAAAGGTTAAAGTTTGCCATCATGTAAGAGAAAAGAAAAGGGTTAGCGGAAACGATACAGCCTAGTTACCACTCTGGATGTCCGGCGGTTTCTCTTCCTCTTGCCCGCTGTCTGTGGGTGGACCCCTCAACAGCGCAAACTGGGCTTCGATCTCTTCTATCGTTATCTGGAGCTTTATCTGGTCGGCGGAGGCCCCCTCGGCCACGATTTCCTCCACGTCTGTCTCGTCGAGGCTTGCGGTGGTATGGAGGATTTGTTGTTCTGGGGCCTCTTTCGTGGCCACTGGTTCCTCCGCCTGCAGCTCCATTTCTTCTTCTTTGTTGGGCGAGGTCACGTCTTTAACCTCGACCATCTTCTTTTTGGAGTGGTCAGCGATGGGGCTGTCCCTCTCCTTTCTCTTTCCTTTCCTCTGGCTGACACCTGGGGATACAAGAGGGGGAAAATCCTCCATAGAGAGGGCTGCAGCAGCTGGAGGAGAGGTTGTTGCTGCTGCAGTGGTGGCAATGGGGAGGGTTGGGCTGAGGGCGGTGGAAGGGGCCACTGAGGTAATGGGCAGTTGGGATTGGATCTCCTCAGTGGTGGTGATGACAGGGCGGGAGGGGGCACGGGTGGGGGAGGACACGGGAGCTTGGGCAAGGACAGGTGTCAGCTTACCCTCCTTTTTCTTGGATGACTTCTTTTCTTTGGGCTTTGTCACTGCCACTACTGGGGTTTGGGCTGCGGTGGGGTTCCTTCTGGCCCGCGCCCCGGCTGCGACGGCTGCCCAGGTATGTTCTCTCTTCGGGCAGTCCTTGTAGATGTGGTCGGACGACCCGCACAGGTTGCATGCTGTCCTCCTGGGGCATTCCTTCGTGTCGTGCCCTGCCACTCGACAGATCCTTGCAGTCCCTTATCCCATGACCCTTCTTGCCGCATCTCCTGCAATTCTGCGGCATATCTGGGTAGTAGACGAGGGCCGAGGAGTTGCCCAAAGAAAAGGTCTGAGGCAGGTGTTGCACTCCATCCGGGTCTGTGGAGTCCCTGTTCAGGCGGACGATCACTGACCACTTGCCGGTCCAGAATCCGTTTCCATCCAGGATGTGGGTGGGGTCCCTCACCACGGTGCAGAATCGGTTCAGGAGGGTAGCAATGTCCTTTCCTGGGATGTGTGGGTTCCGCATTGAGACCGTCACTCTTCTCTCTTCCTTCTTCACCGGGCTGCTGCCCACGAAGCGTCGGAAAGGAGAGTCCGGGCTCGCCGTTTTCACCATCTCCCAGTATCTCTTGCATATTTCCACGGAGGCGAAGGTGATCCAGAATATTCCCGTGAAGAATGAGTGGATGCTCACCACTTCCGGTTTTCCGAACCCCTGTTCCAGGACCATCTTCTTCCCGAATACGTCCTGGCTCATATCCGGTGTTTTCCCATCCATCTCCTTCAGCTTCAGGACGACTGTCTGCCTCATCCATGGTTCCAGGGGAGGGGAGCCAAGGCCGGGCTTCCTGCCCTCCTGTTGCTTCGGGTCAGTAGCCGTGGAAGTACTGGGTGAAGGGTTCTGGTGAGCCTCTTCCGTGGTCTTCGTGGTCTCTGAGGCCTTCTTCTTGGTCTTGGCCGGCTTGGAGGTTGAGGCCATGGCTTCTTCCTTTTCTGCCTTCCTTTTCCCTTGAAGAGGCTTCTCGAGTTCTCCGCTTTAGCCTCCGGGGGGCGGGGCTATGCAGATCTTCTTTGCTGGGCGGAGCTTCTTTTCCTCGTCGGGTTCCCCGAGGCCGAAGTCTTCAGTCCTCGTTGAGTCTTCTTCTTGAAGGTCTTCTCCTGGATCGCTTTCGGAGAAAATCTTCCAATTGTCGTCTTCGGGCTATCGAGATCCAAGTAAGCACTGCCAAACGTCGTACACCAAGACTATTAAGCCACAGGTCAAGAGGAGGTCGGAGACCAGAGCACTCTTGTTCCCTGGGGAATAGCCCTACACCCAATAGCAGCAGTGAGCTGAAGCTGAATTTAATCAACGATGCTCAAAGGCAGAGTGCAGGGGGTACCCACAAGGACCTGGGCCGGCAAGGCAGACTGAAATAGCAGACTACACTTGATCTTAGCCAAAAGGCCAAGAAGCATATAAAAAACTGGTGACACAGCGCACTCAAACAGGAATTAGATTAGTTTCATTCGAATTTCTAGAGGGACCTGTGCACCTAAGTCGTTACCATTAGGGTGAAAAAATTGTAATTTTTTTTTTTAAGCTAGCTAACTCCTCTTTCGCTGCTTAGGAGGCCTGCATAAAAAATTCTGTTTTCTAATTGTCCTAACTATATTAAAATGACCATTCTATAATGTTTTGTTAAGTAAACTCATTTGCATAAACCTAATATGGGAAAGACATGTACATTTTCAGAATCTGCCTGGTTTATCAGCTGAAACACTGTTTGCAATATCTTGGCCATATTTATGCAAATGAGTTTACTTGAAAAAACATCATAGAGAGTTTATTCGAATATTTTGTAGTTAGTACAATTAGAAAACAGATTTTTTTATGCAGCCCTCCTAAGCAGTGAAAGAGGAGTTAGCTAGCTTAAAAAAAAAATATTAAAAATACAATTGTTTTCACCCTAATGGTAATGACTTAGGTGCACAGGTCCCTCTAGAAATCCGAAGCAAACTAATTCTGAGACTTACTGGCACTCTCATTTTGAATAGAGTGCTAGTTTAATATGCCAAGATGGACAGAGTGAAGCGAGCCATCATGTACAAAGAACCCCGCAAGGGTGGAAAGGGCATTCCAGACCTGCCCACCTTACTGCAGACCGCTTTTGTTTGTGACAGCGTTCGTCAGACTCTCAGAACAGCCAACGGCTCTGCGGGCAAGGCTATGTCTCGCTTCTTCCTCCTGCTCCTCTGGAGGGGTCTGGGTTGGGACAAGTGGGACGCTCCTTGGTTCTACGGAGATGTCGTCAGGTTTGTGAAGGAACATCAACTGGAGGGCCTCAAACCCGACTTGTGGAAACCAAAGACTATCCACAAGCTCATTAAAGCAAAGGATGCGGTGGAGTCAATTCCAGGGGTCCATGACGACACCGTAGAGACAGTTTGGACTAATGTGTCGTCAGACAGGTTAACCAACGGGCACAAGGACTTGTCATGGATGGCCATCCAGGGTGGCTTGCCCATCCGGTCATTCATGCACGCCCGCAACCTGTGCAAAACCCGGTACTGCCCCAGGTGCCCCTTTATGGAGGAGACATCTTACCACTTGTTTTGGGAGTGCCGCTTTGCGCAGGGCCTGTTGGATGCCCTGGAACATGAACTCAAAGACTCTGTGCCCAGGAACAGCCTGCAACACACTTCGGTGCTGTACGGACTATTTCCCGGGATTCATACTGTTGAGGCCATCCAGGAGGCCTGGCGCCTTATGAACTGTTTTAAGGACGCTATATGGGTCGCCAGGAACCGGCTTATTCTCAGGAGGGAGACCATGTCCGTCCTGGACTGCCGCAGGCTTATCCATAGTCTACTGCGGGACTACAACATCTTGGAGGACGTCGACAACGAAGAAGAGGACTAAACCCCTCTCCTTCCCCTCTCCCCCGTTTGTTTCTGTCTTGTCAATAAAGCTTCGGGCATGTGATTTCCCCCCACCTACCCCCCTCCTTCCCACACCCCACCCCACATCACTGTCTGTATGCTTTGTTGAAAAGGTTATTGTGATTGAATAGGTATGCAAGTGTAGCATGTATTGTGATGTATAGCGTAGGTTAGCCTGTGATTTACATAACAATGCCATTGCTCACAAAGACGATTGAATGTAATTTATTGAGTGCTAACTAGCACCAAAAGTATGTATGTATATTGATTGACTGAAATAAAGTTGTCTTCAATCAAAAAAAAAACAAAAAAAAAACAAAAAAAAAACAAAAAAAAAAAAATGTTTTTTATACTGGGCATGTATGGTGCTGCATCCAATCAGGACACATCGCTGTGCTAGACACAGCACATCTCACAGGTTTTACTACATTTAAACCTATAGGGTGGCCATGGCTCACCCGCCGTCCTTAGCTGCTTGCACAGTTCCCCTGCCGCCCTCCGCTGCTTGCCCAGTTCCCTTGCCGCCCTCCGCTCCTGAGACCGTTCCCCCGCCGCCGTCCAGCCAGTGCGCATGTGCCGCCTTCGCCGCATGTGGTATGGTCTGTGTGGACAATTGGCGGTGCGGAGGGCAGCGTTGATCGGCCACAGTGTGATGATTGCTCTGCGCGCTGGCCAATTCTAGCGCCCATTATTGTAACGGGCATAATGTCTAGTATAATATAATATAATATAATATTAATCGCTTCTCGGCCTTTTGGCTAAGATCAAGTGTAGTATCTGTTCTTATCAGTCCAGTCGAGCTTGCTCCTGGACTGAACTCCACACATGTAGTAGGGCCGCGACAGGCCGAACCATGTACCGGAGAAGGGCAGTGAACCACACGGCTGGCTCTAGCGTGTACGGCATGGGTTTAAAGGTACCCATGTTAGGTGACGAAGGGACGGCCGGATTGAAGCCTTGAGGCTGAGTTGTGTTGAAAGCCCAGAGTGCACAGTGCCCCAGGAGTAGTGACCCTAGGGTGCCTTAACTCACTGGGGATGGGATCCCAATTGAGTGACGGCACATTTGCACAGCACTTTCTTTCTCACATTTTAGCACACACTTCTATCTGCTCGGCTTCGGCCCTGAAGATACGAGGAATTTTTTAATTCCGGTCGAATGTCCGGGCCGTAAGGCACACATTCACTTATTTATTTTTGTATGTCACTGTGTGCACTTTTCCACGTTTGTTTGTCACTGGGCTTTTCGGGTTGCGGCGCCCTTATGGGTACCCCTCCTGAGGTCTAGGGGGGGTGTGTGTGGCCATATTGGTTCCTCACCCCCCTGCCAAACCCCGTGGACTCTCCCTCCGGGGAGAGTCCAGACCTTTGTTAAGCTCCTGGCTGACGCCCTGGGTGGCAGCCTAGGCGAAAGCCGGGAGCATAGACGGGCGTACCCTTGGCTTCGGCTGAGGGTTGCCACTTGTCCCCGTCCCTTGCAGGTGCCTTCTGGCCCGGAGGGATAGGGAATGGTTTGTGGGGGGCCCTTTTCTTATGGAGAGGGCCTGCGATAGACCGCAACCCAGTGCACGTTTTTGTGTGGCACGCTGCACGATTTTGTTGCACGGGGTGAGAGAGCACGACTTTGGGCTTTCAAAAAGCTAGTTTAATATGTCTCAGGCGTTCAGACAAGCTTCAGGGGCCAAAGTCAACTGTGGCAAGTCAGAAGCCATGCTCTTTGGGGATTGGCAGCTGGCTTTTTCTGCCCCCTTCCCATTTACAGTTAAACCAGGCTTCATCAAAATCCTCGGAGTCTGGTTCGGGAAGGAAGGCGCAGCCCTCAAGTCTTGGCAAGAATGCTTGGCCAAGGTAAATCAACGAATTGGACTATGGAGCCTCAGACAGCTCACTATCGAGGGCAAAGCACTCGTCCTGCGGAATGAAGTTTTGCCTGTGCTCCAGTACACCGCACAGGCATGGCCCCCTCTTGCCACCGTTGCCAGGGCCATCACCAGGACAGTGTTTCGTTTCGTCTGGGGATCCAAGATGGACAGAGTGAAGCGAGCCATCATGTACAAAGAGCCCCGCAAGGGCGGAAAGGGCATTCCGGACCTGCCCACTTTACTGCAGACCGCCTTTGTTTGTGACAGCGTTCGTCGGACTCTCAGAACAGCAAACGGCTCTGCGGGCAAGGCTATGTCTCGCTTCTTCCTCCTGCCCCTCTGGAGGGGTCTGGGTTGGGACAAGTGGGACAGCTCCATCCCTTACAACTGGCACACTCCTTGGTTCTACGGAGATGTCGTCAGGTTTTTGAGGGAACATCAACTGTCGGGCCTCAAGCCCGACTTGTGGAAACCAAAGACTATCCACAAGCTCATCAGAGCAAAGGATGCGGTGGAGTCAATTCCAGGGGTCCATGACGACACCGTAGAGACATTTTGGACTAATGTGTCGTCAGACAGGTTAACCAACGGGCACAAGGACTTGTCATGGATGGCCATCCAGGGTGGCTTGCCCATCCGGTCATTCATGCACGCCCACAACCTGTGCAAAACCCGGTACTGCCCCAGGTGCCCTTTTATGGAGGAAACATCTTACCACCTGTTTTGGGAGTGCCGCTTTGCGCAGGGCCTGTTGGATGCCCTGGAACATGAACTCAAAGACTCTGTGCCCAGGAACAGCCTGCAACACACTTCGGTGCTGTACGGACTATTTCCTGGGATTCATACTGTTGAGGCCATCCAGGAGGCCTGGCGCCTTATGAACTGTTTTAAGGACGCTATATGGGTCGCCAGGAACCGGCTTATACTCAGGAGGGAGACCATGTCCGTCCTGGACTGCCGCAGGCTTATCCATAGTCTGCTGCGGGACTACAACATCTTGGAGGACGTCGACAACGAAGAAGAGGACTAAAACCCCTCTCCTTCCCCCTCTCCCCCGTTTGTTTCTGTCTTGTCAATAAAGCTTCGGGCATGTGATTTCCCCCCACCTACCCCCCCTTCCCACACCCCACCCAACATCACTGTCTGTATGCTTTGTTGAAAGGTTTACGGTGATTGAATAGGTATGCAAGTGTAGCATGTATTGTGATGTATAGAGTAGGTTAGCCTGTGATTTACATGACAATGCCATACTCACAAAGACGATTGAATGTAATTTATTGAGTGCTGACAAGCACCAAAAGTATGTATGTATATTGATTGACTGAAATAAAGTTGTCTTCAATCAAAAAAAAAATGTCTCAGGCATATAGTCTTCTACAAAAACAAGAACTGTTTTATGTTGTCTATTGTGTTTTTGTTAATAAAAAGTTATAAATGGTAGGTAGGAAGGGTACTAAATAATAAGTGGTTATTAATATTAGGTAAAGACAAATTTAAAATAACTTGTTTGTCCTTTGTGTTTGTTTGTTATACACAATCATGGGCAGGACTGTGTCTCTGTGTCAGTATTGTAACCAACAGAAATGTATCTTCCTCCAGCTGTGACTAACACCAACCCCCAACATTGTCCATCTATTGTTCTCAACGGGGAAAAAAACAAAGGAACTGATCTGTAATGGAAGAAAGGGGATGCACTACGCACTTTAAACGCAGGCAAACTGTTCGGACGCTCAAGCTGTTGTGAAACTACATCTCCCAGCATGCATACTTCCTCTGCTCTTCTCAGAACTCTCACAAAAAAGAAGGGAGCATGCTGGGAATTGTAGTTTCTCAACAGCTGGAGTGCCAAAGGTTGCTGATCCCTGGTTTAGCAGATCAGTTTTTAAGTAGATGGCATGTTTCACCCGGTTAAAGGGGCAGGCACTGTGGATGCATCCTCCATAGCAGCCTTCCCCCCTATCAGTAACATCCATAGTGCCTGCCCCTTTAACAGTGACTTCCACAACAGCCTACCCATTACCCGTTAACAGCAGTGTTGAGCGGCAGGGGCAATATTCGAAATTGCGATATTTCTTTGGGCAAATATTCGCCATATATTTGAGAATTCGTGATCTCCAGTCATTATTTTCTTGATGGCAAAAACTCGCATTAAAAAATTCTTAAAAATATTTGCATAAACTAGCATTTAAAAAAACAAATATTTGCAATAATGAATATACTTTGTGATATTCTAAACATTTGTAAATTGTCGAAGTGCCTATATTCGCGATTAAAATTCGCAATTCGAATATTCGTGATCAACATTAGTTAAAAGTAACATCCATAGTGCCCGCCTCTTTAAAGGGGTTGTCCGGGTTCATACCTCAATTTCCACCCTGGCAGCCCCCTGACAGGTGCATCAGAGCAGTTTATGCTCTGCAGGTAAATGGCAAACAAACTGCCTGGCCGAAACTAGCTGAACCCAGACAGCCCCTTTAACAGTGACCTCTGCAGCAGCATGCCCCCATAACAGTAAAATAAACAGTGATTGCCCTTCTAACAGTGACCTACACAGTGCCTGCCCCTTTAACAGTGTATAAGGAAAATGAAGCTAGTCTGCCAAATGTGAATCGAATAGATGGCGCTGTTCATGACAAGTGGAGAGACGGACTGTTTTTGCAATGCATTTGTGAAACGCATCCGGATCCATCCACAAATGCCTTCAGTTGTCACCCAGATTGGCGGATCCGGCTGCTGCAAGTGTGAAAGAAACCTTAATCCAATAAATGGCTCATTGTATGAGGAAAATGATGCTAATCTGCAGAATGTAAGGCATAATACTGTGAATCCAGTAGACAGTGCTGTGCATGTGAAGAACTTTATGCTAATCTGCATGATGTAAGGCATAAGACTATGAATCCAATAGATGGTGCTGTTCATGAGGAAAATGATACTAGTCTGCAGAATTTAGGACATAAGACTGTGAATCCAATAGATGGTGCTGTTCATGAGGAAAATGATACTAGTCTGCAGAATTTAGGACATAAGACTATGTATCCAATAGATGTTGCTGTTCATGAGGAAAATGATACTAGTCTGCAGAATTTAGGACATAAGACTATGTATCTAATAGATGGTGCGTTCATGAGGAAAATGATACTAGTCTGCAGAATTTAGGACATAAGACTGTGAATCCAATAGATGGTGCTGTTCATGAGGAAAATGATACTAGTCGGCAGAATTTAGGACATAATACTGTGAATCCAATAGATGGTGCTGTTCATGAGGGAAATGATACTAGTCTGCAGAATTTAGGACATAATACTGTGAATCCAATAGATGGTGCTGTTCATGAGGGAAATGATACTAGTCTGCAGAATTTAGGACATAAGACTATGAATCCAATAGATGGTGCTGTTCATGAGGGAAATTATACTAGTCTGCAGAATTTAGGACATAATACTGTGAATCCAATAGATGGTGCTGTTCATGAGGAAAATGATACCAGTCTGCAGAATGTAGGACATAAGACTGTGAATCCAATAGATGGTGCTGTTCATGAGGAAAATGATGTTAGTCTGTGGATTTAGGACATAAGACTATGAATCCAATAGATGGCGCTGTTCATGAGGAAAATGATATTAGTCTGTAGAATTTAGGACATAAGACTATGAATCCAATAGATGGTGCTGTTCATGAGGAAAATGATACTAGTCTGCAGAATTTAGGACATAAGACTATGAATCCAATAGATGGTGCTGTTCATGAGGAAAATGATATTAGTCTATAGAATTTTGGACATAATACTGTGAATCCAATAGATGGTGCTGTTCATGAGGGAAATGATACTAGTCTGCAGAATTTAGGACATAAGACTGTGAATCCAATAGATGGTGCTGTTCATGAGGAAAATGATACTAATCTGCATGATGTAAGGCATAAGACTATGAATTCAATAGATGGCGCTGTTCATGAGGAAAATGATACTAGTCTGCAGAATTTAGGACTTAAGACTGTGAATCCAATAGATGGTGCTGTTCATGAGGAAAATTATACTAATCTGCATGATGTAAGGCATAAGACTATGAATTTAATAGATGGTGCTGTTCATGAGGAAAATGATACTAGTCTGCAGAATTTAGGACATAAGACTATGTATCCAATAGATGGCGCTGTTCATGATGAAAATGATGCTAGTCTGCAGAATTTAGGACATAAGACTATGTATCCAATAGATGGCGCTGTTCATGATGGAAAGTAGGCTAATCTGCATAATATAGGGCAATAAGACTGTCTTTCACATGTGCTATATCTTTCATATTTATGCAAATGAGTTTACATAACAAAAAAAAAGTATAGAAGGGTTATTTAATATATTATGACAATTAGGAAACCGTACATTTTTATGCAGCCTTCCTAAACAGTTAGAGAAGAATTAGCTAGCAATAAAAAACAATAAAAATAAATAAAATTTCCTTATAATTTTGTCACCCTAATGATAAAGATTTAGGTGCAGGGTTCCCCCAAGCTATCCAAGAACTTTGAGATCTACTGACTCTTAGTTAGATAAAAGATGGTTTTTAAAGTCTGATGGTGGTTATGGCATTGTTTAATTTCTTATCCCCCTCTTATGTTATCCTGTATGTTGTATCCCTTGTTTGTTTTCTTCTCCTTCTGCCCTCTTGCTCACAACGCTCCTCTGCACATGTGCTGTGTTCTCATTTGCTCTAATGTTGTGCGACGCCGCTTCCGGTCTCTGGAACGCGGCGCACGCGCTTTAGTCTAGCGTGTGACGCTGCTTCCGGTTCTTGGAGCGCAGCGTGTGGCACCTTTTTGTGCATGCGCACTGGGCAATTCTATCTGCCGGCGGACTGATGCGTCAATCTGACCAGTCCGGTCTGATAATTGTGCACATGGCAGTTCCGCCCGCCGGTATTCTTTTCTCTGTTTTGTACAAGATTAGGTGTATAGTTATGTGTCAACATAGAGATGGTACTGGAAATCAAATCTGCTGATGGTCTGTCCAATTGGGGCTGTGTAGAGAGAGAAGAGAGAAGGACTGAACCCTAAGTAATCCCAACGGTGAGAGGGAGAGGAGAAGAAGTGGAGCCAGTGAATGATACACTGAAAGAGCGGTCAGAGAGATATGAAGAAAACCAGGAGAGGGCAGTGTCCTTTAGGCCCTCTCCTCTTACATGGTGAGTAAGAGATGGTGGGCTACAGTGTCAAAAGCTGCAGAGAGGTCAAGGAGAATGAGCAGATAATAGTCCCCATTTGGCTATCATGAGGTCATTTATATGCTTTGGTGAGGGCAGTTTCTGTTGAATGTAGGGTGCGGAAACCAGATTGTAATGGATCAAGGAAAGAGTGAGCAGAGAGATAGCGTATGAGGCTCCAGGAGCTTAGAGATGAAGGGAGGATTGGAGACTGGTCTGTAACTGGAGTAACGATAGAGTGTTTGAAAGAGGAGGGGAACATACCAGAAGAGAGAGAGGTTGAAGATGTTTGTTAGGTGAGTGGTGACAGCCGGAGAGAGAGCAACTGGAGTGGGTGTGAGGGAATGCACTTACATGTGGTAGGACTGGGTCAAAAGTGAACAGTGAGCCAGAGGGGATGCGGCTGAGAAGGGGATCAATAACACTTAGGGTTTGGGAGCGGATTTTATACCAGATGTTTTCTATTTTCTACTACTTTGTCCAGGGTGCTTCTGAGGGTGTCATTATATTGATTTACGGCATAATCAGGGCAGCAGAGGGAAGAGATTGGAGACAACAATGTTTGTAGAGTGTCAGTAAGTGTATGGGGATCAATGGCCTTTAGATTTCAGTATGTGTAATAAGTAGGAGTGTGCTGGGATGGGTGTGAATTTGTGAGAGTAGGTCGGTATACAATCACTACTCTCAGAAAGAGAAGTTGGAAACGTCTGAGGTGAGAGTGATAGTACTGGGGACATGACCTAGAAAGTGCTTTCTGGGGAAAGGTGTATACCAAATCCATCAGTGTGTCACACATTTAGCAAGGTTTCTATGTGAAATGGGGTAGGGGTTAAAATTAGAAAAGGGTTATGCAAGATATCCCCTGAAATTAGAATTAGTATAAAGAGCAAATAGTTTATAACATAGTTTATAAGGCTGAAAAAAGACATCTGTCCATCCACCTCAGCCTGTTATCCTGCAAGTTGATCCAGAGGAAGGCAAGAAAACCCCCTGTGAGGTAGGGCTCATGCACACGAATGGATTTTCTTTTCGTGTCCGTTTCATTTTTTTTGCGGACCATATGCGGAACCATTAATTTCATGTGCATTCTGTTTCCGTATGTCCGTTTTTCCGCTCTGCAAAAAAATAGAACATGTCGTATTTTTTTCTAGTCTGCAAACAAGGATAGGCATTATTACAATGGATCCGTAAAAATAACGGATCTGAAAAAATAACGGATGCCATATGGAACTTCATCCGTTTTTTTTGTGGATCCGCAATTTGCGATCCGCAAAACACATACGGTCTTGTGCATGTAGCTGTAGAAGCAAATTTTCCTCACTTTAGAGGAAAAAAAATCCTTCCCAACTCCAATCAGGCAATCAAAAAAACTCCCTGGATCAACGACCCCTCTCTAGTAGCTATAGCCTGTAATATTATTACACTCCAGAAATACAACCAGGCCCCTCTTGAACTCTTTTGGTGAATTCACCATCACCACCTCTTTAAGCAGAGAGTTCCATAGTCTCACTGCTCTTACCATAAAGAAGGTTTGACAAACCTTCTTTCCTCTAGACGCAGAGGATGCGCCCTCATCACAGTCACAGTCCAGGGGATAAATAGATTACCCTAATTTTGATAATCTTTCAGGGTACTGTAGTCCACCCATTTCAGTTATTGTTTTAGTTCCCCTTCTCTGAACCCTCTCCAGCTCTGCCTTGTTCACAGGAGCCCAGAACTGTACACAGTATTCCATGTGTGGTCTGACTAGCGATTTGTAAAGTGGCAGGACTATGTTCTCATCACGGTCATCTATTGGCCTTGGCAGCAGCTGCCTGACACTGGTTTCTACAGCTTAGTTTGCTGTTCACTAAAATTCAATAAAATGGTTCTCTGATTTGTAATAGTGCATATTGTACTGCACCCTGGGACATGATGGGTTGAGATTAGAAATGAGCAAACCTTTTGAGATTCGGTTCTGTTCAGGTTCGCCCATTTTTTTTTTAAAAGAATGGTTCTGACCATAATCAATTCTACCTGGACCAAACTTGCTCCAGTTGTCCTGGAAATTGGTATATAACACCCTCTAGTCTCCTAGGAAAAGATATTATCTCTTTTCATTAATTTTTATAAATTTTTGACACATCCCTTTTCAGCGTGGCCACGGCTTTAAGCTACCACTCTGCAAGTCTCAGTGCTGCCTCCCATTGAAATCATTGGGTGGGGGGGCAGAAAGGATGAAGCATCTGGTGATTTTTTGGCAACATTTTGGCGTGACTGTCTGCACCATAATTCCATTGTAAAAGCCATCATGTGAATGTTCCCTAATAGTGGTGGCAGTATTATTAGCAGTGAGGAGTAGCATTGGCGGCAGAAGCAGCCACATGGTACATGTTGGAAGGCAGACAGCAGCAGTGGCATAATGACAGTAGCCATACGGAACATGATGGTAGACAGGAAAAATAATGGTAGGCAGGAAGGCAGTTAGACAGGAACAGTGACAAGATGAGGCACCATCATCAAAGCCAGAGCTGTTGACAGGCCTCAGCTGGAAAATCCTCCCAGATCCAGGCTATGTTCATTTTGACAAAAGTAATGTTTTGGACACTGACAGAGGACAACTTGGTCACCGTGCTCTGAAAACCCTGTCCGAGATGACACTAGAGGCTGGGCAGGAAAGAAAACAGAGAGCATATTGGGCCAGTTTGGTGCACTGTTCTAGTCTACCTGCCCAAAAGTTCATCGGGACGCGGAACAGGGTATGGTGCTGGAGACAGGCCAAAGTGTATGTAGAATTAAACCTAGACGTTGAGCCGAGAGGTCTTCGCTTGCTGATTTGCCTTAGCCTGGCACAGTACGTGAAAAACTTCCGTAATACCCCAGACTTGGGGGTATTACTATTGTGTATAATTGTGTTTTATATGCAATTCTATGTAATGTTATGTGTGTCACCTGTACTATGTCATTTTATCCAGCGGGGGAGGTATTGGTTGGCAATGGATGGCTATAACACCTGTTCCACCCCTCCTGGGAAAGTGAACTTGCCTGAATCCCTGCCAATAGGGGGAAGTCTTGTGTAGATCAGTATTCTATAGTCAGTGTTAGGTGGAGATCTGACTAGAGATGTCCTGTCCTCTCTGTCCTCCTCTGGGGGAGTGAGGAAGCAGCACATAGAGCACCATCTCCTAAAAGCCATAACATTTCCTCTTTTTGAGGAAGTGCAGGACCCAACTTATCCGATAAAGTGAGGAATCAGCTGCTAGAGCTCCCCCTCTCAAGAATTGAAGAAAGGCCTTGGGATCCCAGACAGCAAAGTGTACTGAGCCCGCAACCTGAGTGACACTTAATTTTGAGTTACCTGTATTTAACCAGACGTTAAGGACTTTTATTGTTCCTAATAAACCCTGGAAAAACGGAACTCCTTAGCCTACTGGTGTGTGCATGTTTGCATTGCTTCCATTCTAACTTACGAATCCCATCCTACACTAGACACTGTGATGCAGTATAACTTCACTAACACAGTTGTAATATGCTTTACGGATGTCGAATATGGTTGAATTTGAGCTTTCAGCCACATTTCCTCTGGATCAACTAACAGGATGACAGGCCGAACTGGATGGACAGATGTCTTCTTTCGGCCTTATGTACTATGTGCTATGTTAGAAACTGCAAGTGAGATTACAGATAAGTGCATAGTTTAACACTAGCCAATATTCTCTGATAACTGGGTTAGTGTCATATTGTTTGGGCATATTGTCTGTTTGTCTGATGTGTGATTAAAGCTTTCAGCAAAGGTTAAAAACAAACAAAACAAAACTACCTAGTGTTAAAACGCTTGACCCGCGACCTAATTGCTGTTTGAGCTTCAAGCCACAAAAAACTGCAAGCAAGGTAGTGTTGAGTGAATCGGAGCTGGCAAAGTGGAATTCGATCCAAATTTCCCGAAAAATTTGAATTGTCACGAATCGTATTTTCTCAAAAATGTCTGCTGCACATGTTACAAAGAGGAAGTAAGAAGCGTGGGAACAAGTGATTCCCAATAATGCCGTGCAGCCAGCCAATCAGCAGATAGGAAGTCCCTATGATGTCACAGCCCTATAAAGAGCAAATAGTTAATAACATAGTTTATAAGGCTGAAAAAAGCCTCATTTTCCTCGCTCTCCACCATTGTTCAGTGAACTTAGTGCGGGGAGAGACGTTACAGGCGCTAGCGATAGTGATTAGGTAACACTTAATTTACAAACTATTACTTTTGAGTAGGGATGCGCGAAACCGGACTACAATGGTCGGGTTCGTACCGAACATTACCATGTCCGGGTACCTGAACCCGAACTTTGCTGCAAAAGTCTATGTAAGAGTTTGGTGTGCAGATGTTAAATGAAGCTTGTTAACAGGCTGCACTGCAGCCAATTGTGGTAATGTGTACAGTAAAGTGCACGGTAGAGTTATGGTGGGGGTGTGTATCTCACCCGGTTTTTCAGTTTAGCTGGGTGAGAACTGAAATCCAGAAATGGTAAGGCTTCAGGCATAGTTGCTGGAACTGTTTTTTATTTAAAATTCTATGGGCTGGATTTCTTTGGACTGGGAGACAGGTTGGTATTAGGAGTCTTCCAGTCCACAACCAAGCCCATTACAGGTTCCCAGGCCCAAGGTGAGGCCAGCTGGGATAAATCAACCTGCTGTGTATAGTCTTGGGGGAGAGGAAGCGACCCTACAGAAAGTGAAGCCTGAGAGACTTGTATGGTCACAGCCAGGTAGACTGCTAAACCGTATGGCTTAGTGAAGCGGAATCTCTCCCCTGGACTTATGTTTGGTGAGCGGACCTGCTAAGGGTTGAAAAAAACAGAAAGATGAAGACAGCATCCACTAGTAGCGGTGATGAGGTTCTTTAATCCATAAAATGCTATTAAACACCCAAATACATACGACATTTTGACTGACACTCAGACTTCTTCAAGCATGCATACACATATGCAAACCAAACATTTAAAGCCCAAACCATGTGACATCACTGGGGTTAACCCATTTCTGGATTAACTCCAGTGATCTCACATGGTTTGGGCTTTAAATGGCGTCACTAATTTTGGCATCACGAACAGGATATACTTTTGTGCCTTATTGCTGCATTATAGGACTTGATAAAGGAAGAAGAAGAAAGGAAAAAGATTGAAAGGATGCTTAGCTAAGAAGGTGACTTTATAAGAAAGAAGAAAAAGCATAAAAACATATAAAGAACTAGTGGAGGAGAAAGAGCCCAGAGAAAGGGAATTGCATGAAGCCTACAAAAATGCCAAGACTTCCACTCAGCTGCCTGCTGAAGACAGCACACCTGGTATATAAAAGAAGATAGTTGGATCCAGCTTCCGTTGAAACTTCAATTTTATTGATATGCGGTAAAATCCAGTACAGACATGGCACAGAGTACAATGGTTCAGTCTACGCGTTTCGGACCCTAGTTCTGTTTTAGGTCCTTACTCATGACAACCTGGTATAACACTGCCAGATCCTCCAACCACTCAAAGTGACCTATCCACTGGTGAAGAGTCCAATGATACTGCTCCATGCACTCCGGAACCACTACCAAATGTGGAAATTCTTGCTTTGAAAGACCAAGGGTCTATTCTTTACTGCTGTCCAGAGAGCTTGTCACCTACAAGGAAAAAGCCAAGGTTTACAGAGGATCCTCCAGAAAAGGGTGACCCTGCAGTTCCAAGTTCTGCCACGGAAGGCCACAAGGAGATCACAGATGAAGTTTCTGCTAAAATTGCAGCTGCAGAGAGCACTAGAGCTAACAGTAACAGCGATGAAGATGTGATGCAGCTTAATGAAGGACTTTTGCACCCTCAACTATGGGACCCAGGAGGAAGATTTCTAGCCCCTCCGGTAAGTGACCTTGTGCCATGAGAAAAAAACATCCATTGGACTACTGGAGCCACAACAGGGACTACTTCTGAAGGGTGAGAACTGGTTGTCCTTTTTATTAGCTTTTGTTCCCCGTGTTTGGCCCTCACCCAGATGGGCATGATTGTTAGGACTCCACCAATTCCCTTTTCCCCTTCTCAGGTTAAGTGAGAACTCCCACCTGCCTTAAGGCTTCTCATTAAAATTGCTTATAGTGAAAATGTTGTTCAACCTCTTGTGGATTACAAATTACCTTTTTCCTTTTTACACTATGTGTACTATAGCCCATTGTCTGGACTCTATCAGCAATGTTATCCTATGCACTACAAATGGAATCTGGATTTTATAATCTTAGCTAGATAGATAGCGCCCTTACTTCATAACTTATATGGACTGCCTCTGAGCACTGAATACTAATGGTCTTAGGTCACCTTGTGTTAGCTTAGTAAGCCTAGGCATTGTATTGTGTTGTTTCTACACAAGGGGGACCAAGAAGTCACAAGCAGATATAACACCGTCAAGGTTAACCCTGCTGCTGATAAATGTGTGTTTATGTATGTTTAGATGTCTTAAGGCCTTGTGCGCAGCCATAAGGAAATATATTTAGTGACCACGGTGACCCTGCTAAAAGCTTTATTTAGACCTTGGTGCTTGGAAGGGATTACAGGATGAAGCCATCCTTCTATTTGCGGGCATCTCATAGCATCGTGGAGGGATTACAGTACATAAGACCCCCACGCTTCCAGGGGTACTAGGGCTCAGTATCCACAACAGGAGTATTTGAGCACTTTGTGCAGTCTTTTTGGTTCTCTGGTTATTACCGAGAGGGACAACTGTGAATAGAAACCCTACTCATAGGGGCAAGAACCTAGTGCCCAAGCCACAAGAGCACCCTAAACTCTGCTGGCCATGGAGGCTAAAGCCTGAAGCCTCATGTGCCAGGAGATTAGTTCCTGAGAAGCTGAGTTATAAAGCCAGCCTGTCAGGACAGAGTAAGAGAGGAACAGAGACATAGTAGAGTTGAGTTTGCCCTCTAGTTTCATGCTGAAGCATGCTGGAACCCAAGACAAAGCCTGTAAACTGTTTGAAGAAAAGTTTATTCAAAGTAAAGCTGCCACCTCCATCCCAGTGCCTTCATCTGAGCCCAGGTCTTAATGTCCCTTCTTAGGGATGGTATGTTCCAGATGTTTATTATATCATTTGTTCTGGACATCCAAATTTAGGGTCTGTACCTGACCCTTTTCTGTCTATTTGGGATCTACATCTATGAATCCCAGGTACACAGTCCCCTGACGAACCAGTTTTTTTTAGCTGGGGAAAAGGCGCTTTGGGAAGCATAGATATATCATTTTTTCATTTGGACATTTAGTCTTTTGTGGACATTTACACACTTATTTTAAGTTATCCTTCCTATCCCTTTTAGGGTCTGACTAGGGTGGATAGCAGGCATAGGAACGTGGACAGGGGATCCTCACCATCAGGGGGCTACCCTGGGCAAAGGGATATATAGGGTGGATAGGGCATGACTCCTCATTAGCCGTAAACTGTGGTGTAAACTGGCGGCAGTTGCTACATGCCGAGACGGTAGGTGTTAAGACACCTGCCCCCACATAGTAATTTCCCCCACACAGTAGTTTCCCCCACACTGACCCCATACAGTAGTTTCCCCCACACTGACCCCATACAGTAATTTCCCCCACACAGTAGTTTCCCACACACTGCCCCCATACAGTAGTTTTCCCCACACTGCCAATTATCTTGGACTATGTGTTGGACAAAATTCTAAGTGTGCTGGACATACATGGGGATAGCAAGAACTATCCTGTGGCTCTCACTGAGTGTGAGACTCCAGTAAGAACTCGGACTTATAAACTTGGTGTTGCAAATACGCTCATGCATGATGTAATGTTAGGTCGTGATTTTACCTTGTTCTGGGAGTTATAGGGAAATGGAGACACTTCTGCAGCAAGTGATGAAACTCCTGCAGAACGTGTAGCTATCCCTGTACATGAAGGTATAAAGGAGATGCACATTGACCTCAATGGTTTAAGTGAAATGACCCTTGAAAATAATGGTGCAGATGAGGTGCAGAATGAATATGTGAAGTTAACTGAAATGCATAATGTAAATGTAGGATCATGTGAGATATGTGATAATGATGATGATTACACCCCCTTTCCTTTGCAGGTTGTGATCAGTGAAGAATCTCACCCTGCTGGTAAAGATGTATGTGATTGAGAAATACTGATGTTGAGAGCACACAGCTGAGGGAACACACTGTGATAAATCTGCAGGAAAGTGTGGCAGTGTTGGAGGGTGTATCACAGGTACCAGGTGTGGATAAGCAGTCTCTACAGTGTTCTTTAGTTAGTGAGCTCAGGTGCAGGGTTGATGAAAGTGTTGTAACCTACAACGGGAACCAGGCACATGAAAGAGAGCCTGAGCGGGTTCAGGACATAAACCTGATTAAGTGGGGAGAAGTCAGCATAGTGTTCGAGAGAGAGGCAGTGGAAGACTTCCTGGCAGGTCTGATCATCCAGAAGGAGACCCAGAAAGACATGGATTAACTGATATCAAGGAGACGATTAAGAGCTGCAAAGAAGCACAGAAAACTGCAGAAGACACAGACAAAGCACTTACAGGGATCCTGGATGTAACTCCCACAGGGTTTCCAAAAGAGAATGATGGTACTATTACATATGCTGTAGCAGAGAAGAGCGGGGACTGCATTGTGCAGGGACTGTAACTGTGTATCAGACATCTCTCATCTAGTACAGAAGAAGGTAAATAGGAAACCAGAGGAGGAGAGTCCTCTGAAAGATGCTAAGAAGTCCAAGCTAGAGCTTGTTGAGAATGGGTCTGGAGACGGTGATGCTGTAGTGCTGGCTGAGGCAGAGAAGATGGAAAAAGTTTCTGCTGAACAAGTTTATAGGGCTGATGTGGATGCAGAAGCCAAGAGACTCATGGCAGTGAGTAGCCAGGACCTGGTCATGAAAGACGCCCGCTCTGTCATCAACGCCTTCCAGGGAGCAAGCAGCCTTCTGGGAAAGAAATATGGGGAGGCAGGCAACCATTGTGCAGATACTGTCTACTTCTATGAGATGGCTCTCCTGGAGCTTGTAAGAATAGAGAACAAAGTGCTGGGTGACCCTCTGGAGGGATGCCAGAAGAGGAAGACAAAGAGTCTGATAAGGACCCCAATATCCCTAGTGCCTCCAACCTTGTTGAGAAAGATGCCATGTCCAAGAAGGATAAGAAGGCTAACCAAGTGAATGGAGACTCCAAAGAGACAAAGGCTGAAGAAGCTAAGGCCGATGAGTTGGAGTGGGAAAAAATCATCAGATGCTGCAGAGACCAAGGATGAGGCTGAAGAGTGTCGGCAGAAGTGGAAAAAGCCACTGAAGAAGCAGTGGACTCTGAAGCTGCCGCCAAACCTGAGGAAACCACTGCTAAAGATAAGGCAGAGCATAGAAATAGAACTTCTGATCATACCAGAACTAGCAAATCTGGAAGCAGAAATGCTGAAAGAACCGTCAAAAAAGAAGTGGAGACAAACTTGGGGTCCCTGAAAGGGATAGGTGGTAATGTGTACAGTAAAGTGCACGGTAGAGGTATGATGGGGGTTTGTATCTCAGCGGGTTTTTCAGTTTAGCTGGGTGAGAACTGAAATCCAGAAAAGGTATGACTTCAGCAAGGCATAGTTGCTGGAGCTGTTTTTTATTTAAAGTTGTATGGGCTGGATTTCTCTGGACTGGGTTGGTAGTGGGAGTCTTCCAGTCCACACCCAAGTCCATTACAGGTTCCCTGGCCCCAGGTGAGGCCAGCTGGGATAAATCAACCCGCTGTATATGAATCTGGAGGAGAGGAAGTGACCCTACAGAGAGGGAAGCCTGAGAGGCTTGTGTGATCACAGCCAGGTGGGCTGCTAGACCATATGGCTTAGTGAAGCGGGATCTCTCCTCTAGACATGTTTGGTGAGCGGACCTGCTAAGGGTTGGAGCCTGAGACCCTATGAGTAAACTGTGCTTAGACGTGAGTCAGAGAGAAGACCTCTGTATTAGCTAGTGCCTGGACAGGCAGGTGTTTATTTTGGTTTGTGTTTATGTTTGTGCTGAAGTGCCAAAATATAGCACCATTTGGACTCGAACCCTGTTGTCATAGAAGTCTGTTATTGCGACCCCCTGTGAGAGAGCAATCCCTTACACAATCAACAAGTTGTGGACACTTGGAAGCCATCTCAGTCATGCCTAGTATTGGCATGGCTGTGATTGGCCACCGCAACATGTGACCCTGCATGCATGAATGCCAGATCACATGTTTGTAAAATATCGGTAAATGTAAAAAATAAATATTTATGAAAAATATAAAACTGGTTTGGTAATCCTCTCCAGCTATATTGTTTGTGTTATCTGGAGTAAGGAATACCAGGAGGACTCATCATCAGGATTCAACAATAGTTATATAAAAAATGAATAATGTGATTTATTTTTGATCTTTTTCAAAGGTGATTACTTACAAAAATAGTTTAGGAAAAGTCCTTAAAGTATCATTGTTGAAGGGTAGGAATCTTCTTCCAAGGCTCCATGTGTGTCTTCCATCATGTTCAACAGCATCCCTCAGCAGAGTGAGTAAGAAGACGACCCCCTTGTCTGTCTCTGTCAATCATTCATTCCCTAGATACAGGTGTGTATGGGCTTCTACATTGTCATATATGGAGACTTCAAATAGGTGTCTTGATGTTCCCATTCAGACCTCCCATCGCCTTTCTGTATCATTATAGATGGTGTCAGTGTGTAGTGTAATAAATCCTTTATATTAAATACCAATTAATACTATATCACATATTATTTAACATTTCCTACTCTTGAGGGTGAGATATATGTTTTCGAACCTACAAACTTAAATTTTACAATTATCTTGGACTCTTCATTCTTCTTTATAAATTATTGTCTATAAATTATTTATTTGAGAACAAAATAATATTTGCGCAGCATATGGTAAACTGTGATTGAATACTAATGAAATAGATTTAAGAACTAATTCTAATATCTTATCAGGCATCTTATTCTCTTCATCATCTTCCTATGGTCTCGTCATGGTCTTGATACTGTAGTTTTACTTATTCATCTTAAATTTGACTCATATAAAGTCTATGATAGGATTGATAGAACTGTATGTAGATGATGTGCACTCCTTAAATTGAATTGTATCATATTATCCCAATGATGTTCATGTACAATATCTATCACTTTTTACTATTTGTGGTGACACAGCTTTCCTGGGCACAGATTTTAACTTGTATACCAGAAATTCCTTGGTCTTCTTCAGAAGAGTCATTTACTTACTCTGAACAGCTGTGACTTCTTTGTCATTCCCCTTCTTTCTTATCAGTTATAACATGGTAGAACATGATAAGGAATTTGGAGTAGCTGTCCATTCAGTCTCATCTGAAGAATTTCACGCTCTCAGCATGATTGTTGACAATCAATTGAAATTAATGTAGTCCTTTAAAAAAGCATTTAGCTTTAGTATAACAAGTAGCAGAAAAAAATAATGCACTTACTTAAGGTGTCTGACATAGTACATAAGGCCGAAAAAAGAGATCTGTCCATCCAGTTCGGCCTATCATCCTTCTAGTTGATCCAGAGGAAGGCAAAAAAAAAAAAAACTGTGAGGTAGAAGCCAATTTTCCCCACTTAAGGGGAATAAAAAAATTCCTTCCCGATTCCAATCAGGCAATCAGAATAACTCCCTGGATCAACGACCCCTCTCTAGTAGCTATAGTCTGTAATATTATTATACTCCAGAAATACATCCAGCCCCCTCTTGAATTCCTTTATTGTACTCACCATCACCACCTCCTCAGGCAGAGAGTTCCATAGTCTAACTGCTCTTACTGTAAAGAATCCTCTTCTATGTTTGTGTACAAACCTTCTTTCCTTCTGACGCAGAGGATGTCCCCTCGTCACAGTGACAGTCCTGGGGATAAATAGATGATGGGACAGATCTCTGTACTGACCCCTGATATATTTATACATAGTTATTAGATCTCCCCTCAGTCATCTTTTTTCTAAAGGGAATAACCCTAATTTTGATCATATTTCAGGGTACTGTAGTTGCCCCATTCCAGTTATTACTTTAGTTGCCCTCCTCTGAACCCTCTCCAGCTCTGCTATGTCTACCTTGTTCACGGGAGTCCAGAATTGTACACAGTACTCCATGTGTAGTCTGACTAGCGATTTGTAAAGTGGTAGGACTATGTTCTCATCACGGGCGTCTATGCCCCTTTTGATGCAACCCATTATCTTATTGGCCTTGGCGGCAGCTGCCTGACACTGGTTTTACAGCTAAGTTTGCTGTTTATTAAAATTCCTAGATCCTTTTCCATGTCAGTGTTACCGAGTGTTTTACCATTTAGTATTTATGGGTGACTTGCTTTATATCTTCTCATGTGCATAACTTTACATTTGTTAGTGTTAAACCTCACTTATCTGCCCAAGCCTCCAATCTATCCAGATCCCTCTGTAGCAGTATATTGTCCTCTTCAGTGTTAATTACTTTACACAGCTTAGTGTCATCTGTAAAAAATTATATTTTACTATGCAAGCCTTCTACAAGATCATTAACAAATATATTGAAAAGAATAGGGCCCAGTACTGACCCCTGAGTTACCCCACTAGTGACAGTGACCCAATCTGAGTGTGTACCGTTAATAACCACCCTCTGTTTTCTGTCACTCAGCCAGTTACTTACCCACTTACAGACATTTTCTCCCAGTCCGAGCATCCTCATTTTATATACTAACCTTTTATGAGGTACAGTGTCAAATGCTTTGGAGAAGTCCAGATATACGACATCCATTGATTCGCCGCTGTCAAGTCTAAAACTTATCTCTTCATAGAAACTGATTAAATTCAATTGGCATTACCGATCCCTCACGAAGCCATGTTGATATAGCGTTATTTGCTTATTTCCGTTGAGATCCTCTAACATAGCATCTCTCGAAAAACCTTCAAATATTTCCCCCACAACAGATGTTAAATTTACCTGCCTATAGTTTCCGGGCTCTGTTTTTGGACACTTTTTGAATATTGGCACCACATTTGCTATGCGCCAATCCTGTGGAACATTCCCCGTCAGTATAAAGTCCACAAATATCAGAAACAAGGATCTGGCTATGACATTACTTAATTCCCTTAGGATACGGGGGTGTATGCTATCCCGTCCTGGCGATTTGTCTATTTTAATCTTTTTCAGTCGCTGTTGTACTTCTTCTTGGGTCAGACAGGACACTTTTAATGGGGGATTTATTTTTATATTCAGCATTTCATCTGACAGTTTATTTTCCTCAGTGAATACATCGGAGAAAAAAATATTTAACAGCTTTGCTTTCTCCTTGTCGCTCTCTGCAACTGCCCCTCATTACTCTTTAAAGGGCCCACACCTTCAGATTTATACTTTTTAAACATTTATATAAATGAAGAACATTTTAGGGTTAGTTTTACTCTCTTTGGCAATTAATCTCTCGGTCTCTAGTTTGACCGCTTTTATTTGTTTTTTACATGTTCTATTTTTTTCCTTATAGTTTTTCAGTGCTTCCTCGCTACCCTCCTGTTTTAGTGATTTATATGCTTTCTTTTTGTCATTTATTGCTTTCTTTACATTTTTATTTATCCACATTGGTTTCTTTTTGTTCCTTAACCTTTTATTCCCATACGGTATGTACCTCTCACAATGAGATTTTGGGATGTTTTTGAAGATATCCCATTTTGTGGCTGTATTTTTGTTTTTGAGGACTTTGTACCAGTTAGTTAGGCCTATGGCCTCGCTTAGTTGGCTAAATTTAGCTTTTTGAAGTTTGGTATTTTTGTTCCTTCCTGTAGAAATGTTAAGAAAATGTTAAGAAAAGGTTATTACTTTATGGTCACTATTTCCCAGGTGTTCCCCAACCTGCACATCTGTTGTCCTGTCAGGTCTAATGGTTAATACTAAGTCCAGTATGGCCGTCCCTCTAGTCTGGTCCTGAACTAGTTGGGAAAGGTAATTGTCTTTGGTTATTGCCAAGAACCTGTTTCCTTTATGCGATGGACAGCTTTCAGTTTCCCAGTCTCTATCTGGGTAGTTTAAGTCCCCCATAATAACCACCTCATTATGATTTGTGGCCTTGTCTATCTCGTTTAGTAATAGATTTTCTGTGGACTCTGGTATATTAGGTGGTTTATAGTAAATTCCTATTAGTAATTTATTATTGTTTTTGGCTCCATGTATCTCTTCTCACAGTGACTCCACATGTTCATGTCCCTCACTTATATCTTCTCGGACTGTGGGCTTTAGATAGGACTTCACATAAAGGCAGACCCGTCCCTCTTCTGGTTTTGACGATCCTTTCTAAACAGACTGTAACCTTGTACGTTAACGGCCCAATCATAGCTATCATTCAGCCATGTCTCAGTTATTCCCACTATGTCATAGTCCTCCTCACACATCACTAATTTCAGTTCCCCAGTTTTGTTAGTCAGGTTTCTGGCATTACATTGTGTACATACAATTAGGAGGTTTTTGTATATTTTTAACCCTACACCTTTCTTTCTGAACTGTTATAGTCCCTCCTTCCATTCCTCCCCCAGTTCCACTACCTTGCCGAATTGAGATGCAGCCTGTCCCTACGATAGAGCCTGTAGCCGACAGAGAAGTCGACCCAGTTCTCCAGGAACCCAAACCCCTCCTTCCTACACCAGTTCTTGAGCCACTTGTTAACCTCCTTAATCTCCCAATGTCTTTCTTGTCTGGCTCTTGATACAGGCAGTATCTCGGAGAATACTACTAAACATACTACTGACATGCATATAATACATTACTGTGCATAGCAATGCACATATAAATACAGATGCAGATCTAACCATGAGCATGTTATCCTATCTGCATAACAAGGATAGTCCCTAGCTGCTAACTGAAGCTGCTATACAGGAGCAGGAGAAAAGACATGCAAAATACATATGCAAACAGGTTGAAATGTGGCCTACCAGCGATGCTACCGTGGGCTTAGATGTGAAGGATGACTCCAGAGGCTTCCACACTATGTGCTACCTCAGGCAGGGATGACTGTGAATGAGGAAAATGGCTGCTGTGTGCAGAGACGATGAAGTTCATGGGTCATAAGCTATGAGATATGAAGTAGACCAAACTTCTAATGTGAATAGCTACAATATATGTAAACGACCACTTGATGGTGTTGTGTTACACAATAAACAGAGAATTATACAGAACATATATTGAATATGCATGAAAACTATACATAAATTAACAAATAAGCTTGCTCAAGGCATGGCACTCCCCACCTGGTATCTATAAGGATACCACATTAAGTCACTTCTGGAGAGAGCAACAAAATCAGTTCAGGTTCTTGAGCATAAACCTCTTGTTGGATACAACGGATGATAACGTCTCTAGCCTGCGTGAGCTCGTCCACTGTATGGGCCTTGTGACAGTAATGCCAACCTTTTCAGTACTCTGATCCTGTAGGTGTGGATCAGGCCAGCTATAGCTCTGTTCAGTGTTTTTGATGTAGAAAATTTGTTGAATCGTTTGGACCCAAGCTCTCTGTTAGAAAATTTTGTGGTGAGTACAGAAACATGAGGACATGGGCATAGCTATAGGGGGTGCAGAGGTAGCAGTCGCTACTGGGCCCAGGAGCCTGAGGGGGCCCAAAGAGCCTTGGGCCACATATAAAGACACACAAAGCACTGAGGGAAGGGGGGCCCAAGCTGAACACTTGCACCAGGGCCCATGAGCTGTTAGCTACGCCCCTGCATGAGGACGAATCTCTGCATCAACAGTTGGTTGTAGCAGCTCAAATTAGTTTTTCTCAAGAGTGTCAAGTACAGGCCTGTAGAGGAATGGTGGTTCTGTGAACCACGTGATATCTTTAAGGTGGGCTGCAGGAACAGTATTTAATGCATGGTCTGCAGGGTTGAGGTCAGTTGGTACATAGCGCCACTGGGTAGGCTGTGTAGACCTCCTGATTCTTTGAACTTTGTTATGAACATAGACATAGAATCTTTTATTTTCATCGTAAATGTAGCCAAACACTACCTTGCTGTCTGTATGAAACACTGTGCTATCAAGTTTTATATCTATTTCAGATACAATAAGGTCTGCTAGTTCTACTGCCAGAACAGCAGCACAAAGTTCCAGTCTTGGTATGGTAAGCTCAGGACTTGGTTCCAGCTTTGCTTTGCCCATTGTAAAGCCAATTTGGACCTGGCCTTTAATGTCTATAGTTTTAAGGTAAGTGACTGCAGCAATTGCTTTTACTGAGGCATTACAAAATATGCACAGTTGCCTAGACTGAACTTGGGAATATGGCCTATGTATAAGCACATTAGATAATGCCTTTAGAGAGTCTCTTCATGTTACCCATAGTGCCTCTTTCTCTGAGGAAAGTGGCGAATCCCAATCACATGTATCTATGGTTAACTCTCTGAGCAGAGTCTTACCTTGGAAGATCACAGGGGCTGCAAATCCAAATGGATCGTATAGACTGTTAATGGTGGATAAGACCCCACGTCGTGTGAAGGGTTTCTGTTCTTGGTCGACCTGAAAAGTAAAGGTGTCAGACTTGAGGTTCCAGCTGAGCCCTAGGCTGCGCTGCATGTGTAATGGGTATGTTGCCAAGTCTAGATCTATCAAATCACTGGCATAATCTTGAGTAGGAAAGGCCTCCATAACAACTTTGCTGTTTGAAGCTATCTTATGCAGTCTGAGGTTTGAACAGGAAAGCATACTTTGAGTCCTTTGAGTAGACTGATTGCAGCCTCTGGTGAGGAAAGCGACTTTAGGCCATCATCTACATAGAAGTCTCTTTCAACAAACTTCTTAACATCTTTTCCAAAGTCTTTTTCACTTTCTTGGGCAGAAAGTTTTAGTCCATAAATAGCGACTACAGGAGATGGGCTGTTGCCGAAAACATGCACTTTCATGCGATATTCTATGATGTTTCGGGTAGGGTCATTGTCTTTGAACCAAAAGAATCTCAAGAAGTTCCTGTGTTCTTTTTTAACTAGAAAACAATAGAAAATTTGTTGTATATCTGCAACTTCAGCAATGGATTCTTTGTGAAATCTAATGAGGACACCGAGAAGTGTATTATTGAGGTCTGGTCCTGTCAAAAGAACATCATTAAGAGAGACTCCCTCATATTGTGAACTAGAGTCAAATACTACTCGAATTTGTCCTGGCTTCTTAGGGTGGAAAACGCCAAAGATTGGTAGATACCAGCATTCTTCCTTTCCATTTAGGGGTGGAGCTACTTCTGCATGACTGATCTCCAATATCTTGTTCATGATGAACAAGAAGAAATGTTCCATCATCTCTGGTCTCTTCTGAAAGTTGCGTTTGAGTGAACAAAAGCGTTTAAAGGATCGATCCCTGTTGTAACATAGTAATATAGTACATAAGGCCAAAAAAAGACATCTGTCCAACCAGTTCGGTCTGTCATCCTGCTAGTTGATTCAGAGGAAGGCAAAAAAAAAACCTGTGAGGTAGAAGCCAATATTCCCCACTTAAGGGGAATAAAAAATTCCTTCCCGACTCCAATCAGGCAATCAGAATAACTCCCTTGATCAACAATTAGGGTTGAGCACTAATGAACACTAATAAACTGTAAAGATCGGGTTCGTACCGAACTTTACGATTTTTTGCACCCGGACCCGAACCAAAACATTTTCGTAAAAGTTCGGGTTCGGGTTCGTTGTTCGGCGATTTCTTCTCGCTTTTAGAAAGGCTGCAGGTCTGCCAATCAGCAAGCGTTTCACTACTTTGCCCTAAGAAGCCATCACACCCATGCCTACTAATGGCATGGCTGTGATTGGCTGAGTGCAGCATGTGACCCAGCCTCTATATAAGCTGGAGTCACGTAGTGCCGCAGGTCACTCTGCTGATCTTAGTGTAGGGACATGTTACTGCAGAAATTTAAAATAAATATTTGTGCGTTGTATGCAAAACTGGTCTGTGGACCAACAATAACGGTTTATTTCCTCAAAATACAGGAATGCAGTATGTCACTGCAGAAATTTAAAATTGGTATTTGTGCAGTGTATGCAAAACTGCTCTGTTAACTAACAATACGGGTTTCTTTCCCCAAAATACACTAATGCAGTATTTCATTACTGAAATTTAAACGTAGGTATTTGTGCGGTGTATGCACAAGTGCTCTGTGAACAAACAATACGGGTTTCTTTCCCCAAAATACACTAATGCAGTATTTCACTGCAGTATTTCACTGAAATTTAAAATAGGTCTTTGTGCGTTGTATGCAAAACTAGTCTGTACACCAACAATAACGGTTTATTTCCCCAAAATACAGGAATGTAGTATGTAACTGCTGAAATTTAAAATAGGTATTTGTGCAGTGTATGCAAAACTGTTTTGTGAACTAACAATACCGGTTTCTTTCCCCAAAATACACTAATGCAGTATTTTATTGCTGAAATTTAAATGTAGGTATTTGTGCGGTGTATGCACAAGTGCTCAGTGGACCAACAATACGGGATTCTTTCCCCAAAATACACTAATGCAGTATTTCACTGCTGAAATTTAAAATAGGTATTTGTGCTTTGTATGCAAAACTGGTCTGTGGACCAACAATAACAGTTCATTTCCCCAAAATACAGGAATGTAGTATGTCACTGCAGAAATTAAAAATAGGTATTTGTGCGGTGTATGCAAAACTGCTCTGTGAACTAACAATAACAGTTTATTTCCCCAAAATACAGGAATGCAGTATGTCACTGCAGAAATGTAAAATAGGTATTTGTGCGGTGTATGCAAAACTGCTCTGTGAACTAACAATATGGGTTTCTTTCCCCAAAATACACTAAGGCAGTATTTCATTGCTGAAATTTTAATGTAGGTATTTGTGTGGTGTATGCACAAGTGCTCTGTGGACCAACAATACGGGTTTCTTTCCCCAAAATACACTAATGCAGTATTTTACTGCTGAAATTTAAACGTAGGTATTTGTGCGGTGTATGTACAAGTGCTCTGTGGACTAACAATATGGGATTCTTTCCCCAAAATACACTAATGCAGTATTTCACTGCTGAAATTTAAAAAAGGCATTTGTGCTTTGTATGCAAAACTGGTCTGTGGACCAACAATAACAGTTTTTTTCCCCAAAATACAGGAATGCAGTATGTCACTGCAGAAATTTAAAATAGGTATTTGTGCGGTGTATGCAAAACTGCTCTGTGAACTATCAATAACGGTTTATTTCCCCAAAATACACAATGCAGTATTTCACTGCTGAAATTTAAAATAGGTATTTGTGCGTTGTATGCAAAACTGGTCTGTGGACCAACAATAATGGTTTGTTTCCCCAAAATACAGTATGTCACTGCAAAAATTTAAAATAGGTATTTGTGCGTTGTATGCAAATTGGTCTGTGGACCAACAATAACAGTTTACTTCCCCAAATACAGGAATGCAGTATTTCACTGCTGAAATTTAAAATAGGTATTTGTGCGGTATATGCAAAACTGCTCTGTGAACTATCAATAACAGTTTATTTCCCCAAAATACACAATGCAGTATTTCACTGCTGAAATTTAAAATAGGTATTTGTGCATTGTATGCAAAACTGGTCTGTGGACCAACAATAATGGTTTGTTTCCCCAAAATACAGTATGTCACTGCAGAAATTAAAAATAGGTATTTGTGCGTTGTATGCAAAACTGGTCTGTGGACCAACAATAACAGTTTACTTCCCCAAATACAGGAATGCAGTATGCACAAGTGCTCTATATATCACCACAATGCAGGTTTTTGTCCCCAACTATAGAAATGCACTATGTCACCCCTAAATTATTAAATAGGTAATGTAGGGGACTTGACCTGCCAGAAAAAAGGATTTATTCCTTCACTGAGCTACCAAAAACGTATTAAACTGATGTCTCTGGCAGGCTGCCACACATGCAGGTCACATGCAGTTCCAAGTTCCACTGCAGTTGCTAAAATGGCCACTGACCCCCACCTCAGTAACAGATGGATTAAAAAAAAATATTTTGCAGTATCACTGGGCTCAGGGAGGGGTGCAAAAATGTAGGATAGCAGTAGCACCCTCCTTCAATATTTGCTGTAGCTTGAAGATTTCACACCACTAAGTTCAACAGATTTCTTTCCTAAACTCCGAATCTCCTAATCCTAATTTTCTAATCTCTCTCTTTATTTTGGGTAAATAAACCGGTATTGATGGTCTACAGACCAGTTTTGCATACAACGTACAAATACCCATTTTAAATTTCATCAGTGAAATACTGCATATGTGTATTTTGGGGAAATAAACTGGTATTGTTGGTCCACAGAGCAGTTTTACATATACCGCACAAATACCTATTTTAAATTTTAGCAGTGACATAATGCATTTGTGTGTTTTTGGGAAATAAACCCGTATTGTTGTTCCACAGAGCACTTTTGCATAGAACGCAGAAAACCTATTTAAAAATTTAGCAGTGACATACTGCATTTCTATAGTTTGTTGCAATAAACACAGGTTTTGTGCTACATAGCAGATCTGAGGCCTACCCTGTATTTTAGTCATTTTAATTAACCTTTTGAACTCCACATTTACATAGTTGGTTGCAATCACACTGGTTTTGTGGTAGATAGCACATTTGCGGTGTATGCTGCATTACTGACAGTCAAATGAAACCGTTAACTTCTGCTTTTACATTGTTGGTTTGAAAAACCAAATTTTTGTTGATAGTGAAGTAATTGTATTGAATTGCTCCGTTACACTGTTGTGTGACCTAAAGAAATGTATTCTGTTTATGACACGGGCACTGCCTTACTGTTAGTGAATTTAATTGTTGACTATTGGCAGTTAAATTGACACCTGAGATAAACCATCTGTTAGTTTGGTGGATGAACGCAAATAATGAGGAGAACATCAAATAAGCGACGTGGACATGGTCGTGGTGGTGTTGGTGAAGCTCCTGTTGCTGGGAGAGGACAGGTCCAAGTGAAACACCTTCCTCAGGTGCAAGTAGGCGACAGAACCTGCAGCGTTATTTGGTAGGCCTGAATGCCTCTCTACGGATGGTGAGGCCAGAGCAAGTACAGGCAATAGTAGATTGGGTGGCTGACAGTGGCGCCAGTTCCTTCACAGTATCCATCAAAGGAAAGATTTTGTTCTGGGGTGAAATTCAATTGCCAAAATAGCAATACCCTGAATCTGGTGTTCCAGCTGTGACTGGACAATTTCCCTAGTGTCCGTCAAAGGATATATTATTTTCTGGGGTGAAAGTCAGTAGCAAATATAGAAATACTTTAAATCTGGTGTCCCAGCAGTGGCTGGCCAAGTTTAATAGTGTCCGGCAAAGGATATACTTTTTTTCTGGGGTGAAATTCAATTGCCAAAATAGCAATACCGTAAATCTGGTGTCCCAGCAGTGGCTGGCCAAGTTTAATAGTGTCCGGCAAAGGATTTATTATTTTCTGGGGTGAAATTCAGTTTCAAAAAAAGAAATACCGCAAATCTGGTGTTCCAGCTGTGACTGAACAAGTTTAATAGTATCCGTCAAAGGATAGATTTTGTTCTGGGGTGAAATTCAATTGCCAAAATAGCAGTACCCTGAATCTGGTGTTCCAGCTGTGACTGGACAATTTCTCTAGTGTCTGTCAAAGGATATATTATTTTCTGGGGTGAAAGTCAGTAGCAAAAATAGAAATACAGTAAATCTGGTGTTCCAGCTGTTGCAGGCCTAGTTTAAATCTGTCCGTAAAAGGGTATATTTTTTTCTGGGGTGAAATTTAATTGCCAAAATAGCAATACCCTGAATCTGGTGTTCCAGCTGTGACTGGACAATTTCCCTAGTGTCCGTCAAAGGATAGATTTTGTTCTGTGCAGTGGCGGATCCAGAGCCTGGTCTCGGGAGGGGCACTTCCAGATTATAACCTATCGTACAGCTCTAACCTTACTTAAAAACAGTCACATTTGTCTTTCCAAATTACGCATTTTAAAAATGACAAACAAATAGTAATAATTTAACAGTTTTGGAGACATTTTCATCAGGAGTTTGTATACTAATTATAGAACAGAATATTCCCAGACAAAATAGTAAAAACAATACACAATCATGTGTAAAAGGTAGAAATAAACTGATAACAGTGTCACTTTCCAAACACTACAAGTAACAGACACATTTCTACATTAAATAACAAGAACAATTTGCAGAATTAGCTCAAGTCTTTGTTTTCCTTGCTTTGCAAACAGCTCAATTATTTGGTCAGTATTCACAGAAACATCTCTGTGAATGTAAAGCAAACTCAAACCATTTAATCTTTCCTCTGACATTCCTGACCGAAGCCATGTTTTAACACGACGGAGGGTTGAGAATGATCTCTCTGCAGAAAGTATACTTCTGATGGTTGGAAAAAGGTCCTGGTCACACATCTAAAACTTCAAGGACTGTTTGTGGAATTTCCTTGTTTTGGGATAACTCGCTTTTCCACTTTGTGAGCCAGAGACAAATTTCTCCCTGAAGTAATGTCTCCACTATCCTCTGGCTACCATCAGCTAGAAGAGGGTGGAAACAGTTTGATAAAGAGTGGACAGCAACATGATCCATGGTTTCCATTTTGTTTTTTTTACTGGTGGCATCAATATTTGAATCTGGAAACAGTGCATCGATTTTTCTGGCAAACGAGCTTTTAAATCATTAATAATGTTATCCAGCAAAGGAATATACAAAGATTTCCTGTTGAATTCTTCAGTTGATCCTGCATTGTAATTTGATCTGTGCACTTGTGTTTCTACAAGACGTGGCAATTTTAGTTCAACTCCAAGATCTGAGGCCAATTCTGTAGCCTTCATATGCAAAGTGGAAAAAGTATGATCAGCGTTACATCGTATATTCTTCGGGGTTGTAATGCTGACATTCAGACATTTAGATGCGCTTGTCAAATCAAGTGTTGGAGATTGAAGAAAACGACTCAGAGGCAGGGTTACTTTCAGAACATTGAAAAGTGAAATCAAGGAAAAGATAAATTCTGCACTGCACAAAGAATGGAGGAGTAGAGGCTGATGAACTACAGCTTGAGCATTTCCATTGAGATATTGCTTTAACTAGTCCATCTCGAAATCTTATAAGAGAATCATGGCGCTCTACCCATCTAGTTTCACAAAGACTGGTCAGTTGGGAGCCTAACTCCTGCTTTAAAACAAAATGACGTTTTGCTGATTGGTTGAAAAATGAAATGGTTGATTTGACCACTGCTACTGCATTGCGAACTGCTGAAACTTGTGAGGACTTTGAAATTGAACTGTTGGGAGCTGCTCGAATAATTTCTGAAACAGCACCAGCCGCCTCTGAAGACAGAACACTGCAACTGTCTGTTCCAATGCCGACACAATGATTGATATCCAGGGAGAGGTCTTTGATTAGTTGAATTACCATCTGGCCTAAAACCTGTCCTGTAAGCCTTAGTTCTGAATCTGCACTATTCAATCCTGACTCACTCTGAGTTGCAAATTCATAGGCATCTACGAATTTTATAAAATCTTCACGAATAGATCCATTGTAGACATATCTAAAGTTAAGTGAAAGTTGTTCTATTTGTGAAATATCTGTAGTTTCATCAAATATTACACTAAAATAGCAAGCCTCTTTAATTCTAGCAACAATGATATTGCAGATTTTATCACCACAACACTTGATTAAATCATTTTGTGTGGATTTTGAAATGTATGTAGCACGTGAAGATGCAGTAAGGAGGTGTTTCTCTAAGATTTTGTTTCCAGATGCAACGCGGTATCTCAGTAATTCCCGAAAGTTCCCTTCATTCATGTCCGGAGTGGAGTCATCCATTAATGCGCCATCATCTCGGTGGCCACGTAGAGGAATATTTTGTCCACCCAAGAATATAATGGACTCAATGATAGGACGAATTTGCTCTTGGTTCTCCTTGGTTCTTCAGGGGAATGGTAGGTTTTTAAAAATGCTTTTCCTTGGGTTACACTCTCCTGGTGATAAACAAGTCTTGAATGGACCTCAAAATCTCCTTCCTTACCCTTAAGCTTTTTAAAATTCGTAAGGGGCTCAGTTACCAATTTTCCAAGTGCCATGCCTTTGTTATGACCACCTTTACGATGCTGTGCAAACAACGCACAGTACTTGCAAAACAAACCCTTCTTAACTGCTGAATATACTAGCCAAGGAAAACTGACAATATGTTATTTTGACAAGTATCGTTTGATTGTCCGAGTTTCTCCATTTTTGGAACTCATGGTCTGAAGAGAGAAAGGTAACTCATATCCAGGAGGAGGTTGCCATGGATTTTCCAGTAACAAGCATTTGGTGAAGTCATCAATAGAGATGAGCGAACACCTGGATGTTCGGGTTCGAGAGGTTCGGCCGAACTTCCGGAAAATGTCCGGGTTCGTGATCCGAACTCAACCCGAACTTCATTCCGAACCCGAACCCCATAGAAGTCAATGGGGACCCGAACTTTTGGGCACTAAAAAGCCTGTAAAAGACTCCCGGAAAGGGCTAGAGGGCTGCAAAAGGCAGCAAAATGTAGGTAAATCCCCTGCAAACAAATGTAGATAGGGAAATGAATTAAAATAAAATAAAATAAATAAAAATTAACCAATATCAATTGGAGAGAGGTCCCACAGCAAGGAATCATGCGTCATATCATCCACCACTGGAGAAGGCCACTCTCATTTATTTGGGACCAGCACCCAGACAGAGGATACAGGTCCCACAGCAAGGAATCATGCTTCATATCAACCACCACCGGAGAAGGCCACTCTCATGTATTTTGGACCAGCACCCAGACAGAGGATACAGGTCCCACAGCAAGGAATAAGGCGTCATATCAACCACCACCGGAGAAGGCCACTCTCATTTATTTTGGACCAGCACCCAGACAGAGGTGAGAGGTCCCACATCAAGGAATCATGCGTCATATCAACCCCCACTGGAGAAGGCCACTCTCATTTTTTTTGGCCCCTGCACCCAGACGGAGGAGAGGGGTTTTCACAGCAGAGAATCAGGCATTTAGATCACCCACCACAGGAGTAGGCCACCATTTAATGGGACCCCGGCAACCATGTCAGATGGCACAAACATCAGCTTCACATCACCCAGCACAAGAGAAGGCCACTTTGAGAGACTTTGACCCCTGCAGCCACACGGAGGAGAGAGGTCCCACAGCAGAGATTCAGGCATTTATATCAGCCAGCACAGGAGAAGGCCGCTTTCAGTGACTTAGGCCTTAGCACCGACACAGAGGAGACAGGTCAGATAGCACAAGCATCAGTTTTACATCAACCACCACAGGAGAAGGGCACTTTTAGAGACCTTGACCCCTGCAGCCACATGGAGGAGAGAGGTCCCACAGCAGAGAATCAAGCATTTCGATCACCCACCACAGGAGAAGGCCGCTTTCAGTGACTTTGGCCCCCTGCACCCACACAAAGGAGACATGTCAGACAGCACAAGTATAACATTCATATCACTCAGCACAGGAGAAGCACACTTTCATGTACTTTGGCCCTGGCACCCAGACAGAGGGAAGGTTCATTCAACTCTCGGTTGCACCCCAAGATCCTAGTTAATTTCAAAAATTTATTTTTCAATGAAGAAGTGGCCAGGAGTACAAGACAACATGATTTAAGGCAGTTATTAAGGACTACTCTGCACAAGGGAGGGTCAAGTCTTGTGGGATCCATGCCTGGTTCATTTTTATAAAGGTCAGCTTGTCCACGTTGGCTGCGGACAGGCGGCTGCGTTTGTCAGTAATGACGCCCCCTGCCATGCTGAATACACGTTCAGATAAAACGCTGGCCGCCGGGCAGGCCAGCACCTCCAAGGCATAACATGCTAATTCTGGCCACGTGGACAATTTGGAAACCCAGAAGTTGAATGGGGCCGAACCATCCGTCAGTACATGGAGTTGTGTGCAGACGTACTGTTCAACCATGTTACTGAAATGTTGCCTCCTGCTAACACGTTCCGTATCAGGTGGTGGGGCAGTTAGCTGTGGCGTGGAGACAAAACTTTTCCACATTTCTGCCATGCTAACCCTGCCCTCAGAGGAGCTGGCCGTGACACTGCTGCGTGGGCGACCTCTTGCTCCTCCTCTGCCTTGGCCTTGGCCTTCCACCTGCTCCCCTGTGACAGTTGGGAATGCTCTCAGGAGCGCGTCTACCAGTGTGCGCTTGTACTCGCGCATCTTCCTATCACGCTCCAGTGCAGGAAGTAAAGTGGGCACATTGTCTTTGTACCGTGGATGCAGCAGGGTGGCCACCCAGTAGTCAGCACACGTTAAAATGTGGGCAACTCTGCTGTCGTTGCGCAGGCACTGCAGCATGTAATCGCTCATGTGTGCCAGGCTCCCCAGAGGTAAGGACAAGCTGTCCTCTGTGGGAGGCGTATCGTCATCATCCTCTGTATCCCCCCAGCCACGCACCAGGGATGTGCCTGCGCTGTGCTGGGTGCCACCCCGCTGTGAACCTGCTTCATCCTCATCCTCCTCCACCTCCTCCTCATCCTCCTCGTCCTCCAGTAGTGGTCCCTGGCTGGCCACATTTGTACCTGCCCTCTGCTGTTGCAAAAAACCTCCCTCTGAGCCATTTCTAACAGACTGGCCTGAAAGTGCTAAAAACGACCCGTCATCCTCCTCCTCCTCCTCCTCCTCCTGGCCCTGGCCCACCTCCTCTTCCATCATCGCCCTAAGCGTTTTCTCTAGGAGACATAGAATTGGTATTGTCACGCTGATAACAGTGGCATCGCCACTGGCCATGTTGGTGGCGTACTCGAAACAGCGCAACAGGGCACACAGGTCTCGCATGGAGGCCCAATCATTGGTGGTGAAGTGGTGCTGTTCCGCAGCGCGACTGACCCGTGCGTGCTGCAGCTGAAACTCCACTATGGCCTGCTGCTGCTCACACAGTCTCTCCAGCATGTGCAAGGTGGAGTTCCACTGGGTGGGCACGTCGCATATTAGGCGGTGAGCGGGAAGGCCGAAGTTCCGCTGTAGCGCTGATAGGCGAGCAGCGGCAGGATGTGAACGCCGGAAGCGCGCACAGACGGCCCGCACTTTATGCAGCAGCTCTGACATGTCTGGGTAGTTGTGAATGAACTTTTGCACCACCAAATTCAGCACATGCGCCAGGCAAGGGATGTGCGTCAAACCGGCTAGTCCCAGAGCTGCGATAAGATTTCGCCCATTATCGCACACCACCAGGCCGGGCTTGAGGCCCACCGGCAGCAACCACTGGTCGGTCTGTTGTTCAATACCCCGCCACAACTCCTGCGCGGTGTGGGGCCTGTCCCCCAAACATATGAGTTTCAGAATGGCCTGCTGACGTTTACCCCGGGCTGTGCTGAAGTTGGTGGTGAAGGTGTGTGGCTGACTGGATGAGCTGGTGGAAGCAGAGGAGGAGGAGGAGGAAGCCGAGTAGGAGGAGGAGGCTACAGGAGGCAAAGAATGATGCCCTGGGATCCTTGGCGGCGGAAGGACGTGCGCCAAGGAACTCTCCGCCTGGGGCCCAGCCGCCACTACATTTACCCAGTGTGCAGTTAGGGAGATATAGCGTCCCTGGCCGTGCTTACTGGTCCACGTATCTGTGGTTAGGTGGACCTTGCCACAAATGGCGTTGCGCAGTGCACACTTGATTTTATCGGACACTTGCATGTGCAGGGAAGGCACGGCTGTCTTGGAGAAGTAGTGGCGGCTGGGAACCACATACTGGGGGACAGCCATGGCCATCAGCTGTTTGAAGCTGTCTGTGTCCACCAGCCGGAATGACAGCATTTCAAAGGCCAGTAGTTTAGCAATGCTGGCATTCAGGCCAAGGGCTCGAGGGTGACTAGGTGGGAATTTGCGCTTCCTCTCAAAGGTTTGAGAGATGGAGAGCTGAACGCTGCTGTGTGAAATAGTGGAGACGCTAGGTGACGGTGGTGGTGGTGTCGGTGGCACATCCTCTGTTTGCTGCTCGGCAGGTGGCAACATTCCTCTCGAGGCGGAAGCCGAGGCAGCAGCGGTAGAGGGAGCAGGGGGAGCCTGAGCGGATTCCTTGTTTTTAAGGTGTGTACTCCACTGCAGTTCATGCTTTGCATGTAGATGCCTGGTCATGCAGGTTATGCTAAGGTTCAGAACGTTGATGCCTCGCTTCAGGCTCTGATGGCACAGCGTGCAAACCACTCGGGTCTTGTCCTCAGCACATTGTTTGAAGAAGTGCCATGCCAGGGAACTCCTTGAAGATGCCTTTGGGGTGCTTGGTCCCTGTTGGCGCTGGCCAATAGCAGGCAAACTCTCTGGATGGCGGCTGTTCTGCTTTTGCCCCCTGCTCCCTCTTTGGCTTCGCTGTTGTCTCGCTCTCACCACTGCCTCTTCCTCTGAACTATTTAAGTCAGCGGCACGACCTTCAGTCCATGTGGGGTCTAAGACCTCATCGTCCTCTGCATCGTCTTCCACCCAGTCTTCCTCCCTGACCTCCTCCTGTTCAGTCTGCACACTGCAATAAGACGCGGCAGTGGGCACCTGTGTTTCGTCATCATCAGACACTCGGTCACTCTGCTGTGGTGGTATTCCCATGTCCTCATCATCTGGATACATAAGTGGTTGTGCGTCAGTGCATGGAATGTCTTCCACCGCTGGGGAAGGGCTAGGTGGACACCCCTGGAAAACCGTGGGAGCAGAGTCTTCAAACAGAATAAGAGACTGCTGCATAACTTGAGGCTCAGCCAGTTTCCCTGATATGCATGGGGGTGATGTGACAGACTGATGGGCTTAGTTTTCAGGTGCCACCTGTGCGCTTTCCGCAGAAGACTGTGCGGAAGACAATGTGGTGAACGTGCTGGAAGCACTGTCGGCCACCCAATCGACTAATGCCTGTACCTGCTCAGGCCTTACCATCCTCATAACGGCATTGGGCCCCACCAAATATCTCTGTAAATTCTGCCAGCTACTTGAGGGAGTTGGTTCACTACTTTGTGCGCCTGAGGCCGAACGGCCACGTCCTCTGCCAGCAACAGAGGCTCCACGGACACCACCACGACCGCGTCCTCGTCCCTTAATAGAATGTTTCCTCATTGTTGCGATTCAACTCGCACCACAATAAAATATATTATTTTTTAGCCCCAAAATTCCCACACTGGAAGATATAATTCCTTTATCCGGTATTAATTACAAGAAAACTGCTGCAAATTGGACACCAGAATTTTTAAAATGCTAGTTTTGGTACATAGCTTCACAGGAGTAAAAACGTGAGGCCTAGTGTTTCTGGTCTAACAAACACCAGATTGATTAAATTGGCCTTTTTTTCACCAAAATTACAACACTGGACAATAATGCCTTTTGGCGGTATTATTTACAAGAAAACTGCTGCAAAGTGGACATCAGATTTTTTAAAATGCTAGTTTTGGTACATAGCTTCCCACACGGGGAGATATAATTCCTTTTTACAGGAGTAAAAACGGGAGGCCTAGTGTTTCTGGTCTAACAAACACCAGATTGATTAAATTGGCCTTTTTTTCACCAAAATTACAACACTGGACAATAATGCCTTTTGGCGGTATTATTTACAAGAATACTGCTGCAAATAGGACATCTGAAGTTTTAAAATGCTAGTTTGGGTACATAGGTTCCCACACGGGGAGATATAATTCCTTTTTACAGGAGTAAAAACGTGAGGCCTAGTGTTTTGGTCTACCAAACACCAGATTGATTAAATTGGCCTTTTTTTCAGCAAAATTACAACACTGGACAATAATGCCTTTTGGCGGTATTATTTACAAGAAAACTGCTGCAAAGTGGACATCAGATTTTTCAAAATGATAGTTTTGGTACATAGCTTCCCACACGGGGAGATATAATTCCTTTTTACAGGAGTAAAAACGTGAGGCCTAGTGTTTCTGGTCTAACAAACACCAGATTGATTAAATTGGCCTTTTTTTCAGCAAAATTACAACACTGGACAATAATGCCTTTTGGCGGTATTATTTACAAGAAAACTGCTGCAAAGTGGACATCAGATTTTTCAAAATGATAGTTTTGGTACATAGCTTCCCACACGGGGAGATATAATTCCTTTTTACAGGAGTAAAAACGTGAGGCCTAGTGTTTCTGGTCTAACAAATACCAGATTGATTAAATTGGCCTTTTTTTCACCAAAATTACAACACTGGACAATAATGCCTTTTGGCGGTATTATTTACAAGAATACTGCTGCAAATAGGACATCTGAAGTTTTAAAATGCTAGTTTGGGTACATAGGTTCCCACACGGGGAGATATAATTCCTTTTTACAGGAGTAAAAACGTGAGGCCTAGTGTTTTTGGTCTACCAAACACCAGATTGATTAAATTGGCCTTTTTTTCACCAAAATTACAACAATGGACAATAATGCCTTTTGGCGGTATAAATTACAAGAAAACTGCTGCAAATTTGACATCAGAATTTTTTAAAATGCTAGTTTTGGTACATAGATTCCCACACGGGGAGATATAATTCCTTTTACAGGAGTAAAACGTGAGGCCTAGTGTTTCTGGTCTAACAAACACCAGATTGATTAAATTGGCCTTTTTTTCAGCAAAATTACAACACTGGACAATAATGCCTTTTGGCGGTATTATTTACAAGAAAACTGCTGCAAAGTGGACACCAGAATTTTTAATATGCTAGTTTTGGTACATAGCTTCCCACACGGGAGATATAATTCCTTTTACAGGAGTAAAAACGTGAGGCCTAGTGTTTCTGGTCTAACAAACACCAGATTGATTAAATTGGCCTTTTTTTCACCAAAATTACAACACTGGACAATAATGCCTTTTGGCGGTATTATTTACAAGAAAACTGCTGCAAAGTGGACACCAGAATTTTTAATATGCTAGTTTTGGTACATAGCTTCCCACACGGGGAGATATAATTCCTTTTTACAGGAGTAAAAACGTGAGGCCTAGTGATTTTGGTCTACTAAACACCAGATTGATTAAATTGGCCTTTTTTTCACCAAAATTACAACACTGGACAATAATGCCTTTTGGCGGTATTATTTACAAGAAAACTGCTGCAAAGTGGACATCAGATTTTTCAAAATGATAGTTTTGGTACATAGCTTCCCACACGGGGAGATATAATTCCTTTTTACAGGAGTAAAAACGTGAGTCCTGGACAATAATGCCTTTTGGCGGTATTATTTACAAGAATACTGCTGCAAATAGGACATCTGAAGTTTTGAAAATGCTAGTTTGGTTACATAGATTCCCACACGGAATTACAACACTGGACAATAATGCCTTTTGGCGGTATTATTTACAAGAAAACTGCTGCAAAGTGGACACCAGAATTTTTAATATGCTAGTTTTGGTACATAGCTTCCCACACGGGGAGATATAATTCCCACAGCAAAATTACAACACTGGACAATAATGCCTTTTGGCGGTATTATTTACAAGAAAACTGCTGCAAAGTGGACACCAGAATTTTTAATATGCTAGTTTTGGTACATAGCTTCCCACACGGGGAGATATAATTCCTTATTACAGGAGTAAAAACGTGAGGCCTAGTGTTTCTGGTCTAACAAACACCAGATTGATTAAATTGGCCTTTTTTTCACCAAAATTACAACACTGGACAATAATGCCTTTTGGCGGTATTATTTACAAGAAAACTGCTGCAAAGTGGACACCAGAATTTTTAATATGCTAGTTTTGGTTACAGGAGTAAAAACGTGAGGCCTAGTGTTTCTGGTCTAACAAACACCAGATTGATTAAATTGGCCTTTTTTTCACCAAAATTACAACACTGGACAATAATGCCTTTTGGCGGTATTATTTACAAGAAAACTGCTGCAAAGTGGACACCAGAATTTTTAATATGCTAGTTTTGGTACATAGCTTCCCACACGGGGAGATATAATTCCTTTTTACAGGAGTAAAAACGTGAGGCCTAGTGATTTTGGTCTACCAAACACCAGATTGATTAAATTGGCCTTTTTTTCTGAAGTTTTAAAATGCTAGTTTGGGTACATAGATTCCCACACGGGGAGATATAATTCCTTTTTACAGGAGTAAAAACGTGAGGCCTAGTGTTTTTGGTCTACCAAACACCAGATTGATTAAATTGACCTTTTTTTCACCAAAATTACAACACTGGACAATAATGCCTTTTGGCGGTATTAATTACAAGAAAACTGCTGCTAATTGGACACCAGAATTTTTAAAATGCTAGTTTTGGTACATAAATTCCCACACTGGAAGATATAATTCCTTTTTCCGGTATTAATTACAAGAAAACTGCTGCAAATTGGACACCAGAATTTTTAATATGCTAGTTTTGGTACATAGATTCCCACACGGGGAGATATAATTCCTTTTTACAGGAGTAAAAACGTGAGGCCTACTGTTTCTGGTCTAACAAACACCAGATTGATTAAATTGGGCTTTTTTTCACCAAAATTACAACACTGGACAATGTAATGCCTTTTTGCGGTATTAATTACAAGAAGACTGCTGCTAATTGGACACCAGAATTTTTAAAATGCTAGTTTTGGTACATAAATTCCCACACTGGAAGATATAATTCCTTTTCCGGTATTAATTACAAGAAAACTGCTGCAAATTGGACACCAGAATTTTTAAAATGCTAGTTTTGGTACATAGATTCCCACACGGAGATATAATTCCTTTTACAGGAGTAAAAACGTGAGGCCTACTGTTTCTGGTCTAACAAACACCAGATTGATTAAATTGGCCTTTTTTCACCAAAATTACAACACTGGACAATGTAATGCCTTTTGTGGTATTAATTCCTTTTACAGGAGTAAAAACGTGAGGCCTACTGTTTCTGGTCTAACAAACACCAGATTGATTAAATTGGCCTTTTTTCACCAAAATTACAACACTGGACAATGTAATGCCTTTTGCGGTATTAATTACAAGAGGACTGCTGGTATTTCAGAACACCGGAATTTTTTAAATGCTAGTTTTGCTAGATAAATTTCCCACACTGGGAGAAATATTGCCTAAGCCTTTTTACAGTATTAATTACAACAGGAGTGCTTCTTCTGGTCTAACACCAGAATCATTTTATTATTACGGTGAAAGCTTTTTCTAATTTATATTTCTGGCACATAAAAAAAAAATATATTTCTGGCTGACAGTATTGGACTTGGCTGTAGTGGCACTGGCTAGCCTAGCTGGAACAGCACATTCATGGGATTTGCTATCCAAGTGGGTTACTTTCAGTTTCACCACTGATATATTAAATATCTTTGCAGTTAGTATGGGTGACACAAGCACAGCCTGATGTAGTATATCTATGAAAAAATCGACTATTACATGAGATTAATGGACGTTGTGGCAGTTTTTGCTGTAGCACCACAAGCACCAAAATGGCCGCCGCCTATCAGCCCAGTAACATGTGCCAGAAAACGGTCTGCCCAGCCAGAAAAAAAAATAGACTTTGACTGAGCAGCTGAATCGCTGTTGTTCTGATTCACAGGTGTAGATTTTTCACTTCTTTGGAGCTTTGGTTTAGACTCTGTGGCAGCTTGTGCTGGTGCACCACAAGTCCCAAAATGGCCACCGCCGGTCAGCCCAGTTACATGTGCCAGTAAAAATCGCTCTGGCCAGTCTCAACAAAATAGTGACTTTCAGTGAACAGCTCAGCTGAGTTGTTCTGATGCACAGGTGTAGAAAGGTAGATCATTCAATCACTTCTTTATCTCTGCCTATCTCGCCCTCACAGAAGCTGCATCCTCTCCCTACACTAGTCAGAGCAGTGTGACGTGCGGCGCTACGTGACTCCAGCTTAAATAGAGGCTGGGTCACATGCTGCACTTGGCCAATCACAGCCATGCCATTAGTAGGCATGGCTGTGATGGGCTCTTAGCCTTAGGGCAAGAAGTAAAACGCTAGCTGAATGGCTGCTGTGCAGCCCTTCAGAAAGCGGGAAGTAATCGACGAACACCGGACCCGAACCCGAACTTTTTTGAAAATGTCCGGGTTCGGGTCCGTGTCACGGACACCCCAAAATTCGGTACGGACCCGAACGATTTTCGAACTGTTCGCTCAACACTATTCCCAACCTTTCTCCCTTCCGATCATTAAAATAACATACATTAAATTCCCTTTTTTCTGTGACTTTGAGACCTTTCTCTTCTGGATCTTCACCCCATGTTAATGAGGTTACAAAATCTCCCCATACTTTTTTAAACAGGTTAGTATCATTTACCAAACTGGAATCGGAAGTGAAGTTCCAGAGAGTCTGGCCTCCACAAGCCAAACCTCAAGCGTAAGGAAACCACCCATTGGTTTGAAAATGATTACCTAGAACTAATAACATAGTTCTGTACCCACAGTTCTCATTATCAGTGTCATCAATACACCTATAAAGCGGAGTCTGTGAAGCTCCAAATGCAGACATCTTGAGTATAAGATATTTTACTCCTTTCTTGATACTTAGTGGAATTTACTCAAAGTTCTTCCACCGCAATATCATATGGTTGAATTTGCCCTCCTAACTTACAAACAGCCATATACAATAAGCATTGAGAGTCCATTTGACCGCATCAGTTGTTGTCTTCCTACTGCATGAGGCAATAACGCACAAACATAACATGATTCATTATGTACACTACTAACTACTTGTTTCATATGTCTATACCATAAATTCTCCTCAAAATGATTACTATTACTCAACTCAACTGTAATACTATCAGGGTTCACAATACTTCTACGATACCTAGAAAGGTTCCTAAATCTACATCCACCTAAATCTGAATGATCACAACTTCACAAGTTATATAAACATCATTATAAATCAATAGTACTAATAAGGCCAATAAAATTGTAAAAAGTAAACTACATTTACAAGTGGGCCTATTGTCCATTAAACAACAGCATGAGAGGATGCACCCCCTCCGTCTTCTGGAGCTCTTCTGCAGTGAGTTAGATGGATCCATGCTGATCTCTCTTTCACTTTGACAGCTGTTGGCGTCGGAAGAACTACTTCAAAAGGGCTTAGGAACTTTGGCTGCTTCCACCCACTTTTCTGGTTTCGAATATAAACTTTATCTCCTGGGTTCACTGGGAGAGGTTTTTCTTGCTTGGATGACTGATTACCGGTCACCTGTTGGAAACAAAATCTAGTAGCTTTGGTTAATTCCTTCAGATATATTTTAATTTCATCAGCTAAACAATTATTATCCCCCCTCCCTATAATCCATGTCAACTGAGGAGACATCATAGGCCTTCCTGTCACTATCTCGTGGTTGGTAAGATGATGATCCCTGCCCCTTATGTTTCTCAAAGACATAAGGGCCAAAGGCAAGCAATATAACCAATTTCTCCCGGTGGTCTTACATAGTTTACCTAATTTTACCTTAAGTAACCCATTCATTCTTTCCACCAGCCATTTGTATTGGGGATGGTAAGCGCTGGTTAATTTCTGTGTTATACCTAATTGCTTGCACACCTCTGTCATTATTTCATTCGAAAAAAGGGGCCCATTATCCGATCTTAGAGTTGAGCATATTCCAAAACGAGAAAACATCTCTCTCATTAAATGTCTAGCTACAGTTTTTACATCTGCTTTCACACAGGGAAATGTGTCAACCCACCTAGACTATGGACACACTACCACAAGTATATATCGATAAATTTGTATTCTTTCTCCCATGTCTATAAAATCCATATGCAAATATGCAATTTGGGACCTTACAACTAGAGTTGAGCGAACACCTGGATGTTCGGGTCCGAGAAGTTCGGCCAAACTTCCCGAAAATGTTTGGGATCCGAACTCCACCCGAACTTCATTCCAAACCCGAACCCTATTGAAGTCAATGGGCACCCGAACTTTTGGGCACTAAAAAGGCTGTAAAATAGTCCAGGAAAGGGCTAGAGGGCTGCAAATGGCAGCAAAATGTGGGTAAATCCCCTGCAAACAAATGTGGACAGGAAAATGAATTAAAATAAAATAAATAAAAATTAATCAATATCAATTGGAGAGAGGTCCTATAGCAGAGAATCAGGCTTCAAGTCACCCACCAATAGAGAAGGCCACTTTCATTTATTTAGTTGTGGTGTGGTGACAAAACTTTTCCACATTTCTGCCATGCTAATCCTGCCCTCAGAGGAGCTGGCCGTGACACAGCTGCGTTGGCGACCTCTTTCTCCTCCTCTGCCTTCGCCTTCCACTTGTTCCCCTGTGACATTTGGGAATTCTCTCAGGAGCGCGTCTACCTGCGTGCGCTTGTACTCGCGCATCTTCCTATCACATTCCAGTGCAGGAAGTATGGTGGGCACATTGTCTTTGTACCGGGGATCCAGCAGGGTGGCAACCCAGCAGTCCGCACACGTTAAAATATGGGCAACTCTGCTGTCGTTGCGAAGGCACTGCAGCATGTAGTCGCTTATGTGTGCCAGCCTGCCCAGAGGTAAGGACAAGCTGTCCTCTGTGGGGGGCCTATCATCATCGTACTCCGTATCCCCCAAGCCACGCACCAGTGATGGGCCTGAGCTGTGTCGGGTGCCACCCCGCTGTGAACCTGCTTCATCCTCCTCCTCCTCCACCTCCTCCTCACCCTACTCGTCCTCTAGTAGTGGACCCTGGCTGGCCACATTTGTACCTGGCCTCTGCTGTTGCAAAAAACCTCCCTCTGAGGCACTTCTAACAGACTGGCCTGAAAGTGCTAAAAATGACCCCTCATCCTCCTCCTCCTCCTGGGCCACCTCCTCTTCCATCATCGCCCTAAGTCATTGGTGGTGAAGTGGTGCTGTTACGCAGTGCGACTGATGCGTGCGTGCTGCAGCTGAAACTCCACTATGGCCTGCTGCTGCTCGCACAGTCTCTCCAGCATGTGCAAGTTTGAGTTCCACCTGGTGGGCACGTCTCATATGAGGCGGTGAGCGGGAAGGCCGAAGTTACCCTGTAGCGTAGACAGGCGAGCAGTGGCAAGATGTGAACGCCGGAAGCGCGCACAGATGGCCCGCACTTTATGCAGCAGCTCTGACATGTTGGGGTAGTTGTAAATGAACTTCTGCACCACCAAATTCAGCACATGCGCCAGGCAAGGGATGTGCGTCAAATGGCTAGTCCCAGAGCTGCGATAAGATTTCGCCCATTATCGCACACCACCAGGCCGGGCTTGAGGCCCACCGGCAGCAACTACTGGTCGGTCTATTGTTCAATACCCCGCCACAACTCCTGCGCGGTGTGGGGCCTGTAATCCAAATATATGAGTTTCAGAACGGGCTGCTGACGTTTACCCCGGGCTGTGCTGAAGTTGGTGCTGAAGGTGTGTGGCTGATTGGATGAGCAGGTGGAAGCAGAGGAGGAGGAAGCAGAGTAGGAGGAAGAGGCTACAGGAGGCAAAGAATACTGCCCAGCAATCCTTGGCAGCTCAAGGACGTGAGCCAAAGAACTCTCCGCCTGGGGCCCAGCCGCCACTACATTTACCAAGTGTGCAGCTAGGGAGATATAGCGTCCCTGGCCGTGCTTACTGGTCCACGTATCTGTGGTTAGGTGGACCTTGCCACAGATGGCGTTGCGCAGTGCACACTTGATTTTATCGGATACTTGGTTGGTTAGGGAAGGCACGGCTGTCTTGGAGAAGTAGTGGCAGCTGGGAACAACATACTGTGGGACAGCCATCACCATCAGCTGTTTGAAGCTGTCTGTGCCCACCAGCCTGAATGACAGCATTTCATAGGCCAGTAATTTAGAAGTGCTGGCATTCAGGCCCAGGGCTCGAGGGTGGCTAGGTGTGAATTTACGCTTTCTCTCCAAGGTTTGTGAGATGGAGAGCTGAACGCTGCCGTGTGACATGGTGGAGATGCTTGGTGATGCAGGTGGTGGTGTTGGTGGAACATCCTCTGTTTGGTGGGTGGCAGGTGCCAACATTCCTCCCGAAGCGGAGGAAGAGGCCGAGGCAGCAGCAGAAGAGGGAGCAGGAGGAGCCTGAGTGAGTTCCTTGCTTTTAAGGTGTTTACTCCACTGCAGTTCATGCTTTGCATGTAGATGCCTGGTCATGCAGGTTATGCTAAGGTTCAGAACGTTGATGCCTCGCTTCAGGCTCTGATGGCACAGCGTGCAAACCACTCGGGTCTTGTCGTCAGCACATTGTCTAAAAAAGTGTCAAGCCAGGGAACTCCTTGAAGCTGCCTTTGGGGTGCTTGGTCCCTGGTGGCGGTGGCCAGTAGCAGACGAACTCTCTTGGTGGTGGCTGTTCTGCTTTTGCCCCCTGCTCCCTCTATTGCTACGCTTTTGGCTCGGTCTCACCACTGCCTCTTCCTCTGAACTATGAAAGTCAGTGGCACGACCTTCATTCCATGTGGGGTCTAGGACCTCATCGTCCCCTGCTTCGTCTTCCACACAGTCTTCTTCCCTGACCTCCTGTTCGGTCTGCACACTGCAAAAATACGCAGCAGTTGGCACCTGTGTTTCGTATTCATCAGAGATGTGCAGACTCCGATGAGGTGGTATTCCCATGTCCTCATCATCAGGAAACATCAGTGGTTGTGCATCAGTGCATTCTATGTCTTCCACCACTGGGGAAGGGCTAGGTGGATTCCCTTGGGAAACCCTGCCAGCAGAGTCTTCAAACAGCATAAGAGACTGCTGCATAACTTGAGGCTCTGACAGTTTCCCTGATATGCATGGGGGTGATGTGACAGACTGATGGGCTTGGTTTTCAAGTGCCATCTGTGCGCTTTCTGCAGAAGACTGCTGGGTGGGAGATAATGTTGTGAACGTGCTGGATCCACTGTCAGCCACCCAGTTGACTAGCGCCTGTACCTGCTCAGGCCTTACCATACTTAGAACGGCATTGGGCCCCACCAAATATAGCTGTAAATTCTGGCGGGTACTGGAACCTGAGGTAGTTGGTTCACTAGGACGTGTGGCTGTGGCAGAATGGCCACGTCCTCTCCCAGCACCAGAGGGTCCACTAACACGACCGCGTCCCTTACTAGATGTTTTCCTCATTGTTACCGTTCACCAAGCACTACAATAAGAAAAAAAATATTTGGCCCAATGTATTGATTTCAAATTCAGGCCTTTTTTTACAGGCACCTAACAGTATTTGCCTATTTATTTATGTACCGTGTTACACTAATCCAGGCACAGCATTAACCACTGATTTAGGGGAATATCAATTGTAGGCCTAGTATTTAGGCCCTGGATGAAAGGTATCCTTTCATGGACAGATTTACACTTGGAGATGCACAGTAGCGTGTGAAAAAATATGTAGGATTATGCCTTCAGCAATTCTATTTTAACACTTTGTGTAATATACCCTTTAACAGACAGAAATACACTTGGAGATGCACGGTAGTGTGTGAAGTTTTTGAGGATGACCCTCTCAGCACTTGTATATACACCTTGAGTGTAATATACCCTTTTACGGACAGAAATACACTATGAGATGCACAATAGTGCGTGCAGATTTACAGGATTATGCTTTCAGCAATTGTAATGTAACAATTTTTGTAATATACCCTTTTACGGAAAGACATATACTTGGAGATGCACGCTGAGTGTAATTTATCCTTTTACGGACAGATTAACAATTGGCCTGCAACAGCTGGAACACCAGATTCAGGGTATTGCTATATTGGCAAGTGAATTTCACCCCAGAACAAAATCTATCCTTTGACGGATACTATTAAACTTGTCCAGCCGCAGCTGGAACACCAGATTTATTGTATTTCTATTTTTGCAACTGTATTTCACTCCAGAAAATAATATATCCTTTGACGGACACTAGGGAAATTGTCCAGTCACAGCTGTAACACCAGATTCAGGGTATTGCTATTTGGGAAATTGAATTTCACCCCAGAACAAAATATATACTTTGCCGGACACTAATAAACTTTGCCAGCCACTGCTGGGACACCAGATTTACGAAATTGCTATTTTGGCAATTGAATTTCACCCCACAAAAAAGTTTATCCTTTGCCGGACACTATTAAAATTGTCCAGCCACAGCTGGAACACCAGATTTACTGTATTTCTATTTTTGCAACTGTATTTCACTCCAGAAAATAATATATCCTTTGACGGACACTAGGGAAATTGTCCAGTCACAGCTGGAACACCAGATTCAGGATATTGCTATTTTGGCAATTAAATTTCACCCCAGAACAAAATCTATCCTTTGACGGATACTATTAAACTTGTCCAGTCACAGCTGGAACACCAGATTTACTGTATTTCTATTTTTGCAACTGAATTTCACCGCAGAAAATAATAAATCCTTTGCCGGACACTATAAAACTTGGTCAGCCACTGCTGGGACACCAGAATTACGGTATTGCTATTTTGGCAATTGAATTTCACCCCAGAAAATGATCTATCCTTTGCCGGACACTATTAAACTTGGCCAGCCACTGCTGAGACACCAGATTTATGGTTATGCTATGTTGGCTATTGAATTTCACCCCAGAACAAAATATATCCTTTGCCGGACACTATCAAACTTTGCCAGCCACTGCTGGGACACTAGATTTAGGGGATTGCTATTTTGGCAAGTGAATTTCACGACAGAAAAAAAATCTATCCTTTGCCAGACAGCAGACAGTATTACACTTGGCTAGCCACAGCTGGAACACCAGATTCAGGGTATTGCTATTTTGGCAATTAAATTTCACCCCAGAACAAAATCTATCCTTGACGGATACTATTAAACTTGTCCAGTCACAGCTGAAACACCAGATTCAGGGTACTGCTATTTTGGCAATTAAATTTCACCCCAGAAAATTATCTATCCTTTGCCGGACACTATCAAACTTTGCCAGCCACTGCTGGGACACCAGATCTACGGTATTGCTATTTTGGCTATTGAATTTAACCCCCGAACAAAAAATATCCTTTGCCGGACACTATTCAACTTTGCCAGCCACTGTTGGGACACCAGATTTACGGTATTGCTATTTTGGCAATTGAATTTCACCCCAGAAAATAATAAATCCTTTTCCTGGACACTATTAAACTTGTTCAGTCACAGCTGGAACACCAGGTTTACGGTATTTCTATTTTTGCAACTGAATTTCACCGCAGAAAATAATATATCCTTTGTTGGACACAATTAATCTTGGATGATAGGTATCTACCTCAGTGACCAACATATGCTCGTAGGGCAAGTGGCCACTTGCTACCCAATATTAGACAACAAAATGAAAAAAGGTGGTGCAATAGTATAAAACGTAACGTTTAATTCCTCAATTAAAATATATAATCGATCTCAATACATCAATAAACACATGATCAGCGTAAGTCATTCCATTCAGACATAAAATCTCAATTGATCAGAGCACCAATTGTAGTCCATGCATCCGGGAGAGCAAAAAAGGTACAGGCAGTAATCAGTATATAATCAGCCCTAGTACAGCCCTACTTGGCCTAACAGTCCCTGGGCCTACTAACAGTGTCCTATCCCGCAAGGGACAGCACCGTTACCGGATCCTGTCACTAGATACACTGCCCCTAATTAGGTCCTGTTAAATGGCACAAGTCTCCCGACACATATATGAACCTTGCTACTCAGGGGTACCGCCGACCTCAAATTCAGTTATATTGCAAGAGGTCTGAATTGAGCATGGTATCACTTAACTATCCAAAAACATGGAAAAATTACGAGGTGGAACATGTGGCACTCTGGTCCCGCTTCATAGATGATATGAACCGAGGGTGATTTTCAATCTTTTGTCACCAAATTGAATGTGAACACCCTCAATTTGAGGTTCACCTCGGTGGTAATGAGGGACGAGCTACCCTTCCTAGATGTCATTATCAGGAGGGGAAGGAATGGGAATCTTGAGACATCCATCTTTCGCAAACCCACAGCAACCAATTTGGTGCTGAGATGGGAGAGCTGTCACCCCAGACCTCTAAAGTGTGGCATTCCGGTTGGACAGTACCTGAGGATCCGACGGAACTGTTCCGAACCGGAAGAATTCAAGAGACAGGCGAATATTCTGAGACAGCGTTTTCAGGATAGGAGTTATCCTGACTCCATCCTAAGGAAGGCCTACCAAAGGGCCCTCAATTCCTAGAGAACGTCCCTTTTGCACCCCACACGCAATATGGAGGATACTAACAGAGCGGTCACACGACTCATTGGGTCGTATGACTCGGCAGCAAACGAGGTCCGTGAGATCATAGAGCGGCATTGGGGGACACTTTTGATTGACCCTGATCTGGTGGATACTTTATCTCAGACCTGAAATTGCTTTCCGTAGGAGTACCAATTTAAAAGATCACCTGGTCCATAGTCACTTTACGCCCCCCAAGGCGGAAACTACGACATGGCTTGGACCTCCCGTTAAGGGATGCCACAGATGTGGCGACTGTAGTTTTTGCCAATTTGTTTCCCCCGGTAAGACCTTTGTTGATGAAACAGGGTACACCCACCATATCCGGGATTTTATCAATTGCAAGACCACAGGTGTGGTGTACGTCTTACTGTGCATATGCGGCATGAGATATGTCGGGAAGACCCGAAGAGAATTTAGGAGGAGAATGGGGGAACATTTGAGAGATATTTGCAAAAACAAGGATACTCCTGTGGCGAGACACGTACATGCGTACGTACATGCGTGCCATGGTGGAAAGGCATCTTCTGTTATCAATTGCAAGACCACAGGTGTGGTGTACGTCTTACTGTGCATATGCGGCATGAGATATGTCGGGAAGACCCGAAGAGAATTTAGGAGGAGAATGGGGGAACATTTGAGCGATATTTGCAAAAACAAGGATACTCCTGTGGCGAGACACGTACATGCGTGCCATGGTGGAAAGGCATCTTCTGTCAAATTTAGGGGGTTGGAACATGTGGCTCGACCAATGAGGGGGGGGGGGGATTGGGACAGACGGATACTCCAGAGGGAGTGCTGGTGGATATTCAAACTGGACACCTCAAACCCGAAAGGTATGAACGAACAACTACAGTTTGGGTTTTTTCTCCCCTCTGGAGCCCGTCTGTCCCTCCCTGCCCCCTGGCCTAATCTAAAATAGAGGTCTGTCTGATGTTAAAGCCCTTTCCCCATGTGAAATGTTCTGCCCCAAATAAAGTACCTCTGTCTGGCATAACTGTATCTTTTGTTGTCCTTTTTTAGCTAAACTAGCCAGCAGCAAAAGTGTATCTTCCTTAGAATCTTCCAAGGAATCATTACACATAAGTAAATCATCCACATATTGAATCAATGTACCATTCAGAGGTAGATTTGCAAGATCCATTTGTACAATCCTATTAAAAACTGATGGGGACTTGGGGACTCACAATATCCCATGGGAAGTCTAGTATAACTATACTGCTTTCCCCGAAAAGTAAATGCAAACAGATATTGGGAATCTGGATGCAAAGGGACACTAAAGAATGCTGCAGTGAGATCTATTACAGAAAAAAATGTTGCTGAAGGTGGGATGTTAGATAAAATAGTGGCCGGATTTGGGACCACTAGAAACTCAGCATCCACTATCTGATTAATTGGCCATAGGTCCTGGACCATGCGCCATTTTCCTGACTTCACAGGAAGTATAGGGGTGTTACAAGGACTACTGGTTTGATAAAGAACCCCCCGCCTCTCCAAATTGTCAATCACTGGAGCTATACCCTCCTCAGCTTCCTTGGACAAGGGTATTGTCTAATTCGAGGAAGAATTGCTCCTGGTTTCAGTTTGACTCACATTGGGCCTATCGATTTTCAAAAGACCAACATCCTCACTATCAACTGTCCACAGGTTATCTGGAACCAGTTGTAGGATCTCTTCATGTATGGGCACTTGTGCCATTATAAAACCTTCTGGTTTTACATTATGTTTCTCACAAAATGTAGCCAAAGGAAGATTTTATGATACTCTAATATTCCCTTCAAGATCTCGATGTATCTGACTAGTATAGTCCATGTGAGATCAAGGACCTGAGGGTATCTCAGCCAGTTCACTAAGAAAAGGCATGTCATGTTGTTTTAATATAACTGCTACCCATCTATTCTCATCTTGCCCTTTAGCTATAATCTTTGTATGATCCCTCAATACATACATTTCCGTTACCTTAATCGACTGATAGGGATCAGATATCGTTTCCTGGTTCAGAGGCCTGAACAAAATTTCTTGCACAGGTTTCTGATCCTCTGCTCGTGATACACAGTGCTTATTGTCTGTAAGCCATATGTCCAATACTTGCCCAACAGTTGTAAAACAGATAGGGCGCAAACGGGGTTCAGTGTCCAGAGTCATTGTTAAATATTGCCCTGCTCCAGGCATAGTCTCACACACGAGACCCTTTTCTGTACATGATATTGTTAAATTCAATTTGGTTAGCAAATCTCTCCTCAAAAGATTAATTTGGGTATGTGGAGCAAACAATACCGGTTGGGTCACTGTAGTGGAACCTAGGGTAATCTGAACAGGTTGTGTAAAAGGTGTAGTTAGTATTTCCCCAGAGAAGCCCTGAGTTTCCATTTTTTGAGTTGATAATGAGACTACCGAAGCATCCCTGCCAATACAGGTAAAGGTTGCTCCTGTGTCTACCTTCCACTAGTAGCGTAACCATTGGTTCCAGCCTGGGTGAACTAGTAGTGGTCACTACTGGAAACTCAGATATCCTCTTAGGGCACCCCTAAAATTCTTGTTGATAATTTCTCATGAAATTTGTCCCATAATCTTGTTGGGGAGGGGCCTGAGAAAAAGTCTTACAATTTCTAGATATGTGACCCATACCACCACAGTTCCAATACTGTATTCCAGTTTGGCCCGGTACCCCACTTCCCCTGGGACCTCTATTCCATCCTCTTGGGGGAGCCTGACCTCTGTGGTTACCCCAATATCTTGGTCCAACAGGTTGAGATGAACTTACAATGGGATTGTTGTTAGTTAGATTATTATTAGTTTGTGTGGAGGTCACCACTGCCGCTTCTACAATCGCCAACTGTGTCATCTGTTTCTGCTTATTTCTCTGCCTGTCCTTCTCCCCTTCCTCTATCTGCCTCCAATAATGCACTATGTGAGTCTTGATTTCTGGCCATAGTTTACTTTCCAGTGCAACTACCTGATTCAACTTCCGCTGCAATTCTACAGGGAAACCTTTAATAATCAACTGATAAAATAACACATGTCCACCACCAGTTTCATCCCACTCTTGTCCCACCTCCTCTCCCCATTTTTTCTGCATTTTCTCAATATATTCAATAGGCTCTTCCTCTTTTCCCATAGAACTAGCTGTAATTTTTCCAAAATCTCTTCTATCTGGATACATTTCACTCAATGCTTTCCAAATAATAGATCGATAAGGATTAAATAAAGCCCCATCATATGCATCCTCCCTTATTGTTATCTGATCATGGCCAAAAGCTGACTTTAAAATCTGATTTGTTTTGTCACCTATGATATCAGCCAATAATGCTTTAATATTCCCAAGTGCCAGAGTCTGACCTGAGGTTTTCTGTTCAAATTCATAGATCCATTTACTGGCCCCTGCTGATAGGGAAGGTAACCTACACCTCAGATTTACTTTATCAGTATTCTGCCAGGGCCTATACTTCATTCCCTGTCTGCCTGCTCTCAGCACTGCCACTGACTTCTTTTGATATTTTTCCCATATATTCATGCATGCCTTCATATAATCATAATCCCATCCTGGATCTCCCCACTGACCATATACACACTCCTTAGCTTCCTGAATGTTTACTGGCTCAAAGGATCCTTCCCTTGGCCACATATTTAGTAATTGACTTCCCAATAGAGATGGCCCAAAATATTCGCCGGCGAACATAGCTTATTCGCCGCGGTGGGCGAACATATGCGATGTTCGGTCTGCCCCCTATACATCATCATTGAGCAAACTTTGGCCCTGTACCTCACAGTCAGCAGACACATTCCAGCCAATCAGCAGCATACCCTCCCTCCCAGACCCTCCCATCTCATGGACAGCATCCATTTTAGATTCATTCGGAAGCTGCAGTCTTAGTGAGAGGAGGGACAGTGTAGCTGCTGCTGATTTAATAGGGAAATCGATAGCTAAGCTAGTGTATTCAGTGTCCACTCCAGTCCTGAAACACTCATCTGATCTCTGCTGTAAGGACAGCGTCCTGACATTACCCCAAAGAGCCCTTTTTAGGGCTGCTACATTAGTCTGCTTTTTTTTTTCTCCATATATATATTGCAGTTGCCTGGCCTGCCCGTGTGTGAGGAGCTGCAGGCCCACAGACTGTAGTGTGCCCACTGCCAGTACCCACCACTCATACCGTGTGGCACAGGACTTTGCATCAAAAAAAGGCATTTAATTTTTACACTAATCAAGATAAGAATTCATTTAATATTGTCACTCACAATAGATTTGAACCTCTCAATTCACCTTATTTTTTGGATCAAACTCCACCACATCACAGGACAAAAAGAATACACAAATCACCTCCACAAACAAATCGATCACCGATTCGGAATCACTATCACGATTATAATTTGAGGCAACGACCACAATACAGGGAGACGACACAAACACAGAACAGTTTCCGCTATCAAAGAGAGGATCACGACAGGCACATTTACAGAAATGGGTATCAGAATCACGGAAAAAGACACGAAGAGGGAGATGCAAGAAGAAGCCCACGCAATCACTACAGGACAAGACACTAGGGGAAAAAAATAATATAGTTAATCTTAGTAGTGTTATATTAACTGAGGCCCAGGTTTCATTACTCAATAAGGGATTCAAATTCTCACCTACAGTTAAGGCAGATACATTTTCTGTGTTTATTGGGATTGAGAAATTCATCCGTAATTTGTGCCTTAAAAAATATTTCATCAAAAATCCGATTCTAACAAATTCCAGTTCAACATCTATTTCTTCTATGTATAAACACACCAGTTTAAAAGCTAAATCGAAAAAATTCCCTAGACAGGAAATTGGGGCTGAATTTTCTGCGTTTAGAAAGAATATAGAGACAGATATACGTAAAATGAGGATTAACCAAAAAGGGAACAATCTAACTAATAGGGAGATCAGAGCGATTAAAGAATTACAGGAAGATCATAGTATACTAATAAGACCAGCCGATAAGGGGAGCCATTGTGATACAGGATATTACACAATATAATACCGAATGTCACCGCCAGTTGGCTGATCCTTCAACGTATTTACGTTTAAAAATGGATCCTACTAGTGAGTACTATGAACAATTAGTCAACTTGTGCAATATAGGATATGAAAAGGGTATATTAGAAGAACAGGAGAGAAAATTCATTTTAAATACACAACGAAGGTTACCCACATTTTATTGTATACCCAAAATACATAACAATATGGAGACACCCCCAGGACGCCCTATTATTTCCGGTGTAGATTCCCTGGCGACTAATCTGTCCAAGTATATAGATGAATTCCTTCAACCTGCTGTAAAAAAAGGTGGACTCCTATATAAAGGATACAACACAAATCGTTCAAGTGATAGAGTCCATTAGTTTTAATAAAGGCTGGTTATTAGGTACAATAGATGTTAGTTCGTTATATACTATCATACATCATTCACAAGGTATGGAGGCTACGAAAAAACAACTTTTAAAAAATGGGGAATTACAGGATCAACAAATAGACTATATTTTGGAAGGGATACATTTTATATTAACACACAATTATTTTCTTTTTCAATCCGATTTTTATCTTCAGCGATGTGGCACCGCCATGGGTACCAGATTCGCCCTGAGTTACGCCAATTTGTTTATGGCCCAGTGGAAAGATGACATCATATGTCCCAAACTCGGGGCGGATCTGGTACTCTGGCGGCGGTACATTGACAATATTGTTTTTATTTGGAGTAATACTGAAGATTCCCTTATTAAGTTCCTACAGGAAATAAATGATCGAAATCTGACATTTACACACAATGTTAGTAATACACAAATTGAATTTTTAGATCTTTTGATTAAAGTAGAAGATGAAAAACGTATATGTCATACATACCACAAACCCGTCACGAAAAATAACTTTCTACGCTATACAAGTTGCCACTTGCCCAGATGGATGTCTAACATCCCAGTCAGTCAGTTTAGACAACTCAAACGTAATTGTACTAATAATAAACAATTTGAGGAGGAAGCAAAGAATTTAACGGCCCAATTTTTGGAGAAAGATTACCCAACAAAAATTGTAGATAGTGCTTTGGACAAGGTTAATAAGATGGACAGATGTTCTTTTTTCAGTGAAAAGAAGGAAAAGGCACTGACCTTTGATACCCCAAGGATTATATTACTGTTTCAAAAACAATATAAAAAAATAGAACATATAATTAATACTCACTGGCACCTTTTATCTAAAGATAAAATTATTGGTCCCACATTGGATGCTAGACCTTCTATAGTGTATACTACAGCTCCGAATCTAGCCTCTAAGGTGGCACCTACTGTCAAGTATACAAGTTCAACCAATAAAACCAATTGGTTATCTTTGAAGGTTTTTTTTCGGTGTGGGGGCTGCACTAACTGTAGGGCTACGAAATTTCAGAAAAAGACAGATACAGTCATCTCTACCCAAAATGGTTTTCGCCATACTATCGGTGAACATCTATCATGTTGGAGTACAGATGTCATCTATTTATTGCAATGTAGGTGTCAAAAACAATATATAGGGAGAACAAAACGAGCCCTTAAGGTCAGAATTGGAGAGCACATTGCTAATATCAAGAAGGGTTACATGCAACATTCAGTGTCTAAACACTTTAAGGAGGTTCACAATCAGGATCCGAGTGGACTTACCTTTATAGCTTTACAGAATGTGAAGAGACAACGTAGGGGAGGAGATCATGTGGCACATATGTCGATATTTTTAACTTTGAAACGATAATTCCGTCCGGTTTAAATTCCGAGTTAGAATTATTTGGGATTCTATAACTACATCCAAGGTTGGGATGGGCGCCCATTAAGAGACTGTCTATCTAGACTTAGGTCTGTGTGTCTCGATGACACTCTCCTATGAGCCTCCACCCCTAAAGCACTGTCTAAGAGACTTTTCTTATATTTGGTATATTTTAAATGTATTCTGTCGGTGGGATCATCTGTTTGCATTGAATATATGTTTTTTACCATGTTTCATGGATTATACTTGCTCTATTTCACTTATTTTACATTTTATGGCTATGGGGGGATGATATATGAGGTCTAGCATCGTTTTTTTTGCAAAAAATGCATCAAAAACGCAATATGGCGGAAAAACGCATCAAAAACGCATGGAAACCGCATATGCGTTTTTTCCATGGAAAATAAGTAAATCTTGTGTATTATAACTCTACAAGGACATTTGTTATTAAATGAAGGGAGAAATACATTTAATAACCCCTTTTTTATGTTGACCTTTCAGAATGGTAAAAGAAGCAATCCAAAACAGGTTTTATATGTTTCCAATCTACACCTGGAGAACTAATAACTGCCCTATAAAAGCCAACCATTATGCCCATTGCTGCATACCACTGAGGAAGGAGGAGGACCTCCGAAACGCATATGGTTGGGCAGCATTGGGCGAACTATCTCATGTGGATCTTCTGTTGATTTCTACATATCTTGTGCGGATACATCACTATCCAGTCAAGGATTCAAAGGCTCCACAAAATTCCCTATACAAGGTGGATTTTAGGACCTGGTCTCCACTCAGAGAACACTTCACCTGGTCGTATGACACGTCATGTGGGACGCTGCATGCAACTGTGGACCTCAGTAAAACACCATCACAGCATTTTACATCCACTGAGGAGACTCCATTGCCGTTTATATCAGTATTTTTATTCTGTTACTCCGTGAATGTCACATCCGCATTTTTACGCCATCTACTGGTAAAGTTTTAGCATGGGGTTTATGTTCATGTTTATATTTCAGTATGTTGTAGATTTTCTGTCATTTTATTAAAATAACTTTTATTTTACTATTTGTGTTTCCTTGCATCCTGTGCCCACTCTGTAATCTCCTTACATACGTATTTCTCAGCTTTTTTGGCCTTTTGCGAGGTGGCCATTCAGAGTGAGAGCACCTTTTCCATGAGATCCTGATTAATTGAGCCACCTGACACATTATTCCATTTATATAATTTTTACACTTTAGTCTAATTTCAGTTGCTTGCCTGCTGCCAGTGTGTGTCAGGCCGACTTTCACTGACTGTAGTGTGCCCACTGCCAGTGCCCACCACTCATACCGTGTGGCACAGGACTTAGCATCAAAAAAAGGCATTTCATTTTTACACTTTAGTCTAAATTCAGTTGCTTGCCTGCTAGTGTGTGTCAGGCCGACTTCTACAGACTGTAGTGTGCCCACTGCCAGTGCCCACCACTCATACCGGGTGGCACAGTAGCTTGCCGATAAATAAGGCATTTCATTTTTACACTTTAGTCTAAATTCAGTTGCTTGCCTGCTGCCAGTGTGTTTCAGGCCAACTACTACAGACTGTAGTGTGCCCACTGCCAGTGCCCACCACTCATACCGGGTGGCACAGTAGCTTGCCGACAAATAAGGCATTTAATTTTTACACTTTAGTGTAATTTCAGTTGCTTGCCTGCTGCCAGTGTGTGTCAGGCCGACTTCCACAGACTGTAGTGTGCCCACTGCCAGTGCCCACCACTCATACCCAAGTAATGTTTTCCTGCACTTGTAAATCACTTTTTTTTCCACAATGAGGATTCTCCTATGACTCTCCCTAGCATCTGCACACGTCTCACCCTGCCTGTGAAATGATTCCTCTCACTACCCTTTCCCTGCACTAGTAAATCCCTTCTTTTCATTCCTTTTTTTTTTTTTTTTAACAATTAGTTTTTCTTTCACTCTCCCTAGCGTCTGCATACACATCTGTCCCTGAACAAAGTACAATACTGAATGGCAGAATCTAAGATAGCCGCCGTATTTATAGGGCTGTGACTTCACCGGGCTGGCTGCTGATCTGATTGGCTGCATGCATGGCATTATCGGTCACCCCCCCTTCCCATAGTTCCTTGCCCCATGTCCTCACACGTGTAGCCGTTATTGTAGCCGGCTAGCCGCCATGTTAAGAAAAATTGCGATTCGTTAACACGAAGCACGAGGAAATTCACATTAGTTCAAAACCAAATTTTTCTGGAAATTCAGAACGAATTTGACTTCGTCAGCTTCGATTCGCTCATCTCTAGTTATAATCCTAGGTGGACCAGGTTTGCCTGACTGGTGGACACCGGGCTGTACTGTTGTTTGTGGATAAAAAAAAATTACCAACAAAATAAATAAATATTCCTATCATGCTTAATCATACATACTGCATAAAATGGGTTAAAGTTAAAGAGGACCTTAGGGTCCAGACATTATGAAATAAGTAGCAGGTTATGTAGTGCATAGAGCAGGGATCTAAGAGTGCTTACTATTTTTTCTGGGTGCCGCTCCGTTCCCCCGTTGTGCACCTGTTGAATTCTTCCGCCTGGTATGCTAATGAATAGCATCGGTACAGGGAGGAGGAGACTGCCCTATTTCTCAATGGCTGTAGCGAGGTCCAATCACAGCAGAGAGCGTCACAGCCAGGAAGAAAAAAAAATTCACAGTTTCCCTGGCTGTGACGCTCTCCTTTGTTATTGGACTGTGCTACAGCCCAGGAGAAGGAGCTGCCCATTTAGAAATAGGGCAGTCTCCTCCTCCCTGTACCAATGCTATTCATTAGCATACCAGGCGGGAGAATTCAACAGGAGCACAGCGGTCGAACGGAGCGGCACCCAGAAAAAATAGTAAGCGCTCTTAGATCCCTGCTCTACATAACCTGCTACTTATTTCATAATGTCTGGACCCATGAAAGGTCCTCCTTAAGTGTAAATTAGGCCTAAAGCAGTTTAACATAGTAGTCTCTTAAAAACATAACCATAGCAAAGGCAGGTGCACTCTGCGGCAATACTAAACCCTCACACTGAGGTTAAAATTGAGAGGTTAGTTCGACACATCCTACTAGGAGGACATGTCTTAAGCTCGGACACCACGTCAAGGTCTCTCAAGTAGCCCGAGACCCTACCACTCAACCTACCTGTGCCGTATGGGCGATACCAGGGGCCGTTGGGCTACATTTAGGTGCACCTGGGTGGCTCTGGGCCATATCAGCCGGTCTCGGGTGGGGCTCACAGGCACCTCCCACCTCCCATTGCAAGCATGGTTACATGCTGGAGGTCACTGGTGAGCTGTTTGTGAGTCAGGCCTTACGCTCCCATAATGCCAAACGGCCCCTGGTATCGCCCATACGGCACAGTTAGGTTGAGTGGTAGGGTCTCGGGCTACTTGAGAGACTTTGACGTGGTGTCCGAGCTTAAGACATGTCCTCCTAGTAGGATGTGTCGAACTAACCTCTCAATTTTAACATCAGTGTGAGGGTTTAGTATTGCCGCAGAGTACACCTGCCTTTGCTATGGTTATGTTTTTGATTGTTCTCCACATCCACATTATCATTATCGTATGTAGGATGGTTATTGTGGTACTTGTAGTCCGTTGCTGGCATCTTCCATTGTATGCATTTTTTGCTATTGATTGCCCCTAGCAACGGACTACAAGTGCAGGATGTGCTCCCCTATATACATGCACAACTGTATATGGGTTGAGCTTATCCTGCTTGTTAAACACCACTCCCCATTTTCTAATGGTTTGTATAATATGTTTGGAGGTGTATAAACTCCAATTTAAATGTGCCTGCTTTTCATCTGCAGGTTACATTAAAGTGCACCTGGGAGGCTCTGGGCCATATCAGCCGGTCTCGGGTGGGGCTCACAGGCACCTCCCACCTCCCATTGCAAGCATGGTTACATGCTGGAGGTCACTGGTGAGCTGTTTGTGAGTCAGGCCTTACGCTCCCGTAATGCTCAACGGCCCCTGGTATCGCCCATACGGCACAGGTAGGTTGAGTGGTAGGGTTTTGGGCTACTTGAGAGACCTTGACGTGGTGTCCGAGCTTAAGACATGTCCTCCTAGTAGGATGTGTCGAACTAACCTCTCAATTTTAACATCAGTGTGAGGGTTTAGTATTGCCGCAGAGTGCACCTGCCTTTGCTATGGTTATGTTTTTGATTGTTCTCCACATCCACATTATAGTTATCGTATGTAGGAGGGTTATTGTGGTACTTGTAGTCCGTTGCTGGCATCTTCCTTTGTATGCATTTTTTGCTGTTGATTCCCCCTAGCAACGGACTACAAGTGCAGGATGTGCTCCCCTATATACATGCACAACCGTATATGGGTTGAGCATATCCTGCTTGTTAAACACCACACCCCGTTTTCTAATAGTAGTCTCTTACCATTAACTTTTGCCACAAACTCACTCAAATTCATGAAGATTAGACCATCACTTAAAAACATTTTTTATTAAAATGGTTCCACATAAAAAAAAACATTCAAACTGTCAATGAACATATTTAGGAAAATACGTACACAGATTCTATTATTGTAATATAGAACAGGGCATGTTAAAAACAACATACAAAAAAAATACATACAAAAAAAACACATGCAATTAAAATATATAACATTTTAGAAAGTAGAGGTTCTTGTGCTAGCACAGATTAAAATTACATACATTTTTGTGGTTGGTGAAAAAAAAAAGACCAAATGGACATCAAATTCTATGTGATATGGCATTTACAATCTACAAAATTTAAAATATATATACTGTATAAATATAAACTTGCATGTATATATACAAAATATATACAAGTTCACAAACATTTTGTAAGATAATGATTGTCATTTAAAGGGTCAATGAGATGTCACAAAACTCTTGATATAACTGTTGTTATAGCTACATATCAAAGGTTTTGATCAGTAGGGGTCTGAGTGCTGATGTTTACAATAGGAATACCCCTTGAAATATTCCTAAAAATGTAGAGTTCAATAAATAAAATGTCGGGTAGTGACTGGAGAACCCTAAATGTATATAAGAAAAAAATTATTAATTTCCATATACGTAGCCTGTCCTTATAGGTCACAGCAAGTTCTTCTTATGAGGTGGGTGATCTTCTCAAGTAATCGTTCAGTTCTATTTACACGGACCGTGAAGACAAATATTCTATCCCCTCCTGGAGATTAATCTGAGGAACAGACTGTGGATCCCGTTCAGCCAAGCGTACTCCGCCTCGTCCTGTGTGTGATGTTCTATATAGATCATAAAGACACATACATAGTGAAGTACCGCCTGATAGCTCACCAGCTTTTACTTATAGTTCACTCACAGGATTCGCTGATTTTTAGGCGCATCAAAGGATCATTCAAACACTGGCGATGTCTGATTATCTTCTCTCCTATGTATGGGTTAGATTTCTCTTATAGTAAGTACCGCAACACACCATTAAAAGTCTTTATGTTTATTATACTCACAAACAATTCCGTAAAATTGCGCAATATATAAAACAACTCGATCTGCCCGACCCGGGTTTTGCTCCACAACAGCTTCGTCAGGGGCGTCATTTCCTACTATTTTCCCACAATTTAAAAACCCACCCATCCACTTCCTCCTTCAACAATTCATTAACCCCCACCTGGGCAACCTGTGACAGGCTACCACCCCTTGGATCAGGACAAAACATTATCTTTTTTGGGTATTTTCTAAAATCACAATATAATATAATCCTATTCATATACAGCATTAATTTAAACCCTATTCCATACTTTTTCTATCAATAACCCGATTCGCACATTACATACAATCATAATGTACACACCCATTCACATATTGCATTAATTTTCACCATAGCACATATTGTAATGATTTTCACCATTCACATATTCATTACTTTTCACCACAGAACTATACCACATTTTTTCTATGAAGATATGTAACACCCTTCACACATTGCATCAGTTTGTTATCTTAAAAATGTTCCTTACCCTTCTATACGCCTCTGTTCTCATTACGGTATCGCTTTTCATTCCCAGGTTCCTCACCCACAGGTGTTTTCTTTTACACATCAGGAGAACTTCGTATCCCTGAATAAAATATCATTTACTCTATGTGATATTTTATTCGGGGATAATAAGTTCTCCTGATGTTGAAAAGAAAACACCTGTGGGTGAGGAACCTGGGAATGAAAAGCGATACCGTAATGAGAACAGAGGCGTATAGAAGGGTAAGGAACATTTTTAAGATAAACTGATGCAATGTGTGAAGGGTGTTACATATCTTCATAGAAAAAATGTGGTATAGTTCTGTGGTGAAAAGTAATGAATATGTGAATGGTGAAAATCATTACAATATGTGCTATGGTGAAAATTAATGCAATATGTGAATGGGTGTGTACATTATGATCGTATGTAATGTGCGAATAGGGTTATACATAGAAAATGTATGGAATAGGGTAAAAATTAATGCTGTATATGAATAGGATTATATTATATTAGGATTTTAGAAAATACCCAAAAAAGAAAATGTTTTGTCCTGATCCAAGGGGTGGTAGCCTGTCACAGGTTGCCCAGGTGGGGGTTAATGAACTGTTGAAGGAGGAAGTGGATGGGTGGGTTTTTAAATTGTGGGAAAATAGTAGGAAATGACGCCCCTGACGAAGCTGTTGTGGAGCGAAACCCGGGTCGGGAAAATCGAGTTGTTTTATATATTGCGCAATTTTACGGAATTGTTTGTGAGTATAATAAACATAAAGAATTTGAATGGCGTGTTGCGGTACTCACTATAAGAGAAATCTAACCCATACGTAGGAGAAAAGATAATCAGACATCGCCAGTGTTTGAATGATCCTTTGATGCGCCTAAAAATCAGCGAATCCTGTGAGTGAACTATAAGTAAAAGCTGGTGAGCTATCCGGCGGTACTTCACTGTGTATGTGTCTTTATGATCTATATAGAACATCGCACACAGGACGAGGCGGCGTACGCTTGGCTTAACGGGATCCAGAGTCTGTTCCTCAGATTAATCTCCAGGAGGGGATAGAATATTTGTCTGCGCGGTCTATGTAAATAAAACCCTAAATGTATAAGTGATCAATGTTGGTAAAAACCCTAATTATTTAGTAAGGCACTTAGAATAAATATATATATAGGGAATTTCTGCTCACTAGGTTCAAAGTAATGGCAATTCTTATTGCACCTTTTAACTTTTTTTTAAACTTAATTAACCTTTTAACTTTTGCACGTGGTATCCAAATTTAAAAAGAATACCAGCATATAATGGATTTTTTATTTCATTTTACTTTAATTTACTCTTTGGCCTATCTATACTGTAGGTAAATGCTTACTTATATCTAGGGTTAATGATGACTACAAAATTTACACTAAGATATTTAAGGATAAATGCTGAAACTAAGATGCCCTTGTTAAGGCCTGTTGGGCTGATTGTATTAAGTCGATAAATCCAGCAGGCCTCCTCCTGGAGTAACCTTCTGTCCAAATTTCCCCTCTTGGTCCTAGAGTACATTTAAATATGCCACAAAAACATAAAATGTTACTGTCATTTTTATGGACATATTTAACATGTCTCACCAGGAAGGTTTCTTTATGTGTCTGTACGGCACTCAAATATTCCTAGATGCATCATCCGAACTTCTGTATAGTCCTCCCAACATACAGTTTGGGACAAGGACAATTTGCTACATATACAATATTCTGGGTGCTCCAGACTCCTAAAAGACCAACTCAAGAGAGATTTGCACCTTCCTCATTCTGAGGCAATGTAGGGGCTCAATTGACATCAGTGTCGGGGATCCCAATAGCTGAGAAATGTCTGTAAAAAAAGTCATAGAAAGGGCCAGAGGGCTGCAAAAGGAACCAGCATGGTGGTAAGAGCAGTACAATTGCACTGCAAACAAATGTGGATAGGGAAATGACCTAAAATAACATAAGGCACATGAAAATAAAAAATGTATAATCTTGAACCAGGAGGCGGAGGTCCAAGTGGAGTAGGAAGTTGAGGAGTCTATGATGTGGCAGTGTAGGTGGAAGAGGCAGAGAAGGAAGCCAACACTGTTTTTGAGTATTTTTTTATTTTTATTTGTTAATTCTGTGTGTGACCTATTTTTTGGGATGCGGCCGGTAAACCTCTCTACTCTGTCAATATGACAAATAATAATCTTGAGCCAGGAGGTGGAGGTCTGAGTAGAGGAGGAGGTGGTGGAGTTGGCGGTGGAGGTAGAAGAGGTGCAGGAGGCAGGGGAGGAAGCTAATAATGTTTCTATTTTGTTTCTTTAAATGTGTCTGTCAATTCTGTCCAAGTGGAGTAGGAAGTTGAGGAGGCTGTGGATATGGCAGTGTAGGTGTAAGAGGCAGAGGAGGCAGCCAACACTGTTTCTGTGTATTTTTAATTTATTTGTCTGTTAATACTGTGTGTGACCTTATTGGGGTGTGGCCAATATACTTCTATACTCTGCCAATATAAGACATAATAATCTTTAGCCAGAAGGTGGAGGTCCGAGTGGAGGAGGAGGCGGATGTGAGTGTGGCCATGCTCACCCTCCTTTCTCAGGTTCTGTCAGTGCCCCAGCTGCATTGGCGACTTTCTCCTCCTCCTCGTTCTTCCACTGTGCCCCCACTGTCAGATGGTAACACCATCAGTAGCACGTCTACCAGCGTGCGCTTGTACTCGTGCACCTTCTAATCGCACTCCAGTGACGGAAATAAGGATGACACGTTACAGCAGGGTGGCCACACAGTAATCAGCACTGTTAACAATCAGGGCAACTTGGTGGTCGCCACTAATGTATGCCACGCTGCCCTGAGGCAACAAGCTGTCCTCAGTGGGAGTTGTATTGTCTGTGTCCTCTGTATCCCCCCTGCCATGCTCCAGTTATGCCTGTGAGCTGATTTGGGTGTCACCCTGCTGTGAACGCGGATCTTTTTCATCATCCTCCAAAACTGTGCCTTGGCTGGTCAGTTGTGTACCTGGCCACTGCTGCTGCAGTAACCCACCTTCTGAGCCACCTGTGGACAACTTGCCTGATAACCATGGAAATGATCTCTGTTCCTCCTCGTCTTCTTACTGTGCCACATACTCTTCCATAATTGTCCAAAGAGTTTTTTGAGGACAGCGTGATCGGCGCTGGCAATGTTGGTAGAGTACTCGAACCAACGCAACACGGCGCACACATCCCCCATGGAGGCCCACTCTCTGGTGCTGAAGTGGTGCTGTTCCGCAGAGCGACTAACCCGTGCCTGCTGCAGCTGAAACTCCACTATCGCCTGCTGCTGCTTGCACAGTCTCTCCAGCATGTGCAAAATGGAATTCCACCTTGTGGGTACGCGCATATGCAGCAGTGAGCGGGAAGGCCAAATTAACACTGCAGCACAGACAGGTGAACGACAGCAGGGTGAGAACACCGAAAGTGCGCACAGATGGCCAGCATTTTCTGCAACTCTGACATATGGAGGTAATATTTCAGGAACCTCTGCACCACTAAAATTCAGCACATGTGCCAGGCAAGAGATGTGTGTCAAAAGGGCTATGCCCAGAGCTGCTTGTTGCACACCACCAAGCTTGAGCAGCAACAACCACTCATCGGTCTGTTCTTCCATGCCGGCCCACAACTCATGCGTGGTGTGGGGTTTTTACCTCAAACATATGAGTTTTAGAACAGTCTGCTGTCCTTTCTTCCTGGCTGTGCTGAAGTTGGTGGTGAAGGTGTTGCGCTGACGTGATGAGGAGGAAGCGGAATAGTAGGAGGAGGCACAGAGAAACATCCAGCAATCCTCAGTGGCAGTAGGACAAGCGCCAAACCACTTTCCGCCTCAGGCCCAGCTGCCACTGCATTTACACAATGGCCAGTTAGGGAGGTATAACGTCTCTGCCAGTGCTTACTGGTCCACATATCAGTGGAAAACTAGTGGTGGCTGGGAATCATGTATTGTGGGACCGCTACCTTTAGTAAGTTTTTAAAACTGTCTTTCTCCACCAGACAGAATGGCAGCATTTCAAAGGCCCAGAACTTAGAAATTCTAGCATTCAGGGCCAGGGCTCGCAGGTGGGTAGGGGGTACTCTCTCTTTCTCTCCAGTGTTTGAGGGATGCACAGATGAATGCTTCCATGGGACAGAGTGGAGATGCTGGGTGGAGATGCTTGGTGACCCTGCTGGTCGTGGTGGTGTTGCTTTCACATCCTCACTTTGAGGGGTGCTAAGTGGCCCTTTCACTCCAGAGGCAGAGGAAGTGGCCGAGACTGCAGCAAAAGAGGGAGCAGGAGGAGCCTCAGATCTTTTGTGGTTCTTCAGATGTCTACTCCACTGAAGCTTGCGCTTTGCAGTTGTCTGGTCATGCAGGTGGCGCTCAGATTTAGAACATTTATGCCTCGCTTCAGACTCAGGTGGTTTGCAAGCTGTGCAGTCAGTGTCTTTTCGTCAGCATATTACCTTAAGAACTGCCACATCAGGGAACTCCTTTGAGCTGGCTTTGGTGTGCTTTGTCCCTAAACGCATTGGGCAGTAGCAGGCATACTAGCTGGGGGCCGGCTGCTCTGCTTTTGCACCCTGCTCCCTCTTTTGCTGTGTAGCTGGCACTGCATTACCCCCATCTATTCCTCTGAACTGCACACATTGCTAGGATGACCTGGATGCTATTCAACTTCAATGGGTCCATGATCCATCCGCACTGCAAAAAAAATAGAACAAGTTCTATTTTTTTGCAGTGCGGAGGCACGGAGGGAAACCCCACAAGAGCGCACCATAGTGCTTCCGTGCTTCTGTTCTGCACTGCACCTCCGGATTCCGGACCCATTCAAGTGAAGGGGTCCGCAAGCATGATGCGGCGAGCACACCCACTGTTTGAAGTCCGCAATACGGGCGACAGCCGGCAATGGCCGAGTGCATGTGGCCTAAATAAAAGGAGACTAATGCTCTGACTGGATCACAAAGGTGGAAACACTTACAATTTATGTACTTTTGTCTATAATAATCTGCTACAATCCAGCTGAATAAAACGAGTACACTAATATATCTGCACAGTGTTACCGGACATCTGATCTGGCTTGTCATAAAAAATAGCCAGTATTCACCAAACTGACTGTCAAGTAACAGTTTACAGTTCTATTATGTTGGGTTTCTTCAATACAATGTCCTTTGTCCTCTAATATGACACTGTGAGAAACAACTATAGGGAAACACATTACCCTCTGACTTGAGAAGGCAAAATACCACCATCAATATCATTAATAGTGTATAAATTAATACACTCAGCATAAATAGGTTACACCAGTTAACTAGCAGTGGTGCCATTTAAACCCTTATATCACTGCTGCAACTAATGAAAGAGGGATTGTGATTTCTAATCACCTGTTTGTGGGACTTTTCATTTAATATTTGATATCTAATAAAAGTTATGTTTTAGTAAATAGGTCATAAACAGGGTCTTTATAGCTTTTTCAAGCTATTGGTCTTTTGCATTGTATATACCTTGAACGACATTTAAGATCATTGTTTGCTGTCAAAGTTTTTATTTATTCATTTTTTTTAGGGGAACCTGTTATGTAATAGCACAGTAGGAGCTGATCAGGTTTGTATGTCATTTATGGGAAACGATTTCTTATAAATTTTATATTATATTTTTATTTTATTTATTTAAATTCCTGCCTATTCTGGCAGCCCTCTCAGTGATTGACCGCTTTCTCTGTGTATACAGAGATAGCTGTTAATCTCTGCAAAGGATCGCCTCCTTGACTTTAATGAGCAGGATTTAAATGAAAAAATTAATACAGTTATACTGAATCTTTTCAAATAAAACTATACACCAATCTACTCAGTTATTCCTGCTTTATTACGGCTACCTTTAAGTATTAAGGCACAAGAAAAACAATAAAAATATGATATCTATGTAATTGCCCATAAAATTATGGCAGAATTGCATTTTTTTCAGATTCCACCCCATTTGGAATTTTTGCAGCTTTTCACTACATCATACGTACCACTTGGAAGCGAACCCGAGTTTAGGAAATGTTTTTTTATAGTATAAATTAATTTATAAAGTTATTGTGCGAAGTCTCGTGAGACTTCACGAAGTAATAACTTCGGCTTATCAGAGCCAATACAGTCTAGTACTGTACGGAGCTCATGCTCCATACAGTATTAGTACAAAGTTTTATGCGAATCGACTTCGGATGTTTCATTTGAATTCAATTCGCTCATCCCTAATTATGAGTATATTTATTACATGGAACACAATGGCAAATTAACAACAGGTAATATATCTCCGATATTTATTACCATCTAAGGAGGCTGATATAAAATGGCTAATGGGGAAGAAGTGCGGATTCATAAGCTGTTTTTGATATTTTTTATACAGTGGTGCTTTAAAATTTCTGAACCCTTCACAATTTTCTGTATTTTCACACAAGTCCTAAAAGAACTTTAAGATAACCAAAACTAACAAGTGATTTAAAAATATTGGACCTAGTCATTTCTTGAAGAAAATGATCCAATAGTAAATGTCTGTGAGTGGCAAAAGTATGTAAACCTCTGCTTTCAGCATCTGGTGCGACTACCTCATATTTCTGATAATTGATTATTCCTGGACATTGGCGGAATGGAGGAATTTTACCCATCGTTCCATACAAAACAGCTTATATTGGTGGATTTCCTCCCATGATCTTCTTGCACAACATTTCTATTGGATTAAAGGGGTTGGCCACTTTCTGGTTACTGTTGACCAATGTGTTTGTAAGATTATATTGCATGATTATATTGCAAGATTATATTGCATGATATAGCCTTTGATGAAATTCTGTGACATTTTCTATGTTTAATAATAAATTCCACCTTGTTTCTCAAGTCTTTTGTGCTGCTATACAGAGGTCTTGTCCATAAAATGGCTGCTGATGGCCAGGTAAATAACCTCCATGTGATGTCTGCTCCATTGAAATGCAGTGCACCTACCACCTGCACTGTTGAGAGTTTAGTACAGGTGCATTGTGTTTGAATGGAGGAGGCTGGGTGATTTGCCTGGTCACATGACCCTCCATCAGTAGCCATGGTATAAACAAGACCTCTACATATACAGCATTGAGGATCTACCTAACAAGGGGTTATGGCTCATGAAATACTGCTATTGGCACAGAATATTAACAAAGACTATACTAGTAAGTGCCATATAGTCATAGTACATACATACTGGTCACAAGTGATAACAAAGTGGTTAACCTCTTGAAGGTCAGGCCTTTCCCAAACTTTAACTTAATGATGGCAAGCCGTCCTGGTCTGAATGCAGCAAAATCGGCCCAAATCATGTCACTACCGCCACCATTTTCATTTTAAACTCTTGCAGGTAGGGTCCTCTGTACCAGTCTGTTAATAGTTAAATTTTTATCATATTTGTACTTTTTATATTATGTATGTGTAACCCATCTTGATGTACAGCACCACTGAATTAATTGCACTTTCAAATAAATAATAATAATAATTTTCATCAATAAATGAATGACCAAATCTAATATTTTGACTCATTTCTTTGATTATCTTTATCTACTTTTAGGACTTATGTGAAAACCTGACTGTTAACTGGTGTTATCTATTAAAATTAGTGTTGTGTTTGAAGAATTGTATATAAGGCTAGTTTCATTCAGCATTTGCCATCTCTTGGCAGGCTGTTCCGGCAGAGAGCAGCCTCCCAGATATGTCTGGATCAGGCACTGCCAGATGCTACCTGACACTAGCTGGCGCACAGCAGTTTTCGACCAGCCAATTCTCGGCATAATTGTCAGGTTGTGGCCAGATCTTTGCTGTAAGCAAAGCAATGCCGGAATGCAGAGAGATCTGGCAGGCCGTTCACTGCCAGAGCCAAACGCGCTAGTGTGAAACTAGTATAATGAGGATACAGACATGCTGCTTATGACCGAGAAGAAGCCAAAAGTGGACAAAACCTTGGGTTGGGCTTAGTAGTCCATGTTTGGCATGCATTTTTACTAAAGCTCTTTTTTAAAGTTCTAAAGTTTAAAAAAAAAAAAAATGCAATAGAATAAATGCACCAGAATTGTCATTTCATGTGGAATACAATTATATACTTAAACAGACAGGCCAAGAATGGCAAAAATGAACAAAGACTGTTCAATAAGAAAAAATAATAAACTGTGATGACATTTTACAAACGTAAATAAATGTATAAATAATCTGTTAACTATGGAGCAAAAGCTAAGTATATGTGGATCTTCACTTTAAAGGGGTTCCATGAGAGTAAAAATATATAAAACCGACAGCAGCAAATCTTACTAAATAAAAAAGAACAGTAAATTGTTAAATCGCCTACAACACCAGAGGTAATGAGCAGCTGGTCCCATTCCAGTCTCTATTTACTTTTCAGGAGAGATACGAAGGTTGCCATTTATTGATTGCCTGCAGCTGGCATGTATTAGTATGGCATGTGTTTTTGCCAGGAATGAAAACAACCAGTGGGGTACCACCAGGGTATCAGTGTTGGGAATGTTAAGGCCCCTTTACACAGGCCAAGAATCGGCCAGATAATCGCTAACGAGCATTCATAGGAATGCTCGTTAGTCGTTAGCAATTATCTGGAGGTGAAAATGTGCCGACGATTCCCCTATGAAATGCTCATCCATCAGGTAATATGCTTGTTTGTGCAGTCACCTAAATCATCATTTGCTGGCAGAAGATCGTGTCATCTAAACATGTTCTGCTGCTGGCAAACAATGATTATGTATAGGGACAAGCGATAGCATTACTGATCGCTCCTCCCCATACTGTGAAGGAGATTGGTGCATGTAAATGTGGTGGTCCCCTTCACTGACAAGCAGGCGCTTGCAGGAAGGAATGCTTGCTTTCTGACAATCGCTAGCTAAATTGTCCCGTGTAAAGGGACCTTAACAGTAAGTACAGAGTTGTTGTTTTTTTGCAACATTTGTCGCTGCCAGTTTTTTAAACCTTTTAACATCCTCTTTAAAACGTAATCTAGAAATATATATTTTTTACACAATGAAACAATTTTGTAAAAAAATTATAGCATATTATATACTGCAGAACGCACAGAGCAAAGTAACCAGGATATATATATACATAAATAATACAGATTGCATACTATTTTGTTACAGTTGGAATGAAGCGTTGGTGATATCTGAACCTCAGATGTGATAAGAGCTGATAATGGCACCTGGGAGGCCAGAGTCGGGCTGTCAGAATTTATAAGTGAATTTATCTTCTCTGCTTCTTTATTACATGCATCAATCTAGACAAAACAGAAGTATATGCTCAGAACTTGGTTTCATCAAATATACATATACAGGTTAAACTAACTTTACAAGCATTTTTCTTAACAAATCCAGCATTACTTATGTAAACTTTTTAGAAAGAATCAGAAAAATATATCCTCTTAGATAGCATAACAGTAATTTTGCCATAGTTCCACTTGCAATGCATTAAATCATACAGCTGTCTTCCCCTATAACTGAATTTTTATCACACTTTTTAGTTTCAGGTCTTTAACCTTATTACTGCTGCTGTTGGTAGTCTTCATATGGAAAAGAATGCAGGCAATAGAGTTGTTACACATGGACAAATGATGCACACACAGCCAAATGCAACAGTTACTACTTCTTACTCATTTGTCTGGATCTCTCTGCCGCATTTTCACACTGTAGACCACATACTCTACTCAACATGCTGCAATCTATTAGTCTTAAAAGAAATGTCTGTATTTTCTGATTGCAATTTTATTTATTCTATTTCCTAAACATGATTATAGGGGCTTTAATCTTGTCTTTTCCATGTGCTGTGTTTGTATGGGTTTCAGTTCCGTTGTTATCTGTTCCGCTGGTGCTTGCACCTGCGTGGTACTCTGCAGGTAGGGGCCAAGTGTACTGGGACCTTCCTGGAGGTGCAACCAGTGAGCTTTCGGCCCAGTTCATCCCCACCACAAGGGGCTCTGTGAAGAACGAGGCTCACTGGCTGTATGCTCTCTGGGTTTTGCCTCTGGTCTGCACTTGGTTCTGTGGTAGTGCTACCACTATTGCCTACCTGCTTACTGTCATGTGCTTTTATTACACTTGTAATAAAGTTCTCTGTGGGTCCTTGGTCTGTTTTGCCTGTGACCTGTTTGCATGACGTCCCGAAGGTCTGCCTTGGGCCTCCGGCACGTGACAATAATATGATGAACTAGATGTATGCATGTCTTTTTTCAGTCTTACAAATTACTGTATGTTTATGTTACTACGATTACTGTTTGTATAGAAGGATGGAAAGTCATATACTATTAAATTGCCATTACTTGAATTGCAAAAGTTAGTTGGTGCATTCCTGTGGATTTAGCATTTCTTTAACACATGCAGCCTTGAGTGTAGGAATGTTGCATGTATGAACTCCTAAAATCTTAAAGGCTATATTATATTTGCATAAGGACTAAAAGGGTGTGCTTTTTAGTCGCAAATTAACCCCCTCGGTACCAAGCCATTTTTTACCTTAACCCCTTCTACCCCAGGTCAGTTTTCACCCTCCTGCCCAGGCCAATTTTTGCAAATCTGACGTGTCACTTTATGTGGTAATAACTTTGGAACACTTTTATTTATCCAAGCCATTCTGAGATTGTTTTCTCGTGACACATTGTACTTCATGACACTCATAAATTTGAGTCAATATATTTCCCTTTATTTATAAAAAAAAATCCCAACTTTACAAAGAAAGTGATACCTCATAAAATATTTATTACTTAACATTCCCCATATGTCTACTTTATGTTGGCATCATTTTGTAAATGTCCTTTTATTTTTTTAGGACGTTAGAAGTCTTAGAATTTTAGAAGCAATTCTAAGAAAATTTCAAAAACCCACTTTTTAAGGGCCAGTTCAGTTCTGAAGTCACTTTGTGGGGCTTACATAGTAGAAACCCCCCATAGATTACCCCATTGTAGAAACTACACCTTTCAAGTTACTCAAAACTGATTTTACAAACTTTGTTAACCCTTTAGGTGTTCCACAAGAATTAAAGGAAAATGGAGATGAAATTTCTAAATTTCACTTTTTTGGCAAATTTTCCATTTTAATCATTTTTTTTCTTTAACACATTGAGGGTTAACAGTTAAAGAAAACTCTAAATTTATTACCCTAAATCTGCGGTTTACACAAACACCCCATATCTGGTCGTAAACTGATGTAAGGGTATACGGCAGGGCGCAGAAGAAAAGGAGCGCAGTATGAATTTTGGAAGGCAGATTTTGCTGGACTGGTTTTTAGACACTATGTCCCATTTGAAGCCCCCTCCCCACACAATCTACCCCTACAGTAGAAACTCCAAAAAGCGAAAAGTGACCCCATTTTGGAAACTACGGGGTAAGGTGACAGTTTTATGAGTACTATTTTGGAGTACATATGATTTTTAGTCGCTCTATATTACGTTTTTTGTGAGAAAAGGTAACCAAAAATGTCTGTTTTGGCAACCTTTTTATTTTTTAAAATGTTTATCTGACAGGTTAGATCATGTGCTGTTTTTATAGAGCAGGTTTTTACGGACGCAATGATATCAAATATGTCTACTTTCTAAATTTCACTTTTTGGGCAGATTTTCCATTTTAATCCATTATTTCCTGTAACACAGCAAGGGTTAAGTCAATATCTACAGTATTACCCTGAAGCTGCATTTTACAGAAACACCCTATATTTAGTAGTAAACTGCTGTATGGGCACATTGTAGGGCGCAGAACAAAAGGAGTGCCAGAGGGCAGATATTGCTGGACTGATTTTTAGATACCATGTCCCATTTTAAGCCCCTCCCAAACTTCACTTGACTCCATTTTGAAAACTACGGGATAAGGTTATAGTTTTATTAGTGCTATTTTGGAGTTCATGTGAGTTTGAACGCTGAATATTACGCTTTTTATGAGGCAAGGTAACCATAAAAATGGCTGTTTTGGCACAGTTTTTATTTTTTGTTTTTATAATGTTCACCTAGCAGGTTAGATCATGTGATCTTTTTACAGAGCCGATAGCAGCGATACCTAATATGTCTATTTTTTTATTGTTTCAGTTTTAAACAATAAAAGCAGTTTTGGGGAAAAAAAATCATGTTTTGTGTCTCCATTTTCTGAAAGCCATATTTTTAAACATTTTTTGGGCGATTGTCTTATGCAAGGGCTGATTTTTTGCAGGATGAGGTGACAGTTTGATTGGTACCATTTTTGGGCATATATGACTTTTTTGGGGGAGGTGAGGTGGCCAAAATTGCAATTCCTTTAAATTTTTCCTTTTTTTATGGCATTCACTGTTCTGTAAAAGTAATTCAGTAATATAATAGAACAGGTCATTATGGATGCGGCGATACCAAACATGTTTAGTTTTAACCAATTATATGTGTGGATATAGGAAGAAGATTGATTTTTATTTTTTTACATTTTTTCCCCTTTTTATTTAACACCTTTTGGACTCAGACCCGCTTCGTTCTTGAAGATCCAGTGGGTCTTATGGCTCCACAATACACTGCAGTACACTGTATACTGTACTGCAATGTATTTTTATTCACACTAAGTCTGAAGGCAGGAGCCTGATCAGGCTCAGATATACCATGGCAAGCCGGATGCCTGTGAAAGCATCCGGTTGCCATAGTAACCACCGGAAAGCTGACTTTTTGTAATACAGTTAACAAGGTTCTGATTCAAATGCGGAACAGAATTGCGGACGTGTGAATGGGGCCTAAAGGGGTTCTCCGGGCCAGCCATATTATATGGCCCTTTAAACTTACCTGTCCACTTCAGTTGGATACTCACCCTTCTCTGTACTGCTGCTTCCTTGCTTCAAAGTCCAGTTACCTCCTCTTCCTGTGATGTCCCGTCTTCTGTCTTCCGGCTGCTGAAGTCGACCGGAACATCATCAATGACCTTACCATTGACTGCTACTGGGAAGAGTTTGGGGGTGGGAGAGGCTTGTATTCCTGATGCATACTCAGTACCATTATTCAGTAGTACTAAGCCAGTGATACAGGGGTGTCCCCAAGCATACTGCAAGTGCTTGGGGACACCCCTGTCTGTTTAACTTTTATTAAGTTAAGAAAATAAAATATTATAAAGTATAATATATTTTTAATCCATTTTTAATTTTTAATCCATCTGTTACTGAGGTGGGGGTCAGTGGCCATTTTAGCAACTGCAGTGTCCTTGGAACTGCATGTGACCTGCATGTGTGCCAGCCTGCCAGGGACATCAGTCTAATTATTTTTTGGTAGCTCAGTGGAGGAAAAATTCCTTTTTTCTGGCAGGTCAAGTCCCCCTACATTACCTATTTTATTATTTTTATAATTTTGGTGTGACATAGCGCATGTCTGTAGATGGGGGAATAAACCCGTACTGTCGTACCACATAGCACGTTTGCATACACCGCTGAAAAACCTGTTTTATAATTTTGCGGTAACATAGTGCATTTCTGTAGTTGGTGCAATAAACCCGTACTGTCGTACCACAGATCATGTTTGCATACACCGCTGAAAAACATATTTTAAAATTTTGCGGTGACATAGTGCATTTCTGTGGTTGGGGGAATAAACCCGTACTCTTGTACCACAGAGCACGTTTGCATACAACGCTGAAAAAACAGTTTTAAAATTTTTCGGTGAAAAACTGCATTTCTGTAGTTGGGGGAATAAACTCGTACTGTTGTGCCACAGAGCACGTTTGCATACAACACTGAACAACCTGTTATATAATTTTTGGGGTGACATACTGCATTTCTGTAGTTTGTTGCAATAAACAGGTTTTGTGCTTCATAGCAGATCTGAGGCCTCCACTGTATTTCAGTTATTTTAAGTAACCTGTGGAACTCAGGTTTTGGGGTCATTGGGCATCTGTGGATGGCACTATTATGGGGAATCTGTGGATGGCACTATTATGGGGAATCTGCGGATGGCACTATTATGGGAGATCTGTGGATGGCACTATTATGGGGGATCTGTGGATGGCACTATTATGGGGGATCTGTGAATGGCACTATTATGGGGCATCTGTGGATGGCACAGTTATGGGGGATCTGTGGATGACACTTATGAGGGATCTGTGGATGACGCACTGTTATGGGGGGATCTGTGACAGCACTGTTATAGGAGATCTGGGGATGGCACTGTTATGGGAGAGCTGGGGATGGCACTGTTATGGGGGATCTGTGGATGACACACTGTTATGGGGGGGATCTGTGAAGGACACTGTTATGGGGGATCTGTGGATGACGCACTGTTATGGGGGATCTGTGGATGACACTGTTATGGAGGATCTGTGGATGACACTGTTATGGAGGATCTGTGGATGACATTGTTAAGGGGTGGGGGGTCTGTGAATGGCACTGTTATGGGGTGGGGGGATCTGTGGATGGCACTGTTATGGGGGATATGTGGATGGCATCCACAGATCCCCCATGCTATAACAGTGCCATCCACAGACCCCCACCCCATAACAGTGCCATTCATAGACCCCCCCTCCCCATAACAGTGCCATCCACAGACACCCACCCCATAACAATGCCACCCACAGATCCCCACCCCATAACAGTGCCATCCACAGACCCAACCACTTATGTTGCAGGATGAGGACATGGGATTACCACCACAGCACGTCTCTGATGATGACGAAACACAAGTGCCAACTGCTGTGGCTTTCGGCAGTGTGCAGACCGACAAGGAGGGCAGAGGTCAAGAATGGGTGGAAGATGATGAGGAGGGCGATGAGGTCCTAGACCCCGACTGGACTCAAGTTTATGCTAGTGACGTGTGCAGTTCTGAGGAAGATCGGGGTGGTCGCACAGAGGCAACAGCACAGCAAAAGAGGGAGCAGGGTGCAAAAGCGGAGTGGCTGTCCCCTAGACAGTACGCCTGCTACTGCCCACCGCACCAAGGGACCTAGCACACCAAAGCTAGCTCCAAGGAGTTCATTGGCGTAGCAGTTTTTCAGACAATGTCCTGACGACAAGACACGAGTGGTTTGCACGTTGTGCCATCAGAGCCTGGAGCGAGGCATAAACGTTCTAAACCTGAACACAACCTGCATGACCAGGCTTCTACAAGCAAAGCACGAACTGCAGTGGAGTAAACACCTTCAAAACCAAGAAAGGTCTCAGGCTCCTCCTGCTTCCTCTTCTGCTGCTGTCTCTGACTCTTCCACCACCTCTGGAGTCAGAGTGGCACCTGCCACCAAGCAAACAGAGGATGTGCCACCCACACCACCACCTCCGTCATCATCACCAAGCATCTCCACCATGTCACAGGCAATTGTTCAGCTGTCCATCTCCCAACACTGGAGAGAAAGAGAAAATACCCACCTACCCACCTACCCACCCTTGATCCCTGGCCTTGTATGCCAGCATTTCAAAATTACTGGCCTTTAAAATGCTGTCATTCCGTCTGGTGAAGATGGACTGTTTTAAACAGCTGATGGCGATGGCTGTCCCACAGTACGTAGTTCCCAGCCGCCACTACTTTTCGAGGCTAGCCGTCCCTTCCCTGCATAACCAAGTGGAGGATAAAATCAGGTGTCCACTGCGCAACGCCATCTGTGGGGAATATTCGAATTTCGAACTTTTATCACGAATATCGGCAATTCGCAAATATTTCGAATATAGTGATATATATTCGCAAAAACGAATATTCTTTTATTTTTTTCATTTGAACCCAGTTTATCTACTTGCTTCTTGCTTGTGGGCCAATGTGAGAAGGCTGCAATATAGTAGTCTGTAGTGAATTAGAATATTCTTCACTATTTTTATTTTTTTTCTCTTATGTGAAAAATCGGCAATGTAATATTCGCGTAATGCGAATATTCTAACACCCGAACATATAGCAATATAGAATATAGTGCTATATTTTAGTTTTTTAGAATAGTTGTTATTTTTTTCCATCGGAAGTCATGATTCCTCCCTGCTTAAGTTGCTTTTGGGCCAATGACTGTTCACATTAAATTGGAAAAAATAACAAGTATTCTAAAAAAAGAATATATAGCACTATGTTCTATAGTGCTATATATTCGTGGTTCAGAATATTATGTTTTTTCTCCTATGTCTAAAATCGGCAATGTAATATTCGCATAATGCGAATATTCTAAAACACTAAGGCCTCTTTCACACGGGCGTTGCGGGTGCACTCCGTCAAACAGTGCGGGTGCGTTGCGGGAATCGCCGCGATTTTTCCCTGCGAGTGCAAAGCGCTGTCATGCGTTTTGCACGCGCGGGAGAAAAATCGGCACTTTTGGTACCCAGACCCGAACCTGCACTTCTTCACAGAAGTGCATGTTCGGGTCAGAAATTGTCCCGCTGGTATTATTTCACATTATAACATAGTTATAATGTAAAATAATACCCTTGGCCATCTTCCTAATGTTGAACCCGGTGCTGAATGGGTTAAAAATAATAAACTAATCATAACTTACCTGGTCCATTTGATCGCGAAGCCCGGCATCCTCTCCGTTAGCTTGCTACTAGGAAAAGGACCTGTGATGATGTCACATGGTCACATGGCCCAATCACATGCTCCATCACTATAGTACTATGTTCTCATCACGGGCATCTATGCCCCTTTTGATGCAACCCATTATCTTATTGGCCTTGGCAGTAGTTGCCTGACACTGGTTTTTGCAGCTTAATTTGCTGTTTATTAAAATTCCTAGATCCTTTTCCATGTCATTTAATATGTACGGGTGACTTGCATTATTCCTTCCCATGTGCATAAACTTTACATTTGTCAGTGTAAAACCTCATCTGCCATTTCTCTGCACAAGCCTCCAATCTATCCAGATCCCTCTGTAGCAGAAAACTGTCCTCTTCAGTGTTAATTACTTTACACAGTTTAGTGTCGTCTGCAAAAATAGATATTTTACTGTTCAAGCCTTCTACAAGATCATTAATAAATATATCGAAGAGAATAGGGCCCAATACTGACATCTGAGGTACCCCACTAGTGACAGTGACCCAATCTGAGTATCTACCGTTAATAACCACCCTCTGTTTTCTGTCACTCAGCCAGTTACTTACCCACTTACAGACATTTTCTCCCAGTCCGAGCATTCTCATTTTATATACTAACCTTTTATGAGGTACAGTGTCAAATGCTTTGGAGAAGTCCAGATATACGACATCCATTGATTAGCCGCTGTCAAGTCTAGAACTTACCTCCTCATAGAAGCTGATTAAATTTGTTTGGCATGACCGATCCCTCATGATGCCATGCTGATATGGCGTTATTTGCTTATTTTTATTGAGATACTCCAAAATAGCATCTCTTAGAAACCCTTCAAACAGTTTCCCCACAACAGATGTTAAACTTACCGGCCTATAATTTCCGGGCTCTGTTTTTGGACCCTTTTTGAATATTGGCACAACATTTGCTATGCACCAATCCTGTGGAACATTCCCTGTCAGTATAGAGTCCATAAATATCAGAAATAAAGGCATGGCTATGACATCACTTAATTCCCTTAGGATACGGGGGTGTATGCCATCTGGTCCTGGCGATTTGTCTATTTTAATCTTTTTAAGCCGCTGTTGTACTTCTTCCTGGGGCAGGCAGGGCACTTTTAATGGGGAATTTACTTTTACATTCTGCATTTCATCTGACAGTTTATTTTCCTCAGTGAATATAGTGGAGAAAAAAATATTTAATAGTTTTGCTTTATCCTCATCGCTCTCTGCAACACACCTTTCATTGCTATGTAGAGGGCCGATTTATATTTTTTACTATTTATATAATTGAAGAACATTTTAGGGTTAGTTTTACTCTCTTTGGCAATTAATCTCTCGGTCTCTATTTTGGCAATTTTTATTAGTTTTTTTACATATTCTATTTTTTTTCTTATAGTTTATCAGTGCTTCCTGGCTCCTGTTTTAGTGATTTATATGCTTTCTTTTTGTCATTTATTGCTATGTATTGTTCTATTTATCCACATTGGTTTCTTATTGTTTCTTAGCTCAATTAGATGTTACAATGCTTTTAAAAATCTCCCATTTTGTGGTTGTATTTTTTTTTTTTGAGGACTTTGTCCCAGTTAGTTGGGCCTATGGACTCGCTTAGTTGGCTAAATTTAGCTTTTTTGAAGTTTGGTATTTATTGTTCCTCTCTTTAGAAACTCTCGTTTGAAGGATAATTGGAATGTTATTACTTTATGGTCACTATTTCCCAGGTGTCCCCCAATCTGCACATCTGTTGTTCTATCAGGTCTATTGGTTAATACTAAGTCCAGTATGGCCATCCCTCTAGTGGGGTCCTGAACCAGTTGGGAAAGGTAATTGTCTTTGGCTATTGCCAAGAACCTGTTTCCTTTTTGGGATGTACAGCTTTCAGTTTCCCAGTCTATCTCTGGGTAGTTGAAGTCCCCCATAATAACGACTTCATTATGATTTGCCGCCTCGTCTATCTCGTTTAGTAATAGATTTTCTGTGGACTTTGGTATATTAGGTGGTTTATAGTAAACTCCTATTAGTAATTTATTATTGTTTTTTGCTCCATGTATTTCTACCCACAGTGACTCCACATGTTCATGTCCCTCACAGATGTATTCTCGAATTACGGGATTTAGACAGGACTTTACATAGAGGCAGACCCCTCCACCTCTCCGGTTTTGACGATCCTTTCTAAACAGATTGTAACCCTTTATATTAACTGCCCAGTCATAGCTATCATCCAGCCACGTCTCAGTTATTCTCTGTCATAGTCCTCCTCACACATCACTAATTCCAGTTCACCAGTCTTGTTAGTCAGGCTTCTTAGTATACATACATTTGAGAGGTTTATGTGTATTTTTTACCCTACATCTTTCATTCTGAGCTGTTCTAGCCCCCCCTTCCATTCCTCCCCCAGTCACACTACCTCGCCCCTGGTCTCTATCTGCACTATCTTCCCCTCCTATAATGTAATTACCCTCCCCCCAGTCCCTAGTTTAAACACTCCTCCAACCTTCTAGCCATCTTTCTCCCCAACACAGCTCCCCCTTCCCCATTGAGGTGCAGCCCGTCCCTACGATAGAGCCTGTAGCCGACAGAGAAGTCAGCCCAGTTCTCCAGGAACCCGAACCCCCCCTTCCTACACCAGTTCTTGAGCCATTAGTTAACCTCCCTAATCTCCCGCTGCCTTTCTTGTGTGGCTCGTGGTACAGGCAGTATTTCAGAAAATACTACTTTTGAGGTCCTTGCCCTAAGCTTTTGACCCTAAATCCCTGAAATCATTTTTAAGGACTCTCCACTCTTCCTCTAACTTTGTCATTGGTTCTGATATGGACCATGACCACTGGGTCTTCTCCAGCCCCTCCCAGTAATCTGTCAACCCGATCCGCGATGTGTCAAACTCTAGCGCCGGGAAGACAGCACACTGTTCGGCAATCACGATCTTTGTGACAGATCGCCCTATCTGTTCCCCTAATAATGGAGTCTCCCACTACCAGCACCTGTCTGGCCTGCCCTACGCTCCTGGTCCCCTGCTTACTGGAGCTGACATTCCCCTGACTGGCAGAGGAAGTGTCCGGCTGCAGCGGTGCCGTCCCCCTCATCTGCCAACCGTGCAAACTTGTTGGGGTGTGTCAGATCAGGGCTAGCCTCCCTGCCGCTCTTCCCTCTACCCCACTTTCTTACTGTTACCCAGCTAACTACCTCACTCTCCTCAGCCTCCTCGCTACCACCCTCCCCCACATCTACCCCATAGAGTGCTTGCTCAGTGAGCAGCAAACTCTTTTCCAAATGGTCAGTGGCTTTCAGTGTTGCAACTCGCCTGTTTAGAGACTCGATGTGCGATTCCAAACGGTTAATTTGCTCACATTTTGAACAAACATATACACCCTCGAACGGCTGTTCCAGGACTGGTGGAACAGTACATGTGCACATGCCTACACGTACTTACTGATGGTTCTGCCCCATTCAACTTCTGGGTCTCCAAATTGTCCACATAGCCTGAGCTTGCCCTTTATGCCTTGGAGGTGGTGGCCTGCTCTGCAGCCAGTGTATTGTCTGAACATGTATTTAGCACGGCAGGGGGCGTCATTACAGACGAATGCAGCCGCCTGTCTACAGCCAACATGGACAAGCTCAAGTTCATTAAAATGAACCATGCTTGGATCCCACAAGACTAGTCTGTACCTTGTGCAGAATAGACATTTGTACCCGCCTCAACCATACATTCTTGTACTCAAGTGCACTTATTCTTAGATTTTTTTATTTTTATTTGTCCCATTATTTTGGGGGCTACCCCCCAAAAAAAAAAATATCCTCCAAGTTGCAGGTTAATAATTTTTATTTATTTTATTTTAAGTTATTTCCCTATCCACAATTTTTTTCAGGGCACTTACCCACATTTTACTGCCTTTTGCAGCCTTCTAGCCCTTTCCAGGACTTTTTTACAGCCATTTTAGTGCCCAAAAGTCCGGGTCCCCATTGACTTCAGTGGGGTTGGGGGTTGGGGTAAAGTTCGGATCCCGAACCCGAACTTTTTTGTGAAGTTCGGCCGAACCCGTCGAACCCGAACTTCCAGGTGTCCGCTCAACTGTATTCTGAAGGCAATTAGTCACACTGGATTTTATTTAGGGGTATCATAGTACAGGGGGCTGAACACAAATGCAGATTTTTACTTATTAAAAATTTAGAAAACCATGTCTCTTTTTCTTTTCACTTCACACATACTTCCAACTTTGTGTTGGTCTATGGCATAAAATTCCAATAAAATACATTTATGTTTGTGGGTGTGAAATGTGGAAAAATACTTTTTCAAGGCACATTTTCAAGGTAACATTTCATTGGGAAAAAGTGAATGGCTTGTGCATTTCTGAATGTATTACCCATTCTACCATGTGAACAGACTCTACAAGGGTGGGATCTACACTTAAAAAAACCTGCATATTTGATCCACTGGCAACCCTTACTTATATGTTCAGGAGATGTTTACGGGTTAAGAGAAAGTAGTCTGCCAAGGAAACTCTCTGTAAAATGTCATTATCCATGACGGATGCATTATATAATGCAGAGGAGCACCAGGGCCATATTTAGAGTACACGCTGTCCTAGACACTTTAGCGCCATCCTCCCCTTATTGATGAACAATTTAGATAGCTGATGGGCAAACGCTCCCTAGGCCATCAGCAATCCCTTCCCCACACATTTATCCACAATACAAAAAAAAAAAAAATGTAAATCTACTAAACCCCATGGGACAGATTAAGAGGCACACACCTCCTAATAAATTTGGTGTCTCTTCCAGCAGTCCATGTCATCTATGAGCTGGCATAGATTTGCATTATAATTTGAGCCACGTTTTGGCCTACATTATAATAAATGTGTCTGACTAATCATAGCTGCGGCCCGTCCCACTGAACTTTGGGTAAAAGAGGGTAAAAAAACACCCGCTTTGGGTAAAAGAGGTGAAAGCAGTGTAAGAAAGGTAGCAAATTTTTGTGTATACAAGTAACAATTCTCTAGCAGTATACACCATATATACACTGGTCTATTCTCTAGCAGTATACAGCATATACACCGGTCCATTCTCTAGCAGCCTACAGTATATACATCGGTCTATTCTCTAGCAGTATTCAGTATATGTACTGGTCCATGACAGAGGCATTGGTTACCTTCCGTTCGACCCCTGCATGCATACCTGCCTCACAGCTGCCCCTAAGACCCGCCGATACATTTCCAGCCTCAATTATAGTGAATTACCTGTACCTGCAATAAAGACTCAGACACTAAGCTGGAATGAATCGGCCACAGCACCCGTTTATTAACATACAACAAGTATAAATACAACATAACCATTGAATGATAACTCCACCCAGAAGGAGGTCCTTGAAGCCCCAAATAACTGCCAATTACCCCACTGGGGTAAGCCATTTTGCCTCCAGCCGTTGCCCACCAGCTCAGAAGCACCAATGAATGACCCTATTTTATTTTGTCACTACTGTGAGTCCAGCCCCGACTAAGGAGCCCTCCCATCATCCTCACCAGTGGATATATATACGGACATATAACCAACTCCAAGGACCTCCCCTCGCCACTAGCACACAGACTTGAACCCTTAAACCTGAGCGCCCTCCCACCACAAACTCAGAGCCGTCTCACTCTCTTCTTGCCACACCAAACCCCACAATCCAAACCAACTGAATGCAAATGCACACCGCTCGACATGCCTTACCACTGTTTCCCCAATTATGTCCCCAAAAATGACCCATTGCCCTGTTCACTTTAAACTTTGCCCTATTCACTCCCTCAATGGGTCTGGCATCCCTCCAAACCTTCTGCGGGACCATATTAGACCAAACTTGTCACCATTCCTGTAAATAAAGCCCTTAGCCGCCACAGGTCCAACGTCATAACCCAAAGTAATACCCACAATGGCCATGCTGCCAGATCGCTACCTCCCACCTGAAGCACTAACACATCAGGTGACCTACCCTGCCTAACGAAACAAAGTACTTTGGGTAGCATCCCTGCCCCAACTATACCCCTGCGCCCCAACCACCTCGCAACTACCTCCGACCGAGGGAAACCCAATTGCTGGCTGTCCAGCCGAACCGCTGCCCGGCCGGCCCCCCAGAAACAAAGGAATGGCCAAGCATCCTCACCAAGGCTGGGGATGCACCTGAAATGAAAACCGGAGCAACGAGCAAGTCTGCTGCCAAACCCACGACCCCCTGAATTCCCCCAGATTCACAGTCGATTCAACTGGATATAAGACCTGAAACAAATCGATTCCCAATGCCCCATGTGCTTGATGACCTCACCACTCAACCCCCACCGTGCCCCTCAATTACTGCCCCAATCCGGAATGAATGACTTGAATACCCCTCTAAATACCCCCCCAACTTCTTTAAACATTTTGAGAAAACTGCATCAAATTGAAAACGAGATTATGAAACTGTCACAATGCCCTAACAAAGGTAAAATCCCCTTCCTTCTCACAATTCCGTATTTCCTCATACATCTTACGGGGCACATGGCAAAACCTGGAATGCTAAACAGCACCACTCCACGCTCTCTATCCTCTACAACCGTCTTTGAGCAATGTATGATGAATTCCACCCTATCATGGGACAGATCCATGTCCCTCCAGTGCAACCCCCCTTCCCCCACCCGACTAACCGTCGGACAAACCAATTCCCCCAAATGCAAGGCCCCCAAAAACGCCAGAAAAGTCAATCTAAATAACCTCTCCTCCCAGGCCGAACTAAAAACTTCCCGGACCTGCTCATCCAAGTCCAACAGAACTCAAATGACACCACCCCCCTACTATTTTCCCCTGTCCAGAAGCGACACCAACCCTTCAGTGCCCTCAAAACCAAAAGGACTTCGTGATATCCGTCATTTTTCTAAACTTAAACCCAAATGCTAACCCAGCTATACAGCTATTCACCTTACCCACCAACCAACCCTTTTCTCTACTATAACCTAAAAAGAATAACAACGGAATCACCAAATCATCATCCCCAACACCCAGTTTATCACACTAATCCTCCCAGTACTGCCATGCCTTCAAACAAGTCGCCCATGTACCGAGTGCCAATGGCGCCTGAACGAGCCCTGGTATGATCCACAGACAACTAGGGCACTCCCTCCCAAACTCTTCCGCCCCTGGAGCAAGCTGCCGGAAACTATCCCACTGCGACCAAGAGAGAGTGTCAGCCATACAGTTATCGACCCCCAGCCTGTGCACCGCCACTACCCAGTCACTCCAATACCATCCGCTCTAACATCCGCACCACCAATGGCGATGAGGCCGGCAACCCGTTTATCGCCTGAACTACCCCAAAGTAATTACAGTGGAAACAAACCTTTTTATCCTTATTACTGTATTACTGCCCCCCCCCCCTTGTTGCCTATTCCCATTAAATCATCGCAAAGCCCCATGGGACCCCCCGCAAATGGAGGTCCCATCGGTAAACGAGAAGCATAATCCCTTTGTGGTACTATGCTGACTCCCACCGCCTAATTCCCCCCCAAAGAGCTGCCCCGGCCTAATTGGTGCCGTCACCTTCAGCCACAAACCTATATCTTTGCAATCCCACCTCATCTCCAGATACACTGCCTTCAGCCGCCTGAACTGCTTGTCGTACCACAACCCCGCTACTGCCCCATACAAACCGATATCCCTTTGCTGATTGTGGCTAAGTAGAAGAACAGGGCCGAACAGCACTCTGGCGGGTGCTCCCCAATCATGCACGCCTATATCGCAAATGCCCGCAGTATTAAACGATATCTCCACTCTTCCTTATACTCTAGTTTAAATGTCATCCTTCCTCACCCTATCCAACTTAAATTTTCCAACGGGAGCAGAGAAAAGATTCCAACACATTCCCCTCTCCAAGATATGCTCTTTGACCACTTTCTTCAAATGATCCCCCAACGGTCCAACCAAACATACATAAACCTCCCCTTTCGTTTTTGTCCTCCAACCCAACCGTTTCTTCCTCTACCGCACCTCCCACCTAAATCCATACAGAGACCACATTAGTCCCCCAAACCTGACCTTCCCCCCCACCCCCACTTGCAAACAAGCCTGCTAACCCCCCCAACAATTAATGTAAACCTCCCCCCCCCCCTAAGTCACTGGGGAGCCCCCCACCTCCCCCCAGACCCTCCGCTTAACATTTTACCTGGCTGCCTGGGTGCTGTGAACCCATCAGCCGAAGATCCTGCATCCAGCCGAATGGACCTCTGCGTCGCTCTGCCATCTTTATTGGAAGGCCTCTCCCTATCTTGTCCCCTGCCCGAGCACGTGTCAGGGACGATGGTGCTGCACCCTTCAGCAGGCGAAACCGAGAGGGCAGAGCTTCATCTGCGCTGCATCTCCTGTGCTGGGGGCCTACTGCATAACAGCAGCCCTGTGCCTCCCGACATCTTGATCACGCAGGGGGGCACACTACCCTCCTGGACCTGGGGAGGTAATCACCGATCCTGGTCCCAGTCCCACGTCGCGTCCCGCATAAGATAAAGGTGGCCGGGCCTGGCCACCCCTTGGGCTCTGCCTACTTTTCGGATTCCTTCCACGCCGGCGAGTACAGGAGGAGGATTTCCCCACTGATCCCCGGCGTGAAGGGTCCTCAGAAGTGCTCCGCATGCAACGCTAAGCCCGGAAGGAGGGGGGAGCTGTGTACTAAAGCTTGCCGGCAGCCTGGCCCACCGCGGCCGTGTAGTCAGGGGCTGAGGCAAAACTTGGGCCTCAGCCGCCCCTCACAGCAACGCCTGCACCTGCTCCTGTACCCAATTGGATCCCTGTGCCGCCCTCAGCTGCCTAATGGTCTCCACAAGCTGCTCCATTGCAAGGTAGGATCAGCTTGCACCTGACGTGACCTAAGCTTTATCTTATCCCTGTCCCTGGTCCCTGTCCTCATAATTAACTTGGCCAATCCCTACCCTCCAGGGGGGTCTTCAAACCCACCCCTTTAATTAGCCCAACCTATCCCAACCCCTCGGGGTCTCCCTGAACCAAACCCCCGTCATGCTGGCCTCCCCTAAAGGACCTGCCCCCCAGTCCGGCCATGACTTTCTCTAGCAGTATATGCTATATATACACACCAGTTCATTTTCTAGCTGTATACAATATACACAGGTCGCTTCTCTAGCAGTATACAGTATATACAACGGTCCATCCTCTAGCAGTATACAGCATATACACCAGTCAATTCTCTTACAGTATACTTACAGTATGGTATACATACTGTAGACTGCTGAAGAATGGTCTGGTGTACATACAGTATACTGTTGCTGCGCTGACTATCCACAGTGATTTAAAACCAGCCTATGGAAACCAGGGTATTGATAAGTTCTTGGAGACAGTATGAGAGAATTAGATACACATCTTAGAAAACAGTATCACGCATGAAATACACCGCTCTACGGACAGTATTACACCTGAGAGGCAGTAATACTCAGTGGACATTATCACACATGAGCGGTTTAGATGCACAGCGCAGTGAGCAGTATTATGTATGTGAGGCTTAGATAAACAGCCCAGCAAACAGTACCCTGTATGAGTGGTTTAAATATACAACTCAGCGAAAAGTATTACACAAGAGGCTTAGATACATAACCCAAAGAACAGTATCACACAAAATGTTTAGATACAGAACTCAGCAGACAGTATTATGCATAAGAGGCTTAGAAAAACAGCCCAGAAAACAGTACCCTGCATGAGAGGTACTTACACAGTTCAACGGACAGTATTATGTTTAAGGGTCTTAGATACATGATCCAACTGACAGTATCATACATGACAGGATTAGATACATTGGCTGGCTCAGTAGATAGTATGACATCATAGGCTGATACAGAAAAAAGTATACACCCATCACCATTCTATAACAATATATAAGCTTTTGGGTGAATAACTCAGAGGGAGGTCGGTGGATACTGTCAGGCATGTAGCAGGGGTCAGAGGCAGGCATTGGGTCACACTGCTGCTCCAAGGTGCTGCTACTTCCTTTTTGGTGGGCCCTGATGACAGGCAGCAGTAGTCAGAGCGAGGTAGGCTGGCAGTCAGTGGCATGAGCAGGGCGGGCAGCCTGTTAGATTTACAATCAAATGCTAAGGGCCCAGGGTGCTCCTGAGCTCTGTGACTCTGTGCAACAGTCCTGGGGTTGCAGGCAACAGATTTTCTTCGAGTTTTGCAGCTGAGTGCACACTGTCTCTGTGGCCTGTAGCCTTGCGCACCGCACCCTATTCCCCTCCACCCGCTGGCATCCTGATTACCTGTAAAGGGAGGGGGGGGTAATTTAAAAAAAATAAAAATAAATGTTACCTCATTAGCAAAATAAGATTATAGTGCAGTTTTATGACCTCTCAATGTTATATACCTGTAGAACATCATCAGGATATAGAATGGAGAGAGGAGTATTTCATGATTAAGTGTAACTATGTTACACAAATATGTAAATTTATGAATGAAGTATTAGATATTTCTCTTACTGAATACTTAGGTTTTGTCACCTAGAAAAGTAATGAACGAATGGTAGCGTGGCTTTTCATTGGATGCTTCAAATTGTTATAGCATAACAGACCGTTTCAAAAACTGGTCTCTTCTAAGTCTTATTTGTAAAATGTTATTTTCTGAATGTATCATTGGTAAAGAGCTTATTCAGTTATTTATATACTCCTTTCAGTATTTTATGAGTAGTGTGTATAAATGTGTCACTGGATTAATAATGGAAATATATGATCACATAAATAGGTATAGATTTGCTTACACGTTTTTAACATTTTTTTAAAAATCTTTTTAATTGTTTTGAAATAGAAATATATGAATAGCAGCTATTTAAACTGTGTTAGAAGGCAAGCCTGCATGCTCTGGAGGAAGCTGAAAGGACAAAGCCCTGGGTCATCCAAATGCAAAGTGTGACACACCTGTTTTAAAGATTTAAAGAGGACCTTTCACCAAAAAAAAAAAAAGTGTAATAGTTATATTACCTTTTAGGGGACCTACCCCTTAAGGCTTCACCATATTTTTTTTTTTTAAATGACCCCCCGTTTGGCCGCCTTTGTCGCCGATATGTTCTACGCCTCATATGCAAATGAGGCACAGAAAGTTATAGTAGGCGTCTCCTCGGATGTTCTGGTGGGCGTGTGTCGGGAATCGAACCTGTGACCAGTCATGTCCCAGGCGGTAGCTCTAGCCACTAGACTACCAGCCTTTCTGGACTTTTCCTCCTGCTGAACTCTTTCATCTATCTTGCTCCAGCCTACCCTTGTTCATCAGTCTTGATTCCGTGCACCTGTTACTTCCCTTTATAAGCCCAGCCTCTAGCACCAGACCTTTGCTGGTTATTGTGCCTCCAAGCCTGTAGCAAGCTTCCTCTCTGCTCCTCCACGACGACTGCTATTTACCTTTGTTGCCGACCCAGACCGTTTGACCTCGCTGAACTGCCGCCTGCATTGACCCTTTGCCTTCCACCGACCACGCCTCTGTCTACTCCTGCTGTTACCTCGCTGCCATCTCTACTGCCGACCCGGACTGATCGACTACGCTACCTGTCTCCTGCTTCTGTGGGCCTTTGCCACTGGACTCCAACCACCAGCCGGCTGTCCTCTGACTCAGGTGAGCCAAGGACCGTTACAGAATAACCAGCCCTACCATGGAGTCCGCAATGGCCACTCTGCGCAAGCAGGTTACCGAACTGCAGGAATTCGGTACTACGTACCAGGAGGAATTTGCCCAGCTCCAAGGCGTTGTCCGAAGCCAACAGGCGGAGATTATTGAACTTCAGAGACAACTCCTGGGCGTCCGCAGCACGGCCGCAGATACTCGCATGCCACTTCCATCAAAATTCGGCGGCGACAGGCGCCAGTATCGGGGTTTCTAAACCAATGCCGCATCTATTTTCAGATGTACCCGGGCCCCTTCATTACCGAGAGAAAGAAGGTGCTATTCATGGTTAATCTCCTGACGGATGAAGCACTAGCATGGGCATCACCATACGTGGAGACTAACAGTCAGCTCCTGGACTGACTTAAACAACTTTATTGCCGCCATGAGCCAAGTCTTCGATGACCCCAACCGCTGTGCAACAGCTGAGGCGCGACTACATAGTTTACGGCAAGGGAGACGCTCCGTTGCTGAATACACCGCCCGAATTTCGCCGCTGGGTCACGGACACCACCTGGAACCTAGCTGCACAGAGGAGCCAGTTCCGGCGAGGCCTGTCAGAATTAATAAAAGATGAACTCGCCAGAGTTGAGGCCCCGGACAGTCTGGATGACTTCATTCAGTTATGCATCCGGATAGACCAAAGGCTGTCTGAGAGAAAGAAAGAACGACTCTGGTCCTTGGACCACAGGCCCACTACTCCTTCTCCTCTACCGCCCACGCGACCTCCAGCCAGCAACTGAACCTATGCAGGTCGGCGCACTACGCAGGTCTCTATCCACAGCTGAGAAGGAGAGACGGCTGGCCGAAAACCTCTGCCTCTACTGTGGGGAGCCGGGTCATTTGCCATTAGATGTCCCAATAAGATCCGAAAGACTATTGCCGTCACAGAGCTAAAGGAGCAACCACTGACTCCAGCCCCACCAGCAGCCCTTGAAAATAACAACACGGCAGCTCATGGATCCCATTTCATCATCCCCATCCTCATCGACATTGAGGGGCAACAACTCTCCTGTTCAGCGATGTTAGACTCCGGGGCAGGAGGCAACTTCATGGATCTAACCTTCGCTCGTGAACAGAATATTCCATTGACAGTCAAGGCAGCTCCCGTTGACCTGGAAACCGTTGACGGATCCCCGCTCTCCTCAGGGCCGGCTACTCACGAGACCATTGAACTACAGCTCCTCATAGAACCCAATCACTGTGAAAAGATCCACTTCTCTCTGATCACTTCTCCAAAGTTCCCGGTGATCCTGGGCATTCCATGGTTGGCCACCCACAACCCCTCGGTGGATTGGGAAACCCGCTGCTTACGGTTTCCGTCCGCGTTCTGTTCGCTCAATTGCTCCCACAAAGCCGTCCTTCCATCCGAAGACACGACTATCTCTGAAGTATCCGTCAGGAATCTACTACCCCCTCAATATCGTGAGTTCCAAGATGTCTGCGACAAGAAAACGCAGACAAGCTGCCGCCACACCGACCCTACGACTGCCCAATAGAACTGTTGCCCGGGGCCGAAATACCCTTTGGCAGTATCTATTCCCTCTCAGAGCCTGAACTCAAGGCTCTGAAAGAATACCTGGACGAGGACCTAAAGAAAGGGTTCATCCGGCCCTCTACCTCCCCAGCAGGAGCCCCCTTTTTCTTTGTGGAGAAAAAGACTCATCCTTGCGTCCCTGCATTGACTACAGGAAGCTAAACGATATAACCGTTAAGAACCGGTACCCGCTCCCGCTGATTTCTGAACTCCTCGAGAGACTCCGGGTAGCGAAAATCTTCACCAAACTTGACCTTCGAGGGGCCTACAACCTTGTCGAATCCGCCCTGGGGACGAATGGAAGACCGCCTTCCGGACACGTTATGGTCACTTCGAGTACCTGGTCATGCCTTTCGGACTTTGTAATGCTCCCGCCACCTTCCAGCACTTCATTAATGATGTCCTCAGGGACATGCTGGATTTGTTTGTAGTCGTTTACCTGGACGACATCTTGATCTTCTCAGAAGACCTCGAACAGCACCGCGAACATGTCCGCAGGGTATTGCAGAGACTCCGCCAGAACTCTCTCTATATCAAACTCGAGAAATGTGAGTTTGAGCGAACCACCACTCAGTTCCTCGGGTACATCATCTCCCCAGAGGGCCTAAGTATGGACCCAGGGAAGGTCCAAGCCGTGTTGGACTGGCCCATTCCAAGAAACGTGAAGGAGGTACAAAGATTTATTGGCTTCGCCAACTTCTATCGGAAGTTTATCCGGGACTTCTCCAAGGTCATTGCACCGATCACCCAACTCACCAAAAGGCAGTCCCCTTCTCCTGGACACCCGAGGCCCAGGAGGCCTTCACGAAAGTGAAACTCCTCTTCACTTCTGCTCCAATCCTAGTCCACCCGAACCCCGAGTTGCCTTTTACTATCGAAGTGGATGCATCTGACTCCGCGGTAGGGGCAGTTCTGTCACAACGGACAGGGGAGAAGATGCTACTACACCCGTGTGCATATTTCTCTCGCCAGATGTCCCCCTCCGAGAAGAACTACGACATCGGGAACAAAGAACTATTGGCGATCAAGGAAGCCTTCTCCAGTGGAGACACCTGCTAGAGGAGCTGCCAACCCCATAATCGTACTAACTGACCACAAAAACCTCGAGTTCATCCGCAGCGCTAAGAGACTCACAGCCAGACAGGCCAGATGGAGCCTATTCTTTTCCCGCTTCAACTTTCTCATCACCTATCGCCCCGGATCAAAAAACGGCAAGGCTGACGCCCTCTCTAGAATGTTTTCGGAGCCCTCACAGAGTAATAAGGGCCAATACAACATCCTATCCGAGAAAAGTGTTGTGGGGGCCACCTACTCTAAAGAACTCCTAGTCACAATCAAAGAAGGATACGAAAATGACCCCTTCCTCGCCCACCCCACAAGGAATGTCAGCCTCACGTTTAAAAATGGTCATTGGTTTCATCAGGACCTACAACTTTATGTACCAGAAATTGCACGACTCGAAGTGCTCAAACTTAACCATGACTCCAAGCTGGCCGGCCATCTGGGCACAAGAAAGACCCAGGAGCTTCTCTCCCGCTCCTTCTGGTGGCCAACATACAGGGAGGACACCAAGAAGTACATCTCCTCGTGCACGGTCTGTGCCCGCAATAAGACTCCTCGTTCCTCTCCCGTGGGTCTGTTACAACCCCTCCCAATTCCCTCCCGCCCCTGGGGCTCGATCTCCATGGACTTTGTGGTAGACCTTCCTCCTTCAAAGGGATGAACACCATTCTGGTCGTGGTCGACCGCCTCACCAAAATGGCCCATTTCATCCCCTACAAGGGCCTACCCACGGCCAAACAGACGGCTGATCTTGTCCTCAAAGAGGTCTTCAGGCTGCATGGGATTCCGGACGACGTGGTCTCAGACCGAGGCGTACAATTTACCTCCAAGTTCTGGAAGGACTTCTGCCTGGCGCTCGGGGTTAAAGTGAACCTTTCCTCCGCTTTCCACCCTCAGTCAAGCGGGCAGACGGAGAGAACTAACCAGACCTTAGAGCAGTACCTACGCTGTTTCAGCTCCCACCTGCAGGATGACTGGCTTGACCATCTCTCCACAGCCGAGTTCGCCTACAACAATGCTGAGCACAGCTCAACCAAGCACAGCCCTTTCTTTGCTAACACAGGCTCGCACCCCGTGTTCATTCCCCACCTGCCCGTCGCCTCCACCCTCCCAGCAGTGGCCGAGCGCCTAACAACCCTACAGGAGGCACAAAAGGACATAATGGACAACCTCCAGCTCGCCCAGAGGCGCTTTAAACAGGGAGCAGACAGACGCCGCAAACCCACCCGGGCTTCCATGTAGGAGACAAGGTATGGCTGTCCACCAGGAACCTCAGACTGAAGGTCCCCTCCAAAAAGTTAGCCCCAAAATACATGGGTCCGTTCCAGGTCACCGCACAAATTAACGAGGTCACGTTCCGGCTTGACCTTCCGGATTCCATTAGGGTGCACCCTGTCTTCCATTGCTCCCTCCTCAAGCCATACGTGGAGAATACCTTCACTGGCCGCCACTCGCCCCCTCCACCACCCGTGAGGGTACAAGGTGAGGAAGAGTTCATTGTCGAGAAGATCCTCGACTCCAGGATCCACCGAGGAAAATTGCAATATCTAATTGGGTGGGAGGGCTACCCTCCCGAGGATAACTCCTGGGAGCCTGAAGAAAACGTCCACGCCCCCAGACTGGTAAAGAGTTTCACCAACAGCACCCGGTAAGCCTGCCCCCATGGTGCCCGGAGGTCACCTTGGAAGGGGGAGTACTGTCGGGAATCGAACCTGTGACCAGTCATGTCCCAGGCGGTAGCTCTAGCCACTAGACTACCAGCCTTTCTGGACTTTTCCTCCTGCTGAACTCTTTCATCTATCTTGCTCCAGCCTACCCTTGTTCATCAGTCTTGATTCCGTGCACCTGTTACTTCCCTTTATAAGCCCAGCCTCTAGCACCAGACCTTTGCTGGTTATTGTGCCTCCAAGCCTGTAGCAAGCTTCCTCTCTGCTCCTCCACGACGACTGCTATTTACCTTTGTTGCCGACCCGGACCGTTTGACCTCGCTGAACTGCCGCCTGCATTGACCCTTTGCCTTCCACCGACCACGCCTCTGTCTACTCCTGCTGTTACCTCGCTGCCATCTCTACTGCCGACCCGGACTGATCGACTACGCTACCTGTCTCCTGCTTCTGTGGGCCTTTGCCACTGGACTCCAACCACCAGCCGGCTGTCCTCTGACTCAGGTGAGCCAAGGACCGTTACAGCGTGCCTGGGCGTTTCTCCTCTCCCCCTGGCTGCGAGCGCATGCAATAGCAGCGCCCAGTCCCGGAACCCGCGCCATCTTGGTACGCTCGCTATGCTCCTCTTCTGCGCTGGGGAATCCAAGATGGCGCGGGTTTCGGGACTTGGCAAGCTCAAGTTCTCGCGGTTCTCGCGAGAACTTGAGCTCCTTCTCCCTGGCTAAGAGCCGAGCGCTGCTATTGGATGCGCTCGCAGCCAGGGGGAGAGGAGAAACGCCCAGGCACGCCCACCAGAACATCCGAGGAGACGCCTACTATAACTTTCTGTGCCTCATTTGCATATGAGGCGCAGAACATATCGGGGACAAAGGCGGCCAAACGGGGGGTCATTTTAAAAAAAATATATGGTGAAGACTTCAGGGGCGGGTCCCCTAAAAGGTAATATAACTATTACACATTTTTTTTTTTTTGGTGAAAGGTCCTCTTTAATGAAGAGCATGTTTTATCTGTGTTGCTTGAGGGTATAATAAATCCTTTCTATGTCATTTGCTTTATAGGGTTACACTATGTGGATTAAATTTATTTACATATTTACAGCTCAAAATTCTTTCTCCCATGTGATCTTGAACGTAATGAGCTGAAGGTATGATCCTGCACATATTCCAAGGGAGGCACTTTGTGAGATACCAATTAGGAGTGGACATCACAGACGGATAAGTGAAACAGCCTTAACACATTGTTTGTCCAACTAGAATTGGTAGTTGAGGGGAGAGAATTTAACAAGTAAATCATTCACTGAGCCATCCTGTGACTACTGTAATTCAAAGGAATATTCTTGTGACCCTGTGATACTTTAAAGGCTACCACTAACATATTCATCGGAGGATGTGACTAGTCAGTGTTCAAATGACAGAATACCCCTGTGAATATTGCTACCTGTCATTCACAAAAAGATATTGATTCTCACTCTTCAGCAACTTCCTGCTAACAGCCAATATATACCTTGTCTAAGTACCTCCTCTCTGGCAGCAGCATAAACCCCTCTCTCACTCTCTTCTTCTGGCAGCAGCATTTTCTCTCTTCCCAATCCCTTATCCCTGCTGACAACAGCATCGTCCCCCCTAACAAACTGTTTTCCAAATGGAAGCTACAGTGTTTCTCTTTGTACCTCTTCCCCACTGGCAGCAGCATCAACTCCTGCTTTCCCACTCAGCAGCAGAATGAATTCTCTTCCCACCCCTATCTCATCTTCCCCTGAACCACCCTGCCCTACTGGTAGCAACACTTTCCCGTTTTCCATCCCTCCCAGATTGGCAGCAGTATCCTCACCCCAAAATAGAGGGAAAAATCATATTAACCCCCATAACCATATATTTTCTGAAATTAAATACCCAGCACATTGAAAAAATGCTACTTAGCACTTTATACACATGGATACTCAAAAAACTTTGACATTAGTGAGTAAGGCTACTTTCACACTAGCGTTTTTACTGGATCCGACAGGGTTCAGCAAAAATGCTTCCGTTACTGATAATACAACCATCTGCATCCGTTATGAATGGATCTGGTTCTATCATCTTTAACATTGCCAAGACGGATCCTTCATAAACTCCATTGAAAGTCAATAAACAATGGATCAGTTTTCTATTGTGGCTGATTGTGTCAGAGAAAACAAATCTATCCCCATTGACTTGCATTGGGGGTCATACTGAATCCGTCTTGCACCACATCCTAGGACGGAAAGCAAACTACAACATGTTGCGGTTTGCTCTCCGGTATGCGAACTCAACTAAACGGAACGGAATGCATTTTGGAGTGTTTTTTTTCCGGTATTGAGCCACTATGACGGATCTCAATACTGGAAAACTAAAACGCTAGTGTGAAAGTAGCCTAAAAGTGTAACTCGGGCAGAAAGTTACGTGGCCCACATCTCTTAAAATAAACATTCAACATGCCACTTAGGCCTAAATTCACATGCACATATCTCCATAAAATGAACAGAACTAGAAAGACCATTAATCTGGTTTGAACTGCACATTAAACAAAAGTTGGAACCTGTAAAATACAGGGATTGCAGTGAAAGTTTACCCCCAAAACCTGTATATTTCATGAAAGCAGACAACCTGATGACTTGATGGAATGTTGACAACCTTGACTACAAAATGCATCAAAACAAATAATTTGGGCCTAATATGGACATTCAAGCAGAAGTTTACACATAAAATCAACTAAAATGTTATAGTATTTTGGAGTGTGCAAATATGATATATACGACAAGTGTATACATCAACAAGAGCTTGTGCTCTTAACACTGAAACACACGCCATGTAGTATATGATCATTATCCATATGTGATAGTAATGTATACTGCATATGGCAAACCACTTCTAAGCAACCCAAATCTACCGTACATTTTATGATAGCAGAAAACATACCGTCCATAACCTAATAATTAGGACACAAAACCACCTTCATGCCATTTTGCAGCAAACATTGATTATTAGAAAAAAAATGGACATAAATCCAAATTTGTGGCTAAAATGCATATTCTAGCAGTTGTCCTTATGCAAATAAGATATTGTCTGCAAAAATTGTAAGATTTGAAGAGTTCCTACATGCCACATGTGCCTATAAACAATGCTGTATGTGTTACTGAAATTAAAGATTACAAGAATGCACCAAACAACTTTTGCATGCAAGTGTTGGGTATAATTGGGAAGTGCGTAAAATAAATTATGTAGTACATAACTTACAACCCCTACACAGACTGTAATCCTAATTAACAATGATAAATTCCTGATCTTTATATAATGCATTAAGTAAGGCTACTTTCAGACAGGTATTTTGTGGGTGTTTTATTACTCCAGTATTATAGACCCAACACCTGAACCTCCTGCAGTTCATTGGAAAATGAGTCAGAGCGTCATACCTCAGGTTCTAATGAACAGCCGGAGGTCCAGCTGTTCCATCCATAGTAAGAGCACAAAAATGCTCTGTATTACAGCTGCTGTATATTGTTTAAAATATATATTTTATTTTTTTAATTAATGTTTATGGTGACTGTCAATGAGTTATAATACCTTTTCTGACTGGTCTTTTTTCTTTCATCTGTCAGAAATATATTTCATATTTCTTTCTAGTGATAACAGTTATCGCTATTACTGCAGCGTATAGCTAGAGAAGAGGTCTGTATAGTTTACCCTATTAATCAGATATGGACAGGATAGGGACAATGTCAAATGTAAACTTCATTGATTTTTGTGTTGTGTTCGGCGCATCTTATTTGGTGTCATAATCGTGTGTAAATGTCTGGGTCATAGCATCAATAGATCGAGTAATCAAGAACAGGAGGACAATTAGATTAGCTCATCTTCCTACTCCTTTTCTGAAAAAAAGACCCCCATGTGTCACAATTAGAGAACAGGTATGTTCTCTTATTGTTGGTGAAGGCTGTGTGTGTGTCTCTCTCTCTTGTCGGAACTCCCCTAATAGCCCTCCCACTCCCTCCATGCTGACAAATCAGCTAGCTGAAGGGGGGAAGGCTGCTTTCTGCTGTATATCTTGAGCAGTGTAGCACTTAGAGATCTTGTAAGATCTTGTTTTGCGATAAATTGCAGCTAGAGCCTCGATCTTGGTCTTGTTTTAAAGCAGAGATTGTCAGCTTGAATATCTAGTTGATACACAGCCTAAGATCCAGCCATCAATATCAAAGGGGATGCTGAAGGTATGTCCAGAGAGCTCATTTGTAGTCTCCAGACCACTTCTTGCTACTGTAGGTGCAGAATCTGTCCAATGAGGGTCATGTGACCATGATGAAACTGCAGTTCCTTCACCCGTTCTACCCACAGAAACTGCACTGAAAATGAATTAAATTTTCACATCTCAGCCTCAAATGAGCATAAAAACTATACAAATATATAGCGACTATTCAGTGGATCATTCCACAAATTCTGACACTTTGGTCTTATCAGTTCTGACAGTGACCTAAAACAATATACCTGTATTGATTTTGTTTGGTTGTCAACTGGAACGACAAGGACAATTATCTCTGATTCCACACTGAGGTACCCAAATACATCACACTGGGGTACAGATATGCGAAGTCTTATTTTCTGAAGTATGTCAAAGATACTTATAGGCCATTCCTTTGTTGCCTGTTAAAAAAAATATATGTTTTATTACACAAAGTATTAAAACCTTGACTTTGAGACTTGCATATAATCTCCTTTAAGAGCTACATAGTGGGCCTACCTCTTCCAGATGGACTGTTTTTCTTGTAACTGGTAAGGTAATTCTCCCTTCTCTAACAAAGGCAGCATTATTACTCTTTTAGTACAATTAAGCTATAAGAGGCAGAAGAAGAGAAAGCAGCTGACTGATGATGTACTAGATATCCATCTCTGGCATCTCAACCCTTCCATTGTGTGCAAGAGCATCCACCCCCTACCTCTACCCCCCTACCTGATAGCTTTTGTTGCTACCTCTTGAGGGTTCTCGATCAGAGTATTCAGTGTCCATAGAAGACATCTCTGCTTCACTTATTTTGAGTTTCTGATTTTTATCAAAATTATATGTCCAATGTTCCCTAAATTCTCTACATCTCTAATGAACTGACTGTTTTTACTTTCTTGAGCTGTGCTTGATCACTTCCTACTAAGCCCTGGAGATTAGATTCTATTTAAGGAAGACTCAGTCTGACTTAAATTTAAGATCTTTATGCTTTAGAGGTGTTTTCAAACATCAGCTGTTTGTTGAGGTACAGTATCAGTGAGTTCCTGTTCCCACTTCTCTATGAACTGTGGTTATATACATACAAAAAGAGAGAGAGAGGGGAGGGGGTGCTTGCAAGTTTGTCGACCTTTCAGAATTGTCTATATTTCTGCATAAACTACATCTTTTGACACATGTCCTAAAAGTGAATACAGAGAACCAAATGATTTTAAAATATTAGACTCAATCATTTATTTATTGAGGAAAATGATCCAATATCACACATCTGGGAATTAAGGGTGAGCGAATCAATTCTACCAGGCCAACATTTGTCCAGAATTTCCCCAAAAGTTCTAACAAGCCCTATTTTTTGTGGCTCATTTCAAGAAAAAGAAAGGAGAGGGAGAAAGAGACAGACTAATATCTGGTAAAAGATATTCAAATTTGCTTTCCTAAGCCTAACCAGTGTCAGGCAGCTACTGCCAAGGCCAATAAGATAATGGGTTGCATCAAAAGGGGCATAGACGCCCATGATGAGAACATAGTCCTACCACTTTACAAATCACTGGTTAGACCACACATGGAGTACTGTGTACAGTTCTGGGCTCCTGTGAACAAGACAGACATAGCAGAGCTAGAGAGGGTTCAGAGGAGGGCAACTAAAGTAATAACTGGAATGAGGGATCTACAGTACCCTGAAAGGTTATCAAAATTAGGGTTATTCACTTTAGAAAAAAGACGACTGAGGGGAGATCTAATAACTATGTATAAATATATCAGGGGTCAGTACAGAGATCTGTCCCATCATCTATTTATCCCCAGGACTCTGACTGTGACAAGGGGACATCCTCTGCGTCTGGATGAAAGAAGGTTTGTACACAAACATAGAAAAGGATTCTTCACTGTAAGAGCAGTGAGACTATGGAACTCTCTGCCTGAGGAGGTGGTGATGGTGAGTACAATAAAGGAATTCAAGAGGGGACTGGATTTATTTCTGGAGTGTAATAATATTACAGGCTATAGCTACTAGAGAGGGGTCGTTGATCCAGGGAGTTATTCTGACTGCCTGATTGGAGTCGGGAAGGAATTTTTTTTTCCCCTTAAGTGAGGAAAATTGGCTTCTGCCTCACAGGGGTTTTTTGCCTTCCTCTGGATCAACTTGTAGGAAACAGGCCGAACTGGATGGACAAATGTCTTTTTTCGGTCTTATATACTATGTTACTATGTTACTATCTGATGCCAGCAGATGTACAATGCATTCATTTTCATATATTTTTTTCCAGAAACCCAGGAACGTTGACTTGCTTACGATACTCTTCAAGCATACTCTTTGTCCTCTATAAGCAGAAACAGTACCCCCACCAAGTGTCTTTGCTCAGGTCTGTTAAAGATTAATTAGTGCTTAGCTAGAAAGAGCTGCATTTCTGGTAGGAGCTAGCTTGCATGTCTCTTTCCCAAAAAAGCTTTGTGTATAGATGTAAGCACAGCAGTAGACAAAAGACTGGTTGAACAGTTTGAAGCTACCACGAAAAACTTGGTGGATAAAAAAATGGGGAAATTTTATCTATGAAACACAAGAAGATATGTATAAATATACATATTAGTGATGAACAAATCAAATCTATCAATATGGAATTCATTCTAATTTGTTTTTTAAAAAAAAAGGATTTTAACAAACCTAACAGTCTTCTAGTCATTGCTCAGCCTTACAGGCTTACATAGCATAATTAGAAAAATAGCTAACGCTACTTTCATACTGGAGTTTTTGCTGGATCCAGCAGGTCTCAGCAAAAACGTTTCCATTACTGATAATACAACTATCTGCATCCGTTATGAACGGATCCGGTTGGATTATCTTTAACATAACCAAGACGGATCCGTCATAAACTCCATTGAAAGTCAATGTGGGACGGAACTGTTTCCTATTGTGTCAGAGAAAACTGATCCGTCCCCATTAACTTGCATTGTGGGTCATGACGGATCCGTCTTGCTCCTCATCCCAGGATGGAGAGCAAACTGCAGCATACTCTCCGGTATGAGAATGGAACGGAATGCATTTTGGAGCATTCTGTTCTATTTAGTTACATCTTGACAATAAATAGGGACAAAACGGAAGCGTTTTATTTTGTTTTTTTGCGGTATCGAGTCCCTATGACGGATCTCAATACCAGAAAATATTAACAGTAGTGTGAAAGTAGCAAAAGCCAGTCTCACATCAGAAACTAGCTCTTTCAGGAGAAAGGGCCTTTATCAAAGCAGACAAAATTAGCTTTTCTAATTAAAGAGCCTTGGATGACCTCTGGGTCAGTACCATTTCTATTAATGGAGACCACTTAGTAGATGACTATTGTAGGCTTGACAATGTTCCTCTTGGTTTCTGGGAAAAATATATATGCAAATTAGCATGTTTTACATCAGTTGGCATGTAAAAAACCCAAATCAAATAAGCTTTCCTGACAAAAAAAAGATGAACTAATTATTTTTGACACAAGCTTTTAGACTAATCTGTCTGACTGTGAAATGGTGGAGTCCAAACTCTATAGAGATAGTTTTGTAACCTTTTCAAGCCTGAGGGGCATCACCAACTCTTCTTCTGAGATCCTCAGAAATCTTTCCTCATGCCATGATACGCTTTCACAAACATGTATTCTGAAGATCAGACTTTAGAAAAAAAAAAATCAGAGGTAGCACCTGTACCCCTGTGGGCCCTGCCTGGCTCTAATAGATCAACAGTCCAGCTACAGTATATCTCTATCTTCTATAACTGTACTCCTACTCTGCTGTAGCAGAGACACCTGTCTCTGTTGCTCAAGACCTGTGTATCCAGTGTCCATCCTCATTATCTGCATAACAATAAAGAATCCAAAGGGTTTTATATTATCTTGGCAATCTCCTGCTTCTGTCCAGTGCCGCTCGTGGAGTCCTTCTTGTTCTACCTCTATACATCGCTGCTGAAGATCAGACTTTAAATAAAACAGGTAGCTCACTCACATTTGATCCTCATCCCATTCATTGAAAACCCCTGACTCTAATTTTACCTGCAAACTACCTGCCACTCATATGTGATTTTGGATAATTTTCCTTAAATAATTGACCAAGTCAATTATTTTTAAACACATTTGTTTGATATGGTTATCTTTATTTACTTTCAGGACTTTTAGACTTTTAGCATGAAAATCTGATGTAGTTTAAGTTAAAATTTATGCAATAATATAGAAAATTCTGAGGGGTTCACAAACTTTCAAGCACAACTGTATTTATGTATAGGGATATAATACTATTACTCCATTGCCCCTTCCTCTCCTTATTGGTCAGCTACCACCTTGCAGGAGACCCTCCTAGTTTCAAATCACTGTAGGCATCTTTTTTGTGTTTTGGATCAATATACTCAATTAAGGAGAAATCGGTCAATTAAACTTGGCAAGGAGAAGCCACTGTGGAGCTGCCTGTATGTCTTTTTTACTCACACCAAATAAAGGGAAAAAAGCCATAGACATATTCATGTGTGTAAGGATTTTTATTTGTCTGATTAAAACATTGTCTGAGCAGTGAGCTACAAATTTTATACATGGGCACCTTAGTTAAGTGCCATGCATGGGCGTAGCTATAGGGGGTGCAGAGGTAGCAGTCGCTACTGGGCCCAGGAGCCTGAGGGGGCCCAAAGAACCTTGTGCTGCATAAGAAGACACACAAAGCACTGAGGGAAGGGGGCCCAAGCTGAACTCTTGCACCTGGGCCCATGAGCCGTTAGCTACGCCCCTGGTGCCATGTATGTCTTTTCTGTTAGAGAAGTACGCCTCAGTTAATTATACATACTGTTGCGCACTGCACTTGATGGCTGTCAGTATTTCCCTGTGGCCATTTTGTTCAGTATATGGCAGCCTAAGGTATTGTTTACATTTCCATGTCCGTTTGAAGTCTATGAAAAAATCACTGTGTTTTGTTCATGATTAGTGTTGAGCGCGAATATTCGAATAGCGAATTTTTTTAGCGAATATCGGCACTTCGCTAATTCGCGAATATTTTGAATATAGCGCTATAAATTCGCTATTTCGAATATTCGTTTTTTTTTTTTGTTTTTTTTTAGTTATATTTTTTTCTTTCCCACTTTTCCCAAAAGTAGTTCTTACCTGTCCTGAGGATTCCTGGCTTCCTGGCTGCTCTAGTCAGTGGCCGTTGCCGCTTCTGCCGACTTCCATGCTCATGGAGCGTCCCCATCGCCATGGGAACATCTCCATATACTAAAATGTACTGTCGGATTTGAGGAATTACGTTGAAATCGCAATGCGATTACTTCAAGTTAAATTAATCGCATTGCGATTACAACTTAGCACTGCTATCTTACATAGGCTAGAATTAACGAATATGGAATATAGCACTAGCAGTGCTAAGTTGAAATCGCAATGCGATTACTTCAAGTTAAATTAATCGCATTGCGATTTCAACTTAGCACTGCTGCTATATTCCATATTCGTTAACTTCGTTAATTGTAGCAAGCTGACCCATTATAAACCCAGCTCTAAGTTGAAATCGCAATGCGATTAATATAACTTGAATTAATCGCATTGCGATTTCTACTTAGACCTGGTTTACTATGGTTGGGGGCTTGGTAGAATTAGCGAATATGACGAATGTATTCGTCATATTCATCAAAACGAAGATAACGAAGTATTCTACATCTTCGTTTTAGCTACCTATTCGTCAACTTCGCTAATTCTAGCAATCAAATAGGAGGGTTGAATGACTATAGAGACAGCTGTGTTAAATTCGCTATGCGTTTTTTTTTTTTTTTTTAATAGAATAATTATATTACTTGATAATTATTATAATTATTCTATTTATTAAAAAAAAAATTATATAAATCGCATAGCGAATTAAACACAGTTGTCTCTACAGTCAACCTTCCTATTTGATTGCTAGAATTAGCGAAGTTGACGAATAGGTTGCTAAAACGAAGATGGAGAATACTTCGTTATCTTCGTTTTGAGGAATATGACGAATACATTCGTCATATTCGTCATCTTCGCTATAATTCTAGATATGAAACCAATAGGAAAGTAGCCTAAGTTAAAATCGCAATACGCTATTATTTAAATGGCATATTAATCGTGATAACTAGAATAATGACGAATATTCGATTTCGACGAATATGAAATGAATATTCTTTCGAATATTCGCGAATTTCGTCAAAATCGAATATGGCACCTGCCGCTCATCACTATAAATCATAATGACTTCTGTGAAGTAGACCAAAGCAGTGCATGTCTCTGTGGGCAGTGAAAAAATCATGTACTGTAGCAATGCGAAGCAGACCAAACACATTCATTAAAGTCTATGGGTGAATATAAAATCACTGACACAACACGGATGGCTGTTTTTCACTGAGCACTGGTAGGAGATGATCAGGTAATTAATTTTCAGCAGTGTCCATGGAACATGAATGACACACAGTGGGCATAAAACACATGGATCCTTCGTGGATATCTTCATGGCTAAAACATGGACTGATTTTTCCACGGACATGAAATGGACACGGAAATGTGAACGAGGCCATATAGAAATTAATATATCAATTCATTAGCTCTTGTGTTCATCCTGTTGGTGATGTTGCCCCATCGTTTGTGTGATTATCCTTTTATATAATTATTGCACAACAAACTTCAATAAAGAATGAGATGTAAAATACATTTTTAGCGATAAACTTTTATTATGTATGTAATGTTATGTACTGCTACCCAAGCCAAGGACTATTTATACATGCCTAAATTAGACAGATTTTTCATAGGATTTTTCATGTCTTTTTCTGCTCACAAATCAGTGGTCTCCCTTTGAAACATTAGAAGATATCTGTTTGTTGTGTGAAAATTATACTATACCTCAGCAAATTTGTCTATCTTGTCTTTATCATATAAGATCCTTAGAACTGCAGCACATAAAGGACAACATGCACCTGTATAGGGGAAAAAAATGAATTTATAGATAATCCAAAGCAAAGCATTAAAGGAAATCGGTCACTGATTACCTCCCTATCCAACTCCCTATCCAACACATAGCCGTGGTTCACTTGATTAAAAACTGTTTTTCCTTGGATGATCCAAGGCTCCATCCCTGAATTATAATAATTTATAATATGCAAATTAGCCCTTAGGTGCCTTAAACTCATCCCTAAGGGACCCTACCCCAGAGCAATTTTTTCTGGTAAAGGGTAGTTTAAATACTGTTATCTGGCTCCCTAAAAATCTGCGCATCCAAGAATGGGAGAGAATTCTACTCAATCTCATATGTAAATCTCAGATTAATCCGGTTTATGTTAAATTGTTGTACAAACTCAGAGAAGGCCTCCTTAGTCCCACACCAGATAATAAACACATCATCTATATATCTGGTCCACAGGACAATGTATTTTGTCCACTCAGCATTATCCTCCTGGAAGATCATTCAGTCTTCCCACCAGCCCAGGGTCAGATTAGTTTACGAGGGACAAAAGGGCTCCCCATCGCAGTCCCCCTAAGCTGGTGGTATATTTTTTTCCATCAAAGAGGAAACAGTTGCGTGTCAAAATGAATTGTAAAAGCCGTACAACAAAAGGTACTATGTTTCCTCAAATATTGAAATCTCGTGTCAAGGAAAGTTTGCACAGCCTCCAATCCCAGTGAGATCTAGGAGTACAGAACTTCCACATCAATGCTGGAGAGTAACATATGAGGCTCCAAGAAAATCCCATCTTATTGTGTATGATGGAAGGGACACAATCAAAATCTGATCGACATAAATCCCCAGGTTCTGGGTTTAACTATCAATTCCCAACACAATAGGCCTGCATCTACTGTAAGAGGATGTACTCCTTCATGTATCTTTGGCAGTCCATAAAAGGTTGCCGTTTGGGGGGATTGTGGTAGCACGAATGCCAGCTTATTGTTCGATATTAAAATTGTGTGGGATCTATTGGCGCCATTCCTGCACAAAGGGTACCACGTGTACACGGATAATTTTACACTAGTATACCCCTTTATAAATCCCTCCATGCTGCAAACACAGGGGCTTGTGGGACAGTCCATAAAAATAGAGTGGGATACCCACAACGGCTGGTGTCCAAGCGTTTGGAGAGAGGAAGATCCTTCGCCCTTGCAAGTGACCAGCTGCTTTCAGTGAAATGGAAGGACAGGAAGTCAGTGGTGTACTGCCAATATAGGCAGACCACGCAGCTGCTATGGGGCCCCTGGCACGAGGAGGCCTGGAGCGCATTGAAGGCCCTGCCCCCTACATCTGTAGACTAGTAACTTATGGGGCATTGAAGGGGCCCGCCCACTTGTCTTCCGCACTGTCCCAGGCCCTGCTTGCTTCCCTATATTCAGTCAGATCAGCCCCCCCCCCCATTGTGTGCTCAAGTAGCATGTACAGCTTGATGTTCGGCGGCAGTGACCCTCCTCTGACCTGTCCATGATCCAGGCTAGCAGCAGCAGGCTCAAGCAGACAGGTCTCTGCTACCATCTGCTCCCCTGGGAATGAAGAACGCTCCACTCCGGGGTCACTCAGTTGTGAACACTGCCAGGTTTCCCCCAGCATCTTCTCTGCAGGCACAGCCAGAATAAACAGTACTTGCATGGCTGCCTGCCCCTGCCGTGTGTGCCAGTGCCACAGCCGAGCTGGCCACCCAAAGTACGCGCCACCCAAGAAAGAGCAAAGTAGTCTTAAAAAAAGTGAATGTGGGAATTCTTGATGGGGGGAGGGCAGCAGCAAGCAGAATTCCTGTGGGGTTGGGGGGGGAGCACTATAATCTCATAGAGGACTCAGGATGACAGTGTGCTCCCCTCCCTCCCATGAACTCTGATTGCTGATAAAGGACAGTGTGCCCAGCAGCACATCCCCACTCAGTCCCCTTGCAGTGGGGGAGGGGGGGGGTGATTGGTAATTATGCACACTAAGGGTCCATTTACACGTCCGTAGATGTTTTGCGGATCTGCAAAACACCGCCGGCACCCCAATAGAAATGCCTATTCCTGTTTGCTATTGCGGACAAGAATAGGACATGTTCTATTTTTTGCAGATGCAGACAACACACTAGGTGCAGCCGACATCTTTTCCATCCCCATTAAAAATGAATGGGTCCGCAAACGTCCCACATAATTGCAGAACAGATCCGGACCCATTCATACGGACATGTGAATGGACCCTAAGCAATAGCAGAAAGGAATTAAATTGGTTATCCAATCCCTCTAATGCCCCCCAAAATGCCTGGGCACCTTAGCTTCCGCCACTGCATCCCCACGTCACACGGATGAAAACATCCAGCGACGTGGGGGGCAGTCAATAGCAGGCCTTGATGGGAACGAGAGTCCCTAGTGTCACCCGTGATGCTCATTTCCATTGCGGCCTGATATTGCCTGCACCTACCCCCCTCGGGCATAAATTTTATCTGTATGCAGTGCCTGGGCATTTTGGGGGGCCTAATGGGGGTTGGATAACACCTTTAACCCTTAGGATACCAGAGGATTTTTAGTTTTTGCATTTTAATTTTTCTTCCCTATCTTCCTTGAGCCTTACCTTTTTTTTTTCCATTAACATATCCATATGAGGGCTTATTGTTTGCGGGACAAGTTTTGCTTTAATATATATACATTGTATTTCATTATTGGCAAATGGGGGTGTGGAAGGGGAGGAGCCAAGGTAGGGAGTGGGATGGGACAGGGGTGGATAGTAGAGTTAGGGGGCTCAATTCAGATTCTTGCAATGGGGCCCAATGATTTCTATGTACGCCCATGCAGGAAAGAGGTCTATATGCTCACCACCGTGCACGCAGACACCAAAGTAGCAGTTAGGGAGAGGGGAGCTACTTCTGACAAGCAAAAACCGGTCTGTGTGACAGACTATAATAAAGTTATGGGAGGTGTAGACCTCTTGGACCAGGCACTTTAACCCTACCTGGTGAAGCAAAAAAACATAGCATGGTATAAAAACGTAGCAATCTACCTCATAATAGTGTTGTTTAATTTAAAAAGGCCCAACAAACCCTCAGCTTCCTCGAGTTCCAGGAGAAGGTGGTTGAGAGTCTCCTGTTTGAGTCCCCCACACCTGGGCAAGCCTTTGAATCTGGGGATGTTCGAAGGCTTTCAGAATGCCACTTCCCTCACCCTGTCCCTGCCACTATCAGCAAGACATATCTTCCGAAATGATGCTGCGTGTGTAGCAAACACGAAAGGAGGAGGGACACTCAAATTTACTGCCCCAGTTGCCATCACAATCAGGCCTCTGCAATTACCCCATACCATACGGTTGCTAATCATTAATTTTATTTAATACCTAAAAGGGTTGGTGCTGAGTCTTTTCAGGAAGTAAATTTATTCTCATTTTCTGTTTAGTTTGTGGGCTTTCTAGGAAGGGAAGGATCCTTTTGGGATGGGTTGTGGAGCTAATTTTTTTTCAGACATTGGAACAAATTTTACCTTTTCTGATTTGTTTTCTTAATTTTCCTAATTTCATTTTTTATGACTATGTCCTGCCACACAAAGCTGTTAATTCCATTCAAATTACTGTATCATGATATTGGCATGATATTTTTTTATTTTGAGAATCTCTAATGATTGAGTTGTTCCTCACCACTACACTAAGGGCTTGTACACTAAGGGATGTCTAGATATTCTGACATCATTTTGGGAATTAGTGATCCATTACTGTTCCTACAGACGGTTCTAAACACTGTCCTTTTATACATTCTGTAGGTGACTGGTTGATTGTGTGCATAGCGGTTTCTACCTTGCCGGGCATGGGCCATTTATGCTGCACCGCGTCACATAGCACGTTTGACTCTCATATAGGGATTGATGGGGCTAAAGAGACGTTGTACGACCAGTCACTGTCCTTGAATGCCAGCTTGTCATTATAGCCCTATCAGTGTTCTTGTATCTTGTGAACAAACTGGAATTTGCAACATAGTTGGAGACATTTTGCTCCGTTTTCTTGGACTTGTTGCCTTTCACTGCATTTCAGTTTTAATTTCCTTTTTTTCAGTTTGACGGGACATAGTCATATGTACAGGCAAATGCCTTTTTAGAAATCTACCTCCCTTAAGAGTGCACAGCTTCACATCTTATCTGTACAAAGATAAGAATGTGGCAGATTTCTAAGACAGTAACAGGGTTACCCATCTAAAAATATTTTTTCTCCAATTTCCTGTGAAAATTTTATTAACAATTTGAATTAAACCATATATACTCACTATTTAATCCTATAATAATTTTGCACCCAGCATGCTTACTACAGATGCATGCTTTAAGGGATTTAGTTTTTAAAATGGGGTCATTTATAAGGGTTTTCTATCATTTTGAAGCTCACTGCCATTATATGTGTGCAATGGGGCCTGAACCATTTTCAGCGATGGACCATGTGATTGGACCATGGGATGTGACATCATCACAGGTCCTTTAGACTGCAGCTAATGCTTGAAGAAGAGAGGAGAGATCGCCAACTACGCGATCAAGTGGCTAAGGTGAGTTAAGTTTTTTATTTTTAACCCCTTAATCCACATTTTACAAAGCAGTCTCTATTGAGAATGCTATTATTTTCCCTTATAACCATGGTCCCGTATCTTAGCAACCATGTGGGAAAATCACACTGCATCCGCACTTGATTGCGGATGCTTGCGATTTTCCCGCAGCCCCATTCACTTCTATGGGGCCTGCGTTGCGTGAAAAACGCAAAATATAGAGCATGCTGCAATTTTCAGGCAATGCAGGAGTGATGCGTGAAAATCACCGCTCATGTGCACAGCCCCATAGAAATGAATGGGTCCGAATTCAGTGCGGGTGCAATGAGTCCACCTCACGCATTGCACCCGCGTGGAAATCACGCCGGTGTGAAAGGGGCCTAAGGGGTCTAGTTTTCAAAATGGAGTCACTTTTGGGGGGGGGGGGGGTTCTATTATTCTGACACTTAGAAGGCTCTGCAAACTTGGCTTGTTGCAGGAAAAAATATGTACTTCCAAATTTTTTTAATTTATGTTAAAATGTAAATCTAAATTAAAAAAAAGTAAAAGTTTTTTGTAAGTGAAACCAAAATAAAGATTTGGAAATATATCTCTGATAAAAATATTGAATAGTATTTATGTATGTATGTAAAATATTGCAGTTGAAAATAGGAAAATATGCAAATTTTTACAAATTTTCATAGATTTTTACGTTTTTTAAAGATAAGCATATTTTATCGGTAAAATTTTACCACCTAAGTAAAGTACAATATGTAACGAGAAAACAATGTCAGAATTTCTTTGATGTGCAAAACCTTTACAAAGTTATTCTCTGCTAAAGTGATACATGTCAGATTTCCAAAATCTGGCTTGGTCATTAAGGCACAAACAGGCTTGGTCACTAAGGGGTTAATTACTGAGCTAAGAAAAATGTTAATATTGTTCTCATCACCTTTCGGAGGGAGCCATGTGCTTTTCTTTTTCAGGTTTGTAAATGGTCCCATGTGGGATTCCCTAGCACCTTTCTCCCCTAAGTCCATTACTGTAAATCCCCGAGACAGTCAAGGTCCTCTGGATCCAGACCTAGTTCTCTACCTTTATGTTTGCTACTCAGGGAAAACAATTTCTTCCATCATAGTTTTCTCCTGAACAGATGCAGGTCCTTGACCCAATCAAAGCAGTTAAAACGCACTGTGGGAATAAATGACAGTCCTTTGTTTATAATTGATATCTCACTTGCTGTCAGAATATGCAAGGACAGATTTATGATTTGTGAATTGTTGGATCTCTTCTCTCCCTCAGAGAGTACCCTGTTTGTAACAATGTTTGTTTCAAAAAAGGTTGCGATTAGGCAGAAGATGATGATTTTATAGATTGAGGGGGATGATTTACGGTAAAACATGTGGATGTTCCCCTGCCCACATCTAAGTATTTTCCTGTGGGTCTGGGTTTGGGAACTAATTGTGTTTTTTTGTTGTCCCATTTTGATCTACCTCATCCTCTTGGTTGTCATCTCTCCCTATTTGACTGCTTAGTCTGAGGTTTCTAAGTCCGAGGAGAGGTCTCTCACCTCCCTTATAGTCTGGAAATAATAAACCTTCTTCTCAAATTCAGACAGGTCCCTAATAAATTGCTTATGTTTCCTGTCTTTTAGGATTGCTTTAAAGACTATGGACTCCTTTGTGCACTAAAAATCAATAAACCCATATCTTACCGTAATGCAGCACATAATAAAATTGCACTTGTTTGTTTATTGGTTTTAGCTTTGCTTCACATTCTCTCAGAAATGCTCTGATATGCTTTTTGCTCACTGTTTCATCTCCTGTGAGGCTCTGTGGGCGTTCCTGTTGATTTCATATGCACCAGCACAGCTCTGCTGCCCCACCCCCACATCCTGTTACAGGCTCAGACTGTCCCACAGAGGTACAGGGGAATCCCTGGTGGGCCCCTAGTCTCCCACCCCCTGCACAAGTGGCACATAACACAGACTTACTGAACTACATACATATATTCCATGTACAGCACCTCAACGAGCCTATGTTCCTATAAAAAAACATGATTGACTATTAAAAAAAACTCCCCAGTTTATTATTATAGAAACTATCAGAGCTGAGGTGACTTTTAGGAATAGAAGAAAGCTACTGTAGCCAGTATCCTCTTTTCCCCGGGACCTACCTTCTCAGAAGCTGCAGGGACCCCCATATTCAATCATCTGGTAGCATCTTGTTGCTGTGTGGGCAGATAATATTTGAAAATATCCGTACTGTGGGCCCCCAAAATAAATTTTACTGGTGGGCCCTAAGCATCCCAGTCCGACACTGTCCAGTTACACATTGCAGCTAGTGTCTGTACCGAACTTTGCGAGTTCAGGAACCCGAGTTTGGTGTTTGGTCATTTAATAAAGCTTTTGAAAGGCTACAGGACAGCCAATCAACCAGCTTTCAAGCTGTGGGCACTTAGCCTAGTAAAGGCATGGCTGTGATTGGCCGGTGCATGATGTGACCCAGCCTCTAAACAAGCTGGATCACGTGTTGCACCACCCATTAGCTCTGAGTAGTGCAGGGACAGGAAACAGGCAGCTGAAGCGAGGTAGAGTGTTAGGAATCTATTTGTTTTGTGGGTGACCTGTAATGATTTTTTGTGGGTGCACTGCACCATCTTTGTACCCCTGACACAGAAATATTATAATACATCTGGCTGTTAATTCTGTGGGTGACCTATAGTGATTTTTTGTGGGTAAAATGCACCATTTTTGTACCCCTGACATAGTTAATCCGTCTGTTAGTTCGATGGGTGAGATATACCCATTTTGGTGTGAGATACACGTGCACTGCATATGTGACAGGGAAATTAATATAGTTAATCTGTCTGTTAGTTCGGTGGGTGACATATTCCCATTTTTGTTGTGAGGTACACCTGCAATGCATACGTGACAGGGAAATTAATATAGTTAATCCGTCTGTCAGTTCGGTAGGTGACAAATTCCCATTTTTGGTGTGAGGTACACCTGCACTGCATACGTGACAGGGGGTTAAATATAGTTAATCCGTCTGTTAGTTAGGCTGGTGACATACCCAATTTTGGTGTGAGATACACGTGCACTGAATATGTGACAGGGAACATAATATAGTTAATCTATGTGTTAGTTCGGTGGATGACATATACCCATTTTTGGTGTGAGGTACACTTGCACTGCATACGTGACAGGGAAATTAATATAGTTAATCTGTCTGTTAGTTCGGTGGGTGACCTCAAAGAATGAGGAGAGCATCAAATAAGGGACGTGGCCCTGGTTGTGGTGCTGCTGGTGCTCCTGTTGCAGGGAGAGGACGTGGTCGATCTGTGCCAGCTACACGCCCAAAGGAAACACCTTCCTCAGGTGCACGTAGGCGACAGGACGCTCAGCGTAATTTTGTAGGCCCGAATGCCAGTGTATGAATGGTGAGGCCAGAACAAGTAGAGGCGGTAGTAGACTGGATGTCTGACAGTGCCTCCAGTTCCTTCAAATTGTTTCCCACCCAGTCCCCTGCCGAAACTGCAGAGTTGGCACCTACAGCCCATGGGCATCTGTCTTTCACCTCACCCCTTGCAAATCAGTCAAGCAGTTTGAGCACCAAGTCATGCAGTAGTCTCTTATGCTTTTTGATGACTCTGCTGGCAGGGGTTTCCGTGGCCATCCACCTAGCCCTGCCACAGAAGTGGAAGAGAGCACTGATGCCCAACCACTGATGTTTCAGGATGTGGACATGGGAGGACCACCGCAGCATGTCTTTGATGATGATGACGAAACACAGGTGCCAACTGTTGCAGCTTTCTGCCACGTGCAGCCTGGCAAGGAGGGCAGGGGTGAAGAGTGGGTGGAAGATGATATGGAGGTTGATGAGGTCCTAGACCCCACATGGAATCAAGGTCATGCGAGTGACGTGTGCAGTTCGGAGGAAGAGGTGGTAGTCACAAAGCACCAGCCACACAGCAAAAGAGGAAGCAGTGTGTAAAAACAGAGTGGCCATCGCCTAGCCAGTATGCCTGCTACTGCCCACCGCACCCAGGGACTGAGCACACCAAAGCCAGCTCCAAGGAGTTCCCTGGCCTGGCAGTCCTTCAGACAATGTGCTTACGACAAGATGGAAGTGGTTTGCACACTGTGCAATCAAAGCCTGAAGCGAGGCATAAATGTTCTAAACCTGAGCACCACCTGCATGACCAGGCATCTAAATGCAAAGCATGAGCTGCAGTGGAGTACACACCTGAAAACCACAAAAGATCTGAGGCTCCTCTTGCTTCCTCTTCTGCTGTGGTCTAGGCCTCTTCCTACCCCTCTAGAGTGACAGTGGCACCTTCCACCCGCAAACAGAGGATGTGGCAGTAACACCACCACCACCACCGTTACCCATAATGTCCACACTGTCCCATGGAAGCATTCAGCTGTCCACCCCACCAAACACTGGCGAGAAAGAGGAAGTACCCTCTACTCACCCGTGATCCTTGGCCCTGAATGCCAGCATTTCAAAATTCCTGGCCTTTGAAATGCTGTCATTCTGTCTGGTGGAGACAGAGACTTTTTAAAACCTTATGGCGGTGGCTGTCCCATAGTACATGGTTCCCAGCCGCCACGACTTTTCCAGGTGAGCCATCCCTGCCCTGCACAACCAAGTGGCGGACACAATCAGGTGTGCACTGCGCAATGCCATCTGTGGCAATCCCCACATAACTACTGATACGTGGACCAGTAAGCACGGGCAGGGACTGCACACTGGGTAAATGCAGTGGCGGCTGGGCATGACGCATACAGCAGTTTGGCATGTGTCCTACCACCACCGAGGAATGCAGGACATTTCTCGTTGCCTCCTCCTCCTACCCTGCTTCCTCCTCTACCACCTCCTCATTCGGTCAGCATAACACCTTCACCACCAACTTCAGCACAGCCAGGTAAACAACAGCATCTGTTTTGAAACTCATCTGTTTGGGGGAAAGAACCCTCACCATGCAGGAGCTGTGGATGGGCATGGAACAACAGACTGATGAGTGGTTGGTGCCCCTAAGCCTCAAGCCTGGCCTGGTTGTGTGCGATAACGGGCAAGATCTCGTAGCCGCTCTGGGGCTAGCCGTTTTGACGCACATCCCTTGCCTGGCGCATGTGCTGAATTTGGTGGTGCAGAGGTTCCTGAAAAATTACCCCGATATGTCAGAGCTGCTGCAGAAAGTGTGGGCCGTCTATGCGCGCTTTCGGCATTCTCACCCTGCTGCTGCTGGCCTGTCTGCTCTGCAGCGCAACTTTGGCTTTTCCACTCACAGCCTCATTTGCGACGTACCCACAAGGTGGAACTCTACCTTGCACATGCTGGAGTTTCAGTTGCAGCATGCACAGGCCAATTGCTCTGCGGAACAGCATGACTTCACCACCAATGAGTGGGCCTCCATGCGGGACGTGTTGCGCTGTTTCGAGTGGCCAGTGCCGATGACACAGGATGTGGAACAGGAGGAAGAGGGATAATTTTTATGATTATCAGGCCAGTCATTCACAAGTGGCTCGGAGGGTGGGATCCTGCACCAACAGAGGCCAGGTACACAACTGTTAAGCCAGGGCACAGTTCTGCAGGATGATGATGAGGAGGAACCGTGTTCACAGCAGGGTGGCACCCAAAGCAGTATAAGGGCATCAATGGAGTGTGGCTGGGGGTATACAGAGAACACAGACGATACACCTCCCACAGAGGACAGCTTGTCATTGCCTCTGGGCAGCCTGGCACACATGAGCGACTACATGCTGCAGTGCCCAACTACCGCTGAGCGTGATGGGAAGATGTGTGAGTACAAGCACAAGGCAGAGGAGGAAGAAGTCAACAATGCAGCTGGAGCACCGCCAGCACCTCAGATGGGAGGGTAAGCATGGGCAAAATGTAGAAAAGCTTTGTCAGCATGCCATAACAATCAGCACCACCAGCTGATAAGGGACATCTTAGCAGGAGGCAGCATTTCAGCAACATAGTGGAACAGTACATGTGCACATGCCTACACATACTGACTGATGGGTCTGCCTCATTCAACTTCTGGGTCTCCAAATTGGGCACATGGCCTGAGCTTGCTGTTTACGCCTTGGAGGTGCTGGCCTGTCCTGCAGCAAGTGTATGGTCCGAACATGTGTTTAGCACGGCGCGCGGGGGGGGGGGTAATCATAGAGAAGCACAGCCAATGTGGACAAGCTCACGTTCATTAAAATGAACCAGGCATGGATCCCACAGGACTTGTTTGTACCTTGTGCTGAGTACACAAGTATACCGGCTGCACCCAGCCATTGTTATACTCCAGCACACTTTCTCTTTGCATTCTCTTTTCTATTTCCCAATGTTTTGGGGTCTTTCCAAATTTATAAAAAAAATAAAATAAAGGAAAAAAAAATAAAATAAAAAAACAACAAAAACAGTGTTGGCTACCTCCTCCTTCTCCACCGCCGCTTCCACCTACACCGCCACTTCCACTGCCTCCTCAACCTCCTACTCCACTTTGACCTCCGCCTCCTAGTTCACGATTATTATTTTTTATTCTTTTCTATTTTATGTTATTTTAAGTCATTTCCACATTTGTTTGCAGGGCAACTGTCCTGCTCTTACTGCCCATTTTGCTTCCTTCCTTTTTTTTTCCTCTAGCCCTTACTACGACTATTTTACAGCCATTTTAGTGCACCAAAGTTCAGGTCCCCATTGACTTCAATTGGGTTCGAGTTCGGGTCCCGAACCCGAACTTTGACCCGAAGTTTGGGCGAACCCGAACATCCACAGGTCCACTCATCCCTGCTAGCAGCCACTTACATATAGAATGCTGGAACTTGTAAGATTTCATTCCAATCCACAACATGAGTCTTTCAGTATGCCTCAACCTGTAATCAGCAGATCTATTTCTCATTTTCACTTCTGTAGAAAGTTATTTGTAGACACAATAGATATTTCTGCTGGTAATGTTAGTGCAGCGATCTACAGTCAGAACCATGGCGTTGTAAGCCTGATATAGATCTCATTTCTGACAGCTCTCACTGCATGAGCTCTCTTCTGAATACAGTATTTGTGTGCAGTCCGCACAGTGAGCGGTCACTTTTCCAACACAGATTAGTACAGTGTAATGACACACAATGACACACAAATAAGTGGGGAAGATTTATCAAAATTGGTGTAAAGTAGAACTGGCTTAGTTGCCCATAGCAACCAATCAGATTTCTTCTTTCATTTTCCAATAAAGCAGTGAAAAATTTAAGGAGGAATCTGATTGGTTGCTATGGGCAACTAAGCCATGAATCTAAGGATCTGAAAAATAAAATAATATGGTTGCAAAAGTGTGCACACCCTTAAACTAATATTTTGTTTTAGCACCTTTTAAACTATCACTAGTTTTTTTGGGTAGGAGTCTATCAGCATGGCACATTTTGACTTGGCAAGATTTGCCCACTCTTCTTTGCAAAAACACTTCAAATCTGTCAGATTGCGAGGGCATCTCCTATGCACAGCCCTCTTCAGATTACCCCACAGATTTTCAATCTGGGCTTTGGCTGGGCCATTCCAAAATGTTAATCTTCTTCTGGTGAAGCCATTCCTTTGTTTATTTGGATGTATGCTTTGGGTCGTTGTCATGCTGAAAGATGAAGTTCCTCTTCATGTTCAGCTTTCTAGCAGAAGCCTGAAGGTTTTGTGAAAATATTGACTGGTATTTGGAACTGTTCATAATTTCCTCTATCTTAACTAAGGCCCCAGTTCCAGCTGAAGAAAAACAGCCCCAAAGCATGATGCTAGCATGATGCTACCACCACCATGCTTCACTGTGGGTATGGTGTTTTTGGTGATGTTCAGTGTTGTTTTTGCGCTAAAAATATCTCTTGGAATTATGGCCAAAAAGTTCAACAGACCAAACTTGGTTTCATCAGACCATAACACCTTGTCCCACATGCTTTTGGGAAACTTCAGATGTGTTTTTGCAAAATGTAGTCTGGCTTGGATGTTTTTCTTCGTAAGAAAAGGCATTCATATTGCCACTCTACACCATAGCCCAGACATATGAAGAATATGGGAGATTGTTGTCACATGTACCACACAGCCAGTACTTGCCAGATATTCCTGCAGCTCCTTTAGGCTATATGCACACGTCCGTTAAACCCGGACGTGACCAGTCCGTGGTAACCAGGACTGGATTTCTTCTTTACAGCAGGAGTGCACAGCGTCGTTGGTTGCTATGATGCTGTTCGCTCCCTGCCGCCGCTGCAGGACAATAATACATTGGTATGATCTATATGAGTGTATTACTGTACTGCAGCAGCGGCAGGGAGTGCATGGCGTCATAGCAACCAATGACGCCGTGCGCTCCTGCTGTAAAGAAGAAATCCAGTCCTGGTTACCACGGACTGGTCACGTCCGGGTTTAACGGACGTGTGCATCTAGCTTTAGGCCCCTTTCACACGGGCGGGATTTCCGGGCGGGTGCAATGCGTGATGTGAACGCATTGCACCCGCACTGAATCCGGACCTATTCATTTCTATGGGGCTGTGTACATGAGCGGTGATTTCTTGCATCACTTTAGTGTTGCGTGAAAATCGCAGCATGCTCTACTTTCTGCGTTTTTTAAGCAACGCATAGAAGTGAATGGGGCTGCGGGACATAACCCGAACCTGAACCTTGTATGCCAAACTTGAAACAAAAGTGTTTTTCTTTTAACTCATTTTTGTGAGAGTGCTGCCATTTTTATTGTCCTGGATTTGTTGCCGGATCCATTAGCCTGCACCTCCATATTGTTATTCGGCCTAATGTGCTGCCATTGTTATATGTATACATTGTGTGTGTGCGTGCCTCTGCAATGCAAAAAAAATAGAACTTGTTCTATTTTTCTACGGTGTGGACGGATCACGGTCCCATTAAAGTTAAATGGGTCTGGATCCATCCCAGCTGACACACAGCGGCCGTGTGCGTAAGGCGTTACTCTTTTTGTGTGGCAAGGTGACCAAAAAATGGCTGTTCTGGCACAGTTTTTATTTTTTGTTTTTTACAATGTTCACCTGACAGCCACGCTTGACATCCTAAAATGGGGATGGGGGTTAGCACTTCAATCGTGCAGTGAGGGTACAATCCCTCTGGGTGAGACAAGGCAGCAGCAGCACGCGATCCCCCCTCCACAAAGTACAAGGGAGGGAGGGGGGCAGGTGTTCTGTCCAGCAGTGTTGGGGGGGGTGTTAACCCTTGAAGTATCAAGCCGCTGCCATAGTAGAGAAGCGACCTGATGGTTAGCCCCTTCCATAGAGTGGTCCCTAAGGACCACAGCATAGAAGGGGTAGTATGTGCTGTTTCAAGCAGAGTGTCACTGAAACTTTGCATCCTCGGCCATCTTATTGGGGAAGGGGGAGGGAGAGAGACAGTGCATGCTCCCGTGTGGAGCAAGGAGTGGTTACAGAGAATCCGTCAGATGACGTATTCTCTGTAAATTCACTGAGAGCAGCCTGCTGGCTGTGCTGTAGAATCAAAACGATAAAAGAAAGATAAATACAACCAATTGGAGAAATTATTTTCTCCACATAAATTAATTCGTGTAAAAAACTTTTTTTTTTTTTCAACCAAGGCGTCTATAAACTTTTCTCTGTTTTGGAAAAATCTGGGTGTTCCCTGAAAGAAAGTGTCAGCTTAATCTTCCATTTTTTTTTTTTTTTTGTGGATTCGATCAGTATTTTGTTCTCTTCTTCCACCAAAATATTCATAAATCGCAAGGAGCTGTCAATCGCCAATAATTCCCATTTTCCTAATAATTCTTCTGATCTAACCTTGGAACAATATTAATTTGTAAGCCTTTCTGTACAATCCTATTTTTATATAATTATCGAGTGATTTAATATGTGTTTTATAGCAGTTATATACCTCTTTGAATGAGGTTTTCATAGATACTGGCGCCTAGTTCCCCGGTATGGCTTCACTCGCAGAGAACACCTCCTCTGCTTCAGATAGCCAGTGTCAAAGTTAGTATTGAGATAACTTGCCATCATCAAGCACCATATCACTCAACAAATCACAGAACTTGTTTTCAAGCCACCAGTTAGGCCAGATTTTAGCTTTTGTTATGAGATCAGTTCTTGACATGTGAAACAAAAACAAAAACACAGAACTGCTTTTCACGCCACCAGTTAGGCCAGATACATAGAGGATTGGTAATCAAAAAAAATCACAGCAACATTGTAACCTCCCCCAAAACTATAACCTTTATTATAACAAAACCCAAAAATATTTTAAAAAGAAACTGGGGATCAGGGGCAGGTATAATTTATACCATTCCACTCAGTCAGAAAAGACAGGGAATCTAGCCCTATTCTGTCCTTATCTAAAGCGGAATAGCTGTCCTGAAAAGAGTTATCCCCACTGCCTTTGAATCTGTCCCTTCACACCCTGACCTAGCTTGGGAGCTAATATTAAGGGGGCACTCCTCTCGGTCTTAGTTGAGTGCCCCCCCCCCCTTAATATTAGCTCCCTAGCTAGGTCAGGGTGTGTAGACACAGATTCTAAGGCAGTGGTATCGCTGTTTTCAGGGTGGCTATTGCACTTTAGGTAAGGACAGAATAGGGCTAGATCCCCTATCTTCTTAGACTGAGTGGAATGGTATAATCTATACCTCCCCCTGATCCCCAGTATGTTAAAATGTTTTTAGTTTTGGGGTTTTGTTATAGTAAAGGTTATATTTTTAGGGAAGGTTATTGTCACCGCCAGTTCGGTGAGAAGGTCAGACAGACCTACCTACCTTTTGTATGACGTTCTTTGTTTTGGTTTCACTCTGTCAGCTCCTTTCCTTCTGCCAGGTGTCACTTATTTAGACTAATCGTCTTCCTTTATATTCCCTCCCATACTTTCTCCCCTTGCAGTTTATACTACTTCCTGGATGAAGTGTTCACTGCTGGAGGCTGCTGCTGCTGTCTGCTCAGATAAGTCTTTTTCCTTTATTGTGTTTCCTTGCTGGCTTGATTGTAGGTGACCCTGACTCCCTCCGTATTCTGTGCAGGAAGCCGGTGGTCGTGTCCCCTCACTATTATAGGGTTTTCAGGTGTCACACAGTCTTAGGTACGTGGGCATGCAATCGTCTACCATTTAGGCTTTTGCATGTGTAGCAGTTAGGGAGAGCTCTTAGGGTTTTATAGGGCTCACCTATTTGCTCCTTAGTTTTGGATCAAGCCAGTCAGTTGTTTATTTATAAGTTCTAGCTATCTGCACTTCATCCGTGACAGTTATTAGGTTACTGTTATTTTCATTTGATTACCAATCCTCTATGTATCTGGCCTAACTGGTGGCGTGAAAACCAGTTCTGTGTTTTTGTTTAAGTTTCACATGTCAAGAACTGATCTCATAACAAAAGCAATATTTCTGATATGGTTCAATTGCTTAGAAGTCTAAGGGCTCAGTCACATCTCCATTTTGTAGATCCGGCAGGCTGTTCTAGCACAGTGCTGTCTGCCAGATCGCCTACTTCACCACCGGATCCCCATTGCAGTCAATCCAGCAAGCTGCTCTGTTCCGGAACAACCTGCTGGGTCCACAAACGGAGATGTAAACACTTTCAGAACATATACTTACCAGGAGGTATGACTGCTTTACAGCCCACTTTAGGCTTGTTAGGGCACTTAATAGAGGCACACTGTGAATGAAAACTGTGTTCTGAGAATATCCCAACATCTTGACATCTTCCATAATAATCCACAGCAACACGGTTGGAGAATGCACTGCATACATTAGAATATGTTTCCCCATTGTGTCCACAGACTGGATCCATAGGCTTGCAGAAGGGCTAAAAAATTTAAAAACATTCTATAATTAGATAATATTTTACATATTAGACATCTAGTAATAACTGAGGCATCTACATTATGAAATAAAAAAAAATAAAAAAACAGTGGGCAGATTTATTAATACTTTCATTTAAATTCAGAACTAGATGAGAAAGTCAGAAATTGAGACAAATACAGTATATGACAATTGTGTCCACTCCATGATAAATATGGCACATGTTGCTAAACATGTTACCCACTTTCTTACACCACCTCTTTCCACCAGTATTCTGCAAAAAATAAATGGTGCATACTGTTATTAAACCTGGCCCTTTTTAGACTCCTTTTACCCACAAAACCTGCCTGTAGGCACTTGAATACTGTCCAGTGAAGAACAAAACATAATTAGGGATGAGCAGACCGCTGGATGTCCAGGTTCGAGGAGTTCGGCCGAACTTCGTTTCAAAGTTCGATTCAACGAATCCCATTGAAGTCAATAGGGGTCCAAACTTTAAATGGCTCTAAAAAAAGTCATAGAAAGGGCTAGAGGACTGCAAAAGGCTCCAAAGTGGGCGTAAGAGCAGTACAATTGCCCTGCAAAAAAATGTGGATAGGCAGAGGTCTAAACAGAGCCCCCCTCTTCTTCCTCAGAACTGCACAAGTCATTGGCATAACCTGGATGCCATGTGAGATCCAGGACCTCATCATCCTCTCCATCATCTCCCACCCACTCTTCACCCTTGCCCTTCTGACCGGTCTGCACACTGCAGAAAGCCCCAACAGTTGACACCTGTGTTTCGTTATCTTCATCAGAGTTGTGCTGCGGTGGTTCTCCCACGTCCTCATCCTCAAACATAAGTGTTTGGGCATCAGGTAAATCTCTGTCACTTCTGGGACAGGGCTAGGGGGAAGGCCCAGGAAAACACCGCCAGCAGAGTCATCAAAAAGCATAAGTGACTTCTGCATGACTTGGGGCTCAGACTGCTTGGCTGATGTGTAAGGGGTTAAGGTGGAATAAGGATGCCCATCGGCCGCTGGTGCCAACTCTGCACTTTCAGCAGTGGACTGGGTGGAAGACAATGTGAAGGAACTGGAGGCACTCTCAGCCATCCAATCTACTACCACCTCTACTTATTCTGGCCTCACCATTATAGGAGCTATATTGGGGCCTACAAAATGTCAAAGAATGTCCAGAGGAAGATGTTTCATTTAGGCGCCTAGCTGTCACAGATCAACAACGTCCTCTCCCTGCAGCAGAAGCTCCACCAACACCATGACCACGGCCATGTCCCCAGTTGATGCTCTCCTTATTTTGTTACATTTACCCACAAAATTGGCTGACAGACGAACAATTGTATATCCGTGTCATGGATGCAAAAGAGGTGTTTAGCACAAAGAAAAAATAGGTAGGTCACACAGAATGAATTAACCAGCTAAATAACTATTATATTTTCCTGTGACGGTGGCAAGTACAGTATTTTTTCAAGCAATAAAATAGGTGGGTCACACCGACCAAATTAACCGGCTAAATAACTATTATATTTTCCTGTGATGGTGGCAAGTAAAGGTTTTAGCACCATACTGCTTCTTGTTACTCCATGTTTTTGAGAGTAAAAGTTGGTGTTAAAATAAATAGTGAAATAAAGCTGTGACCAACTCCCACCATACAAAGAAGGTGTTCTGTGATTTTTATTTCAGCTGCGATAAGCTTGGTTGGGGGAAAAGGTTTATGTTTCTCTGCAGTCTATTTGAAGCCAAGGATAAACGGTGGCGTCTGACTGCTGAGAAGTATGGGAGTAAGGGGTTAATAAGGCAAGAAGCAATGGTATAGCCCGCAGGAGTCGTTTTCATGTGTGCCTGCATCTACTTAAACTGGGTGTTCCCCCTGCATCCTCCCCCTTGTTTCTATTGGACGCAGTTAGTGGATTGGCTGGTGTTATTAAAAGGGGCAGTGGCCTTTCGCCCTGCCTCTTTTCTCCGGCATCATGGCAGCTTCCCACCCACCCTCCCTGTTTTTTTCAGGTTATTGTTACGTTTTTCATGTTGTTTCAGATCACTATCAACAGAAGTCACAGCAGAGGTTGGTGCAAATAAAAGGAGATGGAGAAGAAGGCTGAATTGCCCATGGAGGGATTTCGTGGGGCATACTGCTTCTTGTTACTCGTGTTTTTGAGATATGTTTTTGAGAGCAAAAGTTGGTGTTAAAATAAATCGTTAAATAAAGCGGTTTTTATTTCAGCTGCGATAAGCTTGGTTGGGGGAAAAGGTTTACGTTTTTCGGCAGTCATGCATGTAGGGAGAGTTTGTAAGTACTGTAGGTATGTATGTAGAAGTTTTTTAATATTTATTAGTACAAACTTGCCAAACCTCCTGGAACATCTGGGAGGCTTCAGGAAAAGGGGGATACCTCTCGAACTTCTAGAGTAGTTGGTGAATCCCCTGCACAGGGCATAGCGGACACATCATAAAAGGGGTGGGGTCATACACTGAAGGCCGACATCTGCAGGCCATCTTCTGCAGGCCGACATGTTAACATTGGCAACTATGGTATAGTGCAGTGCACACTGCACTCAAAATTCCTCTTGCTTTACGCAAAAGTAGTTTACGAGTCTTACTAAATGTCCTCCAGTAGGTGGTGGCGGAGGGCTTCTCGTTACTTAGGAAGCCCCCAATGAATGGAGTGCTTCATACTCCTGGAACCCTTAATGTTGCCTTGCCAATACTATGACCCCTACATAGCCACACATCACCTATCCATTAGCTTCCATAGTAAAAGGCTGCTGTGGTGACTACTATTGCTACCTCTACACAGACGTATGTCATTGTCACCTTGATACGACTAATTATGTCTTTGTGTTAAAGTGCTTGAAGGGGGGGGGGGGAGAGAGAATTAAAACAAAATTTAAAAAGAGAGGACAACAGGGAAAAACATGAGTCCTGGGAGACCTCAGATTGTCATACACAAATTTCAAGCCAACTGGAGTACTTTTGATTCATACGTATTTGCACCTGAATCAAATCTTCTCACCAATTCTTTAGAATGGGAACTGAAACAAGTTTCAAAAAAATTCGCTCACTAGTATAGCCCCAACTCCCCTGACGAAGCCGCAGCAGCGGTGAAACATGTCGGGAGGGGTTATAGTGTGCCATATCTTTTAGACAGGGCAAATTCGGATCAGACAAAAAATGAGGACATAATAGATCCACCGCATGTTTAGAATAGGTAGGTGCGGAGTTGTTGGGAGCAACATGTGCAGCAGCAGTCCTATTTAGTAGTTACAACACGTGCAGCAGCAGTCAGAAATGTCTGCGCAGTAAACCAAACAGATATTGAGCGTGATTGAGTGGCCAATGTGTGCATAGTTAAATTGGCAACAATGTGTTGTATGTATGAGAAGTGCTACATGAGCGCCTGTCAGTGATTTGTGAATACTAACAAACACTGGGCTGAGTGAATTGCTGACACTGTGTTGCAAGGAGTTAAGCAGTAGTTACACACTGTTTAATACACAAAAGGAAGTGTACCAACTGCTGCATACACCCAACCTATTTGGAATGGCCCATATGAGCTACCTGAATAAAGTCATTAATAATATGTATTGAGATTAATAACCCATAGTGCCGAATCTAGTATACCCCATAAGTGGGTGACTGGATTAAGGTGGATAACAAGTGAAAAATAACTACATTATCCCCTGATGCCCTGATAGTTTTAAAACAATTTTTCTTTTCTTATGTCGTTTTTGTAGTTTATAAATAAAAGTTACGTTTTAATAATACCAGTCAGGACGCCCTAAAAGGGTTTGCGGTCGTAAAGACCTTTGTGAAGTGTATTCATTGTCACCTTGATACGACTAATTATGTCTTTGTGTTAAAGTGCTTGAAGGGGGGGGGGGGGGAAGAGAGAATTAAAACAAAATTTAAAAAGAGAGGACAACAGGGAAAAACATGAGTCCTGGGAGACCTCAGATTGTAATACACAAATTTCAAGCCAACTGGAGTACTTTTGATTCATACGTATTTGCACCTGAATCAAATCTTCTCACCAATTCTTTAGAATGGGAACTGAAACAAGTTTCAAAAAAATTCGCTCATCTCTACTGCTTATTGCAAGTCACTACAACCAAATTATCTGTGTTCATCTGACCGAGGGAGATTTTGTGAAAGCAAACTAAAAGTTCAGATCTCCCCGCAAAAAATGAGCCCCCATACAATGCCATACACTTAATTACAAAAAAGTTATAGGGGTCAAAATATGGCGGCAAAAAATAAAAATAAAAGAATTTTTTTCACTATAAAAACGCAAGAAAAACTATACATATTGGGTACCGCCGGATTTGTACTGACCAGTAGAATAAAACTAAATGGTCAGTTTTATCGCACATCAAACGTTGTATTTTAAAAATCCGCAAATCTGTGGTGGAATTGCCTTTTTTTTTTGCAATTTCACCCCATTTGGAATTTTTTTCCAGCTTCCCACTACATCGTATGCAATATTAAATGGTGGCGTTAGAAAGTAAAACTTGTCCCGCAGGAATAAAGCCCTCATATGGCTATGTGAACAGAAAAATAAAAAAGTTATGGCTCTCGGAAGGCAGGGAGCGCAAAACGAAAACGCAAAAATGAAAAAACCCTGAGCCCTTAAGGGGTTAACTACTATAATGCTGTGGGCTCTAATGACCAGTTTGAAGAAAGGCAGGAACACAATTAAGTCTTTTCAACATGGTTTATTGCTTGTTCCAGCAAACTTAAAGTTCAGTTAGGCCCCTTGTAGACAAGCGTTCCTCACGCAGCGAGTCCGCAACGGAGCTCCCGGCCCGGCCTCCCAGCACTGCCAGGGATCACATAGCATTATATTGATTTATGATGCTATGTAACCCTTACAGTTCTGGAATGTATTGGATAACACTGGCAGCATTATGCCAGTGTTATCCAATACATTCCAGAACTGTAAGGGTTACAAATTATCATAAATCAATATAATGCTATGTGAATCCCGTCAGTGCAGGAAGGTCGGGCCGGGAGCTCCATTGCGGACTCGCTGCGTGAGGAACGCTCGTCTGCAAGTGGCCTTACAGCCGCATCGCAGCCAGGTCAGGTAATCAGTCCACAGGCCAGTGTTTGCTCCACATGTGCCTTGCAGGGTGTGAACATGCAGCCTCTCACTCAACAGACACACCCCGCTCCTGCTGCTTACTTTTAAAACACAATCGTGGACATGAGCCACATATAAACCCTGGAGTGGATTGTGAGGAGTAAGTCCCCACCCAGCTATCTGCTTACTCCCAGTAAAAGCCAGGCCTGGATTAGCTGATAACAGCTATACTAGGTAACAGCAGTGTCCACTATCTATCTTAGGGAACCTTGGTGGCACGTCTCAGGTGCATCGTCTCTAATATACTTTCCTCACCATTCTTGGAGACACATACCATCCTTCATATATAAGGCCTATCACTGCCTCACACTACACAAATATAGACTGGGAAACTGAAACCTATGGATCTAATTTAGAGATTGTCATCAACCTTACTAACAGCCACAAAAGTGTTATTACACTTACTGGGAATAGGTTTATCTTCTGATCTAACAACCAAATTTTCCTGTTCCACTGTCCAGTATTAGTAGTAGTAGTAGCAGTACCAGATGTTGTAAAGGGTGAAATTGCGCCCAGGAAACTGCCAGGATGTCATGTGACCTAGGAATTTCATAGCCTGTCTGATCGTCACATTCTCTTTTGCACAATACATATTTATGAAAGTTATTAAATCTTGTAATTTATCCTGAGCAAGGAATGTCTTTTGAAGATGAGACTCTATTATCATGCCTAGAAACTTTAGCTTTGTTGAAGGGATTAAGTTTGATTTCTTCCAGTTCACAATTCAGCCTAATGTCTGAAGTTTGAAGCACCACCTGAATCTGCTCCTGAAAAAGGATAAGGTGAGATTCTATGAGCAAGAAATCGTCTAGGTATGGAACCAACATTATCCCTTTCAACCTTAGGTGTGATGTTACCTCGGCCATTAGTTTCATGAACAGTCTGGGAGCTGAAGAAATTCCAAATTGAAGGCAAATAAACTGATAGTGATATATTTCCTCCCTTGTCCTTACTGCAAACCTTAGGTATTTTTCAATTGATCTTGATTTATAGGGATATGATAATAAGCATCTTTTAATTCTATTGTGATCATGTTTGAATCCTTTCCTATGAGGGATGTTCTATCCCAGCACTGGGAGATTCATTTCAGTATCATTACAGATCACATCTGCTGTATTTCTGTAGTTATTAGTTAGGTTATAGCACCATCTAGCAGTTAATAAAGATTATTGTATTGTTGGGAGGTGCAAGGCATTGTGGGCAGTGCAAGGCATTCTGGGAAGGAGAAGCCCAGTCTCCATGTTACAGGACATCAACAGAGCTGTCTCCTGCATATCTTCTTCTAAAACTCCACCATCTTTGTGCAAGTATATCTGGTGAGTGACATCTACCTCTGTCTCATGGATATTATGCAGTGCTGTTAGCTAGGTAAAAGTGTTACTCAGGGAAGAAGTTGTTAGATGCTAGACATGCAATCCATGTATAGGCAGCCATTTTGGACATTTGTTCAGTGTTATGCAAATGTTAGAATACATGCTGTTCTATGCTTTCTGCTGATACATGCTATACCTTATACTTATACATGTAATACAATTCACAATCCTGTTGACCAATAAACAAGTTAGACTACAGAAAATAGTACTCTTATTTGGAAGACAGGAATGGTTTATGCTGAATGTCAGACTGCACACTGTGTGAACGTGTATGAAGACAGAACAAGGGGAATGGCTGTTTTTATGGAATCTATCCTGAATTTCCTGTAGGTTATGAACTTGTTCAGCTGTTTCAAATTTCTAGCAATTTGATATGTCCTCTTGGGGTTGTTCATAAGAAAAAGACTGACCTCTGAATTGATCTAAAGGAGGTACTGGATAAATGGCTCCTAACTGAAGGATTTCCTGAATCCCTGTCAAGAGATTCCTGTTTAGTTGAGGAAATGGAGGAGTTGTCAGCCTGAATTTTTCTGGAGGAGGAGATGAGAATTTTATTGTGTACCCCACTTATATCTGAAGAATCCACAATTTTTTTTATATTTTCCTCCATTCTGGAACTAAGTTTGCTAACCTTCCTCTCACTCTTCATTTGGAAAAGGACTGCTGAGAGGGGCTGAAAAGAAAGGGCTTATTCTTGCCCGCTTTCATATAGCTCCAACAACTGGTTTTAACTTTATCTGACCTGAACTGATTTTAAAACCTATGTCTTTTACTTAGTCTCTCTTTCTGACTTTTCTCATCAAGAAAGCCCTTCTTATCTGAAGCCTTCTCTAGTATCTTATCAAGATCTGGTCCAAACACATAAGGAGGGTTTACACTGCACAATGTAACAGCCGATTGTCAGGAAGGAAGCGTTCCTTCCTGAGAGTTGGCTGCTCGTTCAGTGAAGGAGACCGTTGCATTTACATTCAGTGATCTACTTCACAGTATGAGAATGAGGAATTGCTATTGTGATCGCTCGTCCTCATATAGCTGCACTGTTTCTGGGCAGCAGATCGCCGTTTAGACAGCACAATCTGCTGTCCAGAAACGATATTTGGTGTGCGTGCACGACAGGACCACCTGATGAATGAGCATCGGGAGATTGGCGGCACATTTAGATGGGTAGATTGTCAGGAATGAGCGTTCACAGAAACATTTATTCCCGATAATCTGCCCAACAATAGGGCCATGTAAATCCACCAATACTGCCCACGGAATGGGAATGGAACATATCTTATTCTTGGAAGCTATTTCACCTTCCTATCATCTAAGCCATAATACTCTTCTGACTGAGTTAGCTAGCCCTGATGTTCTGGCTGCCATACTTACAGAATCACTGGATGCATCCACTAAAAAAACGCAACTATTTTTAAGAAAGGGAGGGAGGCAAGTATTTGATCCTGGGTGTCTTATTTTACAGATGAAACTCTTATTTATCAATCCATAAACACAGGTATTTTGCAACACAAATGGAGGACACCCCTGGCATAGCAGCTGCTGTTTCCCAGGTGTTCCCAGGTGTTCTTGTCCATCTGGTCTTTTAATTGAGTGGAGTCTTCAAAGGGAATGGATGTATTTCTGATTAATTTGTCCACCGACACATCTATCATGGCCACATCTTGTAAAAGGGTACCTTCCCTTAAGTCCTCTAGGAGGAAAAGTTCTCTTTTCTGGAGTACTCCATTTCCTCTGGATTAATTTATGTACCTTTTTTATGGAATGTGAAACCCTCTTTTGCTTCTCCCCCAATTCATGAAACATTGTATCCTGACCGTTTTAGCTTTTTTCACCTCTACTATATCCATAGTACTACAAACTCCTTTGAACAACTGTTCTCTATCCTCAGAAGCAAAAAACAATATTTCTCTACCGCTGATGAAGAATCCTGTTCCCACTCCTCCTTCTCTTCCCAGTAGCCTAAATCTGAAGTTACCTGAACCCGAGACCATGAGTTCTCAGGATCTTTTCTTGTCTTTTTTAGGAATCAAAGATGCAGAGACTACACATAGCTGAATTAATTTAGTCTTTTACAAAATATAATTAATGAAGACTCGTGTTTCATCTTGTACCATCTTTTGCTATATGGGGTAAGAAGCAAGAGCCTTCATATTAAAAAACAAAAAACAAAAACTGTGTCCTACAAGTAGGACACAGTTTTTGTTTTTAGTTTTTGTTATATGAAGGCTCTTGCTTCTTGCCCTATATAGCACACTTACTGCTAGAGGCAGGCTTACTTGGTCCCAACAAAAGAGGGGGATCATAAACCACAAAATCCAAATGCACCCGGTATAGCAGCATCTAATGTCCTTACTGCTGACTGCACTGTGCTGTTATCCATCCATGCTTGTTCAAAGATCCAAAAGAACGCTGATAATAGTTACGGTATCCAAGATGCAGTGGCGTTGCGAGGGGGGTGCGGGGGGTGCGGTCCGCACCGGGTGACACCATTCTGAAGGGGTGTCACCAGGGGCGGACTGACTAGTCGCAGACGCGGCGACGGAGATGAGCGCTTGCATTGCGCTCATCTCCGTGCGGAGCAGCAGCAGAGGAGGGAGAGGCGTGTCCTCTCTCTCCCTGTTACTCTGTTAGGCTGCCAGCACTAGGCCGGCAGCCTATCAGAGGCCGGCTCGGCGGCGCGATGACATCATCGCGCCGCCGGAGCCGTACAGCTCGAGACACAGGCCGGAAGAGGCCTGCATCGCATCGCAGGAGGTAAGTACAAGTGTTCTTTTTTTTTTTTTTTTTTGGGGCTACTGGCACTGAAGGGGGCTAATGGCACTAAAGGGGGCTACTGGCACCTAAAGGGGGCTACTGGCACTGAAGGGTGCTACTAGCACTGAAGGGGGCTACTGGCACTGAAGGGGGCTACTAGCACTGAAGGGGGCTACTGGAACTAAAGGGGGCTACTGGCACCTAAAGGGGGCTACTGGCACTGAAGGGTGCTACTGGCACTGAAGGGGGCTACTGGCACTGAAGGGGGCTACTAGCACTGAAGGGGGCTACTGGCACTAAAGGGGGCTACTGGCACTAAAGGGAGCTACTGGCACCTAAAGGGGGCTACTGGCAACTAAAGGGGGCTACTGGCACTGAAGGGTGCTACTCGCATTTACATTACTAAAACAGGAATGCAGCGAAAAAAATAAAATGAGAAAAGAGCATGTAAAAGACGGATAAAGGCAGCCAAGCTGGAGATAAAGAGGCTCAAAGACAGTAAAATCAAAGATTGGACCTTTAAGGAGTTATGAGGGTGTGGTTATAGAGAGCGATGATGAGAAAGCGAACTTATGACTTTTTTCTCCACTGTAATCACTGAGGAAAATGAAATTTAAGATGAAATGCAGAGTGTGAAAGTAAATTCCCCATTAAATTGGGCTTGTCTGACCCAGGAATAACTGCAACAGTGTCTTAAAAAGATCAAAATAGACAAATCACTGGGTCCAGATGACATACACTCCCGTATTCTAAAAGAATTAAGTAATGTAATAGACAGAGCCTTATTTCTAGAATTTAAGGACTCTACAACAACAGGGTCTGTTCCTCAGGATCTGTGGTGCCAATATTCAAAAAGAGGTAAAAAACTGAGCCCCGAAACTATAGGACGGTAAGTCTAACATCTGTGATGGGTAATCTATTTGTAGGTTTTCTAAGTGATGCTATCCTGGATTATCTCAATGTTTCAGCATGGGTTATGACGAGGGATTGGTACTGTGAAACTAATGTAGTCAGTTTCTATGAGGAAGTACGTTCTAGACTGGATTGAGGTTAGTGAATGGACTTCTCCAAAGCATTTGATACTGTGCCACATAAAAGGTTAGTACATAAAATAATAATGTTTGAACTAGGGGAAAATGTGTGTATGTGGGTAAGTAACTGGCTCAGTGATAGAAAATAATGGGTGGTTATTAATGGTACATACCCTGATTGGGTCACAGTCACTAGTGAGGTACCTCAGGAGTCAGTATCGGTCCCAGTTCTCTTCAGTATATTTATTAATGATCTTGTACAGGGGCTGCATAGTAAAATATACATTTTTGAAGACTACACTAAACTGTGTAAATTTATTAACACAAAAGAGGACAGTTTACTGCAACAGATAGATCTGGACAGATCGGAGGCTTGGGCAGGGAAGTGTCAAATGAGTCTCACAGCTTTTCCTAGGCCAGTGACGACATGTTTATTGGCCAAGTGGCATACAGTAGGTGCAGCTCAGCCCAATTGAAGTGAATGGGGCTGGGCAGCGATACCAAGCACAGCCGCTGTTCTTGGTAAGCATGGAGAAGGCTGCGGAATTCACATAAGCGCACACACACAGTGAATCCCCTGGTAAAAATTATTGTTACTCTGTTACAGTTAAGCAAGTTGAGAATTAAAATATCTCCAGATGGTATACAGCTAAAGATGACACATTCCCTTTATATTTTAGGGAAAAAAAAGTTTATTTTCATCTTTTACATTTTCTAAATAACAAAAAAGGAACAGGGCCTGAAGCAAAAGTTTGAGCCACCTGCATGGTTAATACCTAGTAGCTCCCCTTTGGCAAGCATCATAGCTTGTAAATGCTTTTTGTAGCCAGCCAAGAGTCGTTTAATTCTTGTTTGAGGGATTTTCATCCATTCTTCCTAGCAAAAGTCTTCCATTTCTGTGAGATTCCTGGGCCATCTTGCATGCACTGCTCTTTTGAGGCCTATCCACAGATTTTCAATGATGTTCAGATCAGGGGGCTGTGAGGGCCATGGTAAAACCTTCAGCTTGCATCTTTTATGGTAGCAAAGAAGGAAAAACGTTCCAGCAATCTGAATAGAAACCTTGGCCGATTAAAACCAATATGATTAACACCTTAACATGTTATCCACGTATGTGAATTTTTGCCACTGTGAAAAATAAAGCATCAAGGTTGTAATCGGATTGCTGGAACGTTTTTCCTTCTTTGCTACATATATTGAGGACTGGTCCAGTCTGTTCCGTGCAAGGAGAAAATGAATGGTGAGCTGGAAGAAATTTGTTTGTTTGGATCTTTTGAGATAGTCTATTGCGGATTTTGAGGTGTGTGTAGGATCATTATCCTTTTGTAGAAGCCATCCTCTTTTCAAAATAAGCTTTTTTTTTTACAGTTGGTGTTATGTTTGATTCCAGAATTTGCTGGAATTTCATTCAATCCATTCTTCCTTCTACCTGTGAAATGTTCCCTGTGCCAGTGGCTGCAAAACAACCTCAAAGCATGATTGATCCACCCCATGCTTAAGTGTTTACCAAGTTATTTTTTTGTTCTTTGTATGTTTCTAACTAAGCAAAGGTATGGGATTTTCAATTCACTTAATCTAAAGTGGTCCTGTTATGTGAAATCGATTTGTTCACAGCTTCCTCAAACCCCAACACTCCAAAACATGGCTATTCATGAGGACCACATGAACATACAGATGCAGTGGCTGCATATTCTGTGACTCCATCAAGGTGGGAACGACATTCATTAGTACTTCCACTGGAATGAAATACCACATCAGGACATGCAAGACCACAGGTGTTATCTATCTGATAACTTGTGACTGCGGCCTTCAGTGTGTTGGCATAACCATTCGGGAACTGAGACGCAGAGTAGAACATCTCGACATCAGAAATAAAAAGGATAGCCCTGTAGCCAGACTGTGCTGGGATCAGCAGTTATGAACTGCACAAGCAGCACAGCCACTTCCCCTTCTCTTACTGCTCGCCTTGCGAGTATGTCACACGTACAGTAGCACAGGTTTTGTAAGTGTATGCGCAAATAAAGTACACAGAATGTCACAGATATTTTTAGGATGCGCACACGTTAAACAGGAGATGTAGCACAGATAATGCCGCTGTCCGCAGCGTCTATGAAAAAAGTACACTGAATGTCACAGATAATTTTAGGATGCACAAATGTTATACAGAAGGTATAGCGCAAGTAATATCGCTGTCACCACCGGCTTAAAAAAAATGACACTAAATGAATGTCACTGATATTTAGGATGCACGAACATTATACAGGAGATGTGGTGCTTGTAATGCCACTATCACCAGCGGCCAAACCATTGCGCGTAGTGTCACAGATATTTATGCTGTGCAAATGTAAAATAAAAGATGTAGCAGAGGTTGTGTCACTATCAGAAGTGGCACTAACAATTACACGCAATTTAGCGCAGGTTGCGCTAATAATATTTGTGGTCGGGGCTAAACATGAAGGAATGACCCTACCTAATGGATACCTAAAAAGCGGTTAGATTTATGCCGGAACCGCGACGCTGAAGGGACGCCTGAAGGGGGGCATCCCCTAGTGTGAGATAGTGAAAGTAAGGGTGGGTATGCTGGAAACGACGTTCATTGTGGGAGGGGACGCCTGGCCAGATATAGTCAGCATCGCCCTTTTCACAAATACAGGCCAATAAATCGGCCTTAAAACTTGTGGTCGGGGCTAAACATGAAGGAATGACCCCTACCTACTGGATACCTAAAAAGAGGTTAGATTTATGCCGGAACCGCGACGCTGAAGGGACGCCTGAAGGGGCGCCTGAAGGGGGCCAAAAAGGACAACAAACTTGATCAAAGAGCTTTATTACAACCTCCAATTGTGATTTGGCTACCAACGAACGAGCAAATTGGATCGGAAGTAGTGAAGCGTACCGAGGCATTGTGGCACCATAGACGTCTGCTTCGGGAAGCTTGTGGAAAGAGAATTAGCTCGGGACAGGGCATCGGCTGCTACATTTTGGATTCGGGTACATGAACATGTGTAATGAATTTGGTGTAGTAACGAGAGTAGCACCCGACGCCTAACAAAAGATATCAGTTGGACCAAGCCGTTAATCAAATATCCATGACCGCGACATTGACATAAACATACACCATTTAACCAGCCCATTCCAGACCCCCTGCATGCACAGTTGCCATTATAGGATAAAGTTCAAACAACACTGAAATCTGTGAAACCTGGGATCAACCAAGTAACTCGGTCACCCATCAGCTAGCCAGTGGGGGGCAAAAATGGCAGCAAAACCGGAGTTTAGAACATTGAGGGTGCCAGAGCCACAACTATGCGTGTCTGTGGAACCCAGCCATCAGAACAGAGCGAGGGGCAGAGGTGAGTGCATGCCCGAATAGTGCGGGAAGAGATACTGACTAAAACAGACACCATGCATCCTATGCACCCCACCTCACTAGTGGCTCTGTGTGAGGAATTATATTTTTGGAAAACACGACAGGCAGCTGCAAAGCAGAGCTGAAAACATGGTCGAGTGACCCTTGTAAGCGACTCCTGTGTGACGTACTTTCCACATAGTGTAATCTTACACTAAACCCATATTAAGAAGCCTAACATACCCTGTCTAGAACACTAGACTCAATGTCCCTTCCCTATAATAAAAGTATGTTTTTTTGTTTTTTTTTATAATCATTTAATTTATTTTATAACACACCCTTTTTTTTTTTTTTTAACACACACCCTTCCTGAACCTTACTACTCACTTCACCTTGCTGAGTGATTTTACCTGTGCACCCCCTGGATAGAAACAACATGCTAAAGGCCTAATTTGTCCGCCCCCCCTCTCTCCCCCCCGATTTACTGTGCCTATATCATATATCATTTGCTTGATACTGTCAATCCATTATAAGACTAAGTGCACCAGCTGTTTACTGTATAAAATGCCCATTTAGAAGAAAAAAACACTTGGAGACGTAATACTGTATGGAGCAGCCACAAGGAGACGTAATACTGTATGGGGCAGCCACAAGGAGACGTAATACTGTATGGGGCAGCCACAAGGAGACGTAATACTGTATGGGGCAGCTACAAGGAGACGCAATACTGTATGGGGCAGCTACAAGGAGACGTAATACTGTATGGGGCAGCCACAAGGAGACGTAATACTGTATAGGGCAGCTACAAGGAGACGTAATACTGTATGGGGCAGCTACAAGGAGACGTAATACTGTATGGGGCAGCCACAAGGAGACGTAATACTGTATGGGGCAGCCACAAGGAGACGTTGTACTGTATGGGGCAGCTACAAGGAGACGTTATACTGTATAGGGCAGCCACAAGGAGGCGTTATACTGTATGGGGGTAGCTACAAGGAGATGTTATACTGTATGGGGGCAGCCACACGGAGACGTTATACTGTATGGGGGCAGCCACAAGGAGACATTATACTGTATGGGGGCAGCCACAAGGAGACGTTATACTGTATGAGGGCAGCCACAAGGAGACGTTATATTGTATGGGGGCAGCCCCAAGGAGACGTTATACTGCATGGGGGCAGCGGCAGCCACAAGGTGATGTTATACTGTATGGGGGCAGCGGCAGCTACAAGGAGACGTTATACTGTATGGGGGCAGCCACAAGGTGACGTTACACTGTATGGGGGCAGCTGCAGCTACAAGGAGACTTAAACACTGTATGGGGGCAGCGGCAGCCACAAGGAGACGTTATACTGTATGGGGGCAGCGGCAGCCACAAGGTGACATTATACTGTAAGGGGGCAGCTAGTTGCCAGCCACCACACAAGGAGACATTATGGGGCCACAAGGAGGAGACATTATACTGTGCCTCTCTAAGTCACTCTTATTCCCTTTTATTCCCTAATGCTCTCCCTCCCCTCCCTACTGGTGATGCTCAGGAAGGGAAGGGAAGGCAGCACAGCAGCAGGGCACAAGAAAACATTTCATTAACCCCTTCCCTTCCAAATCCATCCACAGGACCACATCCAATCCACCTAGTACAATACTTTTACAATTTAACATTATTGTCTGAGCGAGGCTGCTCATCTCAGTGACTCAGTCCTCCTCACACACACCTTTTTGACTTCTCATTTACTCCTCATATCCCGGGAGTCAGGACAACAGGGCTCTCATGGGGTGGTGGCGTCTGCTCTGGAGTTTTCCCGCGGCTGCCTTCCTTCTCTGGTAATTCTGGGGGGCGGAGACTTTTAATATATGAGTGAGGCAGCCGTGGGAAAAATCTTTAACCCTCCCCACCCCACCCTTTACAGGCAGAGCGCAGGCGCAGCAACCGCAGAGGACTAGAGAGAGATCCGAGAGAGTGAGACTCGGGAATGTGAGCTGCCCCGCCAGGTAGAAGGAGGCGGAGCCAGGGACGCAGGAGCTGGCAATGAGTTTTAATGTGCGGGTGGTGAGTGAGGAAGGCGCCGCAGACAGAGCGCATGACGTCACAGAATACCGCGGTATATCGTAGCTACCGGTTTATTGCCCAACCCTATGCAGAGATAGCAGTCGCTACTGGGCCCAGGAGCCTGAAGGGGCCCAAAGACACTAATGCAGCGTAAGAAGACACACAAAACACTGAGGGAACCCCCCTTCCCTCAGCTGGACTCTTGCACCATGGCCCATGAGCCTTTAGCTATGCCCCTGCCCCCAACATGTTTCGCCAGCTAAAGTGACAAAGCTGATATTTTTAATCCTTTATTATTTAGTCAGTAGATATTTATAATATGGATTCAATAAATGTTACATTTTATAAATAGAAAGTAGCACATGGAATTATAAGGCGATTGTTGGTCTTACGGACCTATTGGTGTTAAAATGTCGCCTAACAAGAGAAATAGGCAAATAATCAAGTTCATATTTAAAAGTCACATTTTAAAAGTGGTGTGCACATTTTGATATATAAGGTGAAACAAATGACCACTTTTGATTTCTAATGTTAGTATTTTTATGGCGCAAATTACACCATTATTAATAAATGTACCCCAATGTGTTTGCGAATCCCCATACAGAAATATATATCCACCTCACAACATGTGACTCACATTATGAAAATTAACACTACACAGTTCTTTTGTACGTAAATTAATCAATAAACATATGCATAATTAAAGGTTTTACAGGGATTTTAATATTGATGACCTATCATCAGGATCAGCTGTTTGAAGAGAAGGCCGTGCTCCATGTGAGCACAGCCTTCCCTTCTTTGTTTACCTGCTCGCTGTATTTACCCTGTATGAATCTGCATGAGAAATGGAAATTAACTGCAATGAAAGGCATGGTTTCTGAGGAAGAAAAATGACCCTTGTTGAGGATTTCTTCCACTGCCTGATTATCTGTGACAAAAACGACTGGCTTGTTCCTCCAAAGCTCGACCCGGACCTGTGCTGCTACGACGATAGGATAAATTTCTAAGAGAGGAGAGGATTTGATGGAGCTCTGAACTGAAGAAATCTGAGGCGGCCAAGGACCTGCAAACCAGTGCTTGCTAAAAATGGCTGCAAAACCTTTAGAAGCTGCTGCGTCGAAAAAGACCGTGGGTGAATTGCAATCCCAAGATGGGACAAAGAGGGAAATGCCATTCCAGTTTGAAAGGAAATGGTGCCACATGATTAAATCGGCAGTGGCTGCGGTATCTAAATGAATCAAGGCGTCCTGATCCGAGGCAGCAGGTAAAAGCTGCAGCAGTCTGGAAATGAAAGACCGGCCCGGAGGCGTGATCTTTGTGGCGAAGTTTAACATTCCCTGAAGCGACTGGAGTTCCACCTTGGCGAGGGTCCTGGCCGTGACTGATTTCCTGATAGAATCTTGGATTTTTTTTGAGCTTGTCATCAGGGAGTCTGGCTTCCATCCTGCCAGTGTCCAAGATGATGCCTAGGAAGGTTATGACCGAAGATGGGCCTTCTATTTTAGCCGGGGCAACCGGTACGTTCAGTTTTAAAAATAACTCGAGAAGTACTTGGAGCTGATTGGGTACTTGATCTGAGGCTTCGATCAGCAGGAAATCATCCAGGTAGTGGATGACCCTGGAACACCTGCCGTGATTGACCAATATCCAGTGGAGAGCTTGGGCAAACTGATCAAATAGCCAGGGGCTGCTTTTTGATCCGAATGTCAACCTATCTGTAAAATAATACAGATCCCTTCATTTGATGCCGTAAAACCTCCACAAGTGAGGTGAAACTGGAAGCAACTTGAAGGCATATGCAATATCTGCCTTTTAAAGCCAAGCACCTGGTCCCAGCAGGAGAATCAACTGAATGGCTTCATCCAAGGAGGAGTATTGCATGGAGAAATCTTCCGAGGGAATTTAAGAATTTAAGCATGAGAAGCGGAGAGGTCAAAAATCTGCCGTTTTTTATTGGAAAATTTCTTTGTTACCAAACCAATGGGCTTTACATTTTGAATAATAGCAGACTGACCAATTAAAATTGTTGCAGACCTGACTCCTGCCCAGGAAGATTATAGGCCAACCCAATTGTCGACATTCTGCCCTGAACTGGAGGACCCGGAAGGAATGGAAAGGGGCCTACCCTGAACCAAAGATCCTGAATTGGGACACCAGTCGGAGGAATGCAAGATGGATTGACAGATGGCACATGTGGGGGCCTTGAGACCCGCAAAATGCCTGCAGAACAGCTTCATGTCTAAAGTGGACCAATCCGTAACAAGCTGAAACTGGGAAAGAGCAGCAGCAGCTTTGGCAGAGAAGGAGCGGTGGTAATCGTAGAAAGCATGTCCTCCATACTTGTGGCCCAAATCAGTGACCCTTTAAAGATAGATGTCCAGCTACTCCCTGCCATGTGGTTTAGCGGAACATAAAATGTCCCGGAATAAACTAAAAGCCAGCACAAACTCAGGAATGAAGAGTTTTTTGTTAAGGCGGGCATCTTTGGATTTGAGGACCACTGACACGTCTCCACATGCGATGGTCTTATTCTTGTTGGCGTCGTGAGTGGCAATGAGAATAGAAGCCAGGTTGACGTCTTTGCCCGCTAAAATATCCTTCCGGATTTTGTCCGGAACTAAATGCGACAGGGCAATACTAAAGGAGCTGGGAGCCCTACCTGGGGTTGGAGCACATGCAGGGGAGGGGCCTGGGACAGGAGAGGTGTGTAAATCCGGCATTGATTACCTATTTTCCACAGTCAGCAGCCTGGTCTGGATATCAGAAACTGAACTGGAAAGACTGTTGATGGTTGAGTGGAGCTGGGCCAGCGATGTCTAGATTGTCGACAGAGACACTTGCTCTTCCACAGCCATGGTTGGTTCAGAAAACAAAAGCGTGTACAATTCCACTTTGCGTGCAGAGGCAGGATAGCGAATGCCTCTCCTATTTAGTTCAGCCATTAGCTTTGGAATGGTCCACTGCCTTAAGGAAAGATTGCTTCCATGAGCCGTACCGGGGGATTCCGGAATGGAGCGAGTCTCCTCGATATCGGAAGCGTGGGACATCGTGGCTGTAAAACAAATTATTGTAAGTGAGACGGGAAGTGAGGGGACGTGGCGCGACCGGATGCACCCGAGTGAAACCTAGTGGGAACCGCCAAACACACCGAAGCGTGGCCGAGAAGAGCCAACACCAGTAAAAAAGAGGGCAAGTAGGCTGACCCACCTGACGAAACCTAAAAGAAAGACTAAACGAAACCTGAAAGAAAGGCAAGATGCATGATCCTGAAGAAAATGGAATAATGAAGTAGTAAAAAACAAAGAAGACTTACCTTTGCTGGACCGTGCCGTGAAACTGGAATAATCTGAATAGCCAGGAACCTGAAATAAAAACAATGGGTATCCCGAGCGAGATTAGCGCACACTGAAGGTCAGACCGTAACTCAGTTCCCTCCGATGAGAGAAATATACCTACTTAGTAACATAGTAACATAGTATATAAGGCCGAAAAAAGACTTTTGTCCATCCAGTTCGACCTGTTTCCTGCAAGTCTTGAGACTAATAAATGGAGGAAACCACCACAACAGGAAAGATCCTGAACCTGAAACCTCTCAGATGACCCTGGAAAAAATGGGATCAAGCTTGAAACGATGCTGAAAACATAAAACCTGACGCGGATCAGGCAACTGGGAGAGTGTGAGCCCGACAAAGTCAGGTGGGAAAAAAAAAACAACAACATGGCCCTGAACGTGTCAGGCGGAAGAAAATCCACGTGAACTTGATGTGTATCAAGGAAATAAAACATATACAGTACCTGATGTGTGTCAGGCAAGTGAACGCACACCTGGTGTCAGGGAAATGAAAAGACCTAATGTGTGTCAGGCAAAATAACAAACAAAATAATCCTGATGCGTGTCAGGAAAATGACCAAATGGACCTGATGTGTGTCAGGAAAAATAAAAAACAAAATGTACCGAAAGCGTGTCAGGTCAAGGTAACCACGTAAACCTGATGCGTGTCAGGAAAAGAACCACATGGTGTCAGGAAAAATAACAAACAAATGTAATCCTGATGCGTGTCAGGAAAAATGAAACATGTACCTGATGCGTGTCAGGTCAAGGTAACCACATGAACCTGATGCGTGTCAGGAAAAGAACCACATGGTGTCAGGCAAAATAACAAAAACAAATGTAATCCTGATGCGTGTCAGGAAAAATGAAACATGTACCTGATGCGTGTCAGGTCAAGGTAACCACATGAACCTAATGCGTGTCAGGCAAAATAACAAACAAACGTAATACTGATGCTTGTCAGGAAAATAAAACAAACAAGTACCTGATGCGTGTCAGGCAAAAGACCAAAGGACCTGATCCATGTCAGGCCAAACAACCAAACCAACGTGATCCTGATGCGTGACAGGAAGAAGTAAAACAACATGTACCCGATACGTGCCAGGCCAATGAAACTGCGTAAAACCCTGATGCGTGTCAGGAAAATTAAAACACATGGACCTGATGCGTGTCAGGCAAGAAGACAAGCAGACATGGTCCTGATGCGTGTCAGAAAATGGAAGAAACATGAGCGTGTTTTTTTTGTTTTTTTTTTGTGTGAAAATAAATACCCTGAGCATTGGGCCGAAACAGCCACAGTCTGCAACCGTGAAGTTGCGTGCTGGAGAAGTAGGTTATGTATCATGTAACTGTTTTGGTCCAACCCCCAAGAGACTTGAGCAACCAGTTACTGAAATTAACATATGAGGGCCAAGAATGACACGGGAGGGAAGCAAGCCAGCCAGGTGCCCGTACACCAGCTGGCTTAAGGGTCTTATTAGGGCAATAAACACCATCTTGCCAATGACCTGATCAAACCTTACTGGTTCCTTTGTCCTTTACAGTGGAATGAAATGTAGACCATTTGTATGCTAGCCTTGCACTGGTTAATTACAGGGAGATGAGAGTGTCTATTTTTCCCATAACAGGTATAAACCTAAACTTCTACGCAGACCCCATGACAAATTGCGGATTAATTTATTAATGCTTTAAAGTCTTTTTCCTCTAATCTGCACAATATTTATTGTGAAAGCCTAATTAATAAAAGCCAAATTCTTTCAAGCCTTTTGCACGGGACACATTTTTCTTTATTGTTTTTTGTTTGTTTGTTTTTTTCCCTTCTCACTCAAACGAACAGCTAAAATTGACTTTTCCTGCTTGCTAGCTAAAGCCGCTTAGAAGCATTCGACATCCTCACAGATCGACTTTACAGACACTGGGGGTGCGGGAGAAACGTGGGACGGAAGACACGCCTGGCGTTGCCCGGGAGACCAGACGCAGGAAGCCCAGGGACTTTCAGAGCGGGAGGATGTGCGCCGGAGGACGCGAGTGTCCAGGAAGCGCAAGAGGTCCGGACTCCGAGGCTCCCATCACGGGGAGCAGCTCAGGGCGCCTCGGCAGCTTACCAAATGGCTGAGGGGAACCGGAGGTGAGGGCAGCGGCGTGCACGCTTGGATCGACGGCAGGACCCCGGAAACGAGGTGACGAGACGGCGTCCCAGGTGAGGGAGTGGGCGGTGCTAAATAGGCTTCCTCCGCCCCTCCCACAAACACAGGCTGAACTTCAGCCTTAGCTACTTGTTATCCTGCAAGTTAATTCAAAGAAAGAGAAAAATACCCTCCTTTAAATAGAAGCCAATTTTCCTCATTTTAGGAGAAAAAAAAATTCCTTCCCAACTTCATGCAATAAGAATAATTCCCTGGATCAGCCCTTCTCAAGAAATCTAATAGTTGAGTTTCATAGTCTCACTGTTCTTACAGTAAAGAACACTCTTCTATGTTTGCATAGAAACTTTCTATCCTCTAGAGTAGACGCAGAGGATGTCCCCTCATCACAATCACAGTCCTGGGAATAAATGAATGATGGGAGAAATCTCTATGCTGACCCCTTTTATATTTATAAATAGTTATTAGATTCCCCCACAGTTGTATTTTTTCTAAACTAAATAACCCTAATTTTGATAATCTTTCTGGGTACTGTAGCCCAACCATTCTAGGTATTACTTTAGTTGCCCTCCTCTGAGCCCTCTCCAGCTCCACTATCTCTGTCTTGTACACAGGAACCCACAATACTCCATGTGTGGTCTGACTAGTGATTTGTAAGAGTGGCAGGACTATGTTCTCATCACATGCATCTATGTCTGTTTTGAGGCAGCCCATAATGTTAATGCCCATGGCATCATCTGCCTGACACTGGTTGCTACAGTTAAGTTTCCAGTCTACTAAAATTCCTAAATCCTTTTCCATGTCAGTGTTACCCAGAGTTTTACTATTTAGCATGTAGTGATGAATTGCATTATTCTCGAGCGTCAGGAAGTCAACCCACCGTTCAATGATACCAGTCTTTGTGACAGATCGCCCAGTCTGTACCCCTAATGATCATGTCTCCCACTACTAGCAACTGTCTGGACTGCCTTGCTCTCCGATTCCCCTGCTTACTGGAACTGACATTCCCCTGACCTGCATAGGAAGAGTCTTGCTGCAGGAGTGCCATCTCTGAACTAACACCCTTGCAAACTTGTTGGGGTGTTTCAGATTAGGGCTAACCTCTCTAGCACTTTTCCCTCTACCCCATTTTCTAAATGTAATCCAGCTACCTACAGTACCTCACTTTCCTGCTCCTCCATACTACCACCCTCCTCTCATCTACCCCACAGAGTGTCTGCTAAGTTAGCAGCAAACTCTTGTCCAAATTATCAATGCATCTCAGAGTTGAAATTAGCTCATTTAGATACAGGATCTGGGATTCCAAACATGCAATTTGCCCACATTTTGAACAAAAATATGCTCAAATGGCTGTTCCAGGACAGCATATATTTCACAAGATGTGCACTGGACTGCCTTGTCAATTATGGAGGACATACTCGCTAATAGGGATTACATAAGAAAAGAGAAAAAGAAACCATATAATATTACAATGCAATGAAAAACAACTGACAATGTAGTCCCTCCTAAAGACAATGATCTCCATGTTTTTATGTCTTGTTTAATTTTTCTTTTTTTTGTGGGGATATATTTATATATATTTTTAGGGTATCATTAATAAATGTTAAGTCGTAAGGGTAAATACTCTATTCAGTGACTTTTTTCTATATACTTACCCGATTTCAATATCAATAAATGTCAGTGAAGGTCCCTCCTAAAGTCCCTAAATCTAAAGTCACTTATCTTAAAGGGACACTGACAGGCCCAATAAGCATTATGAGCTATATATAGGCAGGCATAGGTCTTGTAATGAGTATTCTAAACATATCAGCATACCCCCTTTCCACCATAAAAATGCAGTAAAATCAAGTTTTATAACCTGGTTGAACATCTTGTCTTTGTGCCCAAGGGGCGGTGTCTCTGCTTCACTTGTGCCCAGCCACGCCCCAACTGCCGTTTTCAAGCGCCCCTGACGCTCCAAGATCCCGCACATGCCCAATAGAATGCTATGGGCATCGGCCTCACTAGCAGCTACTGGGCATGCGCGGGATACCTTCCCCAGCAATCCCAGTGGCCCCATTCTTACTGCGCCTGCGTCCCCTAACCATCGGTGAGGCGGCTTCAGCCTCACCTGCTGCACCTACGCCGAGTCTAGGAGCGTCGGGGACAGAAGAAGCCGCCCAGCGAAGTGAATAATGATGACCTGGGCAGCGCTTGAAAACGGCAGTTGGGGCGTGGCTGGGCACAAGTGAAGCAGAGATACCGCCCATTGGGCACACAGAAAAGATGTTCAACCAGGTTATAAAACTTGATTTTACTGCATTTATAAGGTGGAAAGAGGGTATACTGATGTGTTTAGAATACTCATTAAAAGACCTATGCCTGCCTATATATAGCTCATAATGCTTATTGGGCCTGTCAGTGTCCCTTTAAGTCACACACTTAAGACAAACATACACTTGTGAACACATATGTGTATGATCACAAATTCATGGTTTTAGTCTACTTATATAGCTGCTACTCCCAGATAAGAGATCAGCTATTGGTGTGTTTGAGTAGTCTCCGAGGCATTGCTCTCGGTTAGCCATAATCCTACTCCACACTGATGAGGGCAACACCCCGAAACAGCTGTCTGTGGATAGATAACTGGCTTAGGTTTTCCCCGTCACATCCTTAAAGCTTGTAAAAAAGCGGGATCTTGACATAGGGGCCACTTAATATGGTGGATTTGGTGATCTCTGTAATGGAGATTTGCTTGGTTTTTCTTCCTTTGAGGGATATCTGGCTTTCATTGTGTTGTAGACCCATAACTGGGGCTCCACATTTATTTTGCATATTACTCCCAGATAACGTCAAACCAGACTGGTTTTTTTTTCCTCTGGATTCAAAGGACAAATCTGTGTTTAGCCTCCAAAAGAGCAGTGCATGCAAGACAGCCCAGGAATGTCACAGAACTGGAAGACCTTTCCAAGGAAGAATGGATCAAATTCCCTCAGACAATTGAAAGACTCTTGGCTGTCTATAAAAAGCATTTACAAGCTGTGATACTTGCCAAAGGGGGTGCTACTTGGTAGTAATCATGCAGGGTGTCCAAACTTTAGATTCAGGCCGTTTTCCTGTTTTGTTATTTTGAAAATGTAAAAGATGACAATAAAAAATGTTTTTACTTAAAATGCAAAAGGAATGTGCCATCTTTAACCCCTTCCCGACGGTCCACTGGATATATACGTCTATCTGCGCATACCCCGTGCAGATAGCACATATATAAATGGTCAGGCAGCACTTGAATCCCAGCGCTGATTATTAAAACTCCTGCAATCTAGCAGCAGCAGGTTGGGTCCCGGCTGTCAGATTACGGCTTCTGCCTTCTCCTGTGCAAGGAGGACAGCGCTGCACGAGCGCAGGGGGGAGAGCAGGAAGAGACAGAGTCGCATTGACTATCATTATGAAAAATGTTGCGCAACATCGGTGAGACATTAATGTCATGTGACACAGTAATTTTAACAAAGAGTGCCCAAACTTTTGCATGCCACTGCAGTTGATAATTACAAGGGAACACAAGACTGATAGTTCCATCTATCTTTGTTATTCATTTCTTGGGAAATTTCTTTTTTAAACTGAGTTTATTAAAGACAAATACAACACAGTGAAACATATAAAGCCAAGCAGTCCAGCAACAGTAATTATAACAAATATTTTTCCGTGTCTACACAAACATACATGGTAGACTGGCAGTAGCAAGAAATTTACCAAAAGGCATTCCATTATAGACAAAAGAAAGCAAAAACAGCAATAGCATATAATATCAAAACTGCCATAACCATCAACACAGCAACTATCCCACATAAGAGTAGTATCTAGACCAGGGATGGGCAAACTTGGCCCTCCAGCTGTCAATCAGTTAAGCCCCAATGCATTCTGAATGGATAAGGATCCGTTCAGAATGCATCAGTTAGGCTCCGTTCCACCTCTATTCCGTTTTGGAGACGGACACCAAAACGCAGCATGCAGCATTTTGGTGTCCGTCTGAAGAGGCGGAGCCTAACGGATCCGTTTTTAATTACAATGTAAGTCAATGGGGACAGATCCGTTTTCAATGACACAATATGGTGCATCATTGACTTTCAATGTAATTCAAAACGGATCCGTTTTGGACTTTGTAATTTTTCTTTTAACTAATGCAAACGGATCCGTTCTGAACGGATACAAACGTTTGCATTATAGGTGCGGATCCGTCTGTGCAAATAAACAGACGGATCCGCACCAACGCAAGTGTGAAAGTACCCTTAGAGACAACTGGAATAGGAGTGCAGAACACAGAAGCTGGAACTATTACAGAGAGGCAGCTTCTGGGGAGGTAATTTGTGCTCCTGGGGCCGTATGTTGTACTGCACTGTGGTATTTGGTATGTAGTATTTCTAGCCCCACCTACCTGTGTTGGCCATGCCTTCTGTCAGTTTAGATCCCCCAGACCTGGGGCCATTTTTAGTAATTTTTTCCGGGGCCATTTTTAGTAATTTTTTCCAGGGCAACTTTAAGTTTCCAGTCCACCCCTGTGTGCTCTCCACTCAGTAATCAAACAAAATAAATAATAGTAAAGTGTTAGACTGCATGTACTATACAATATTAAGTCCTGTCATTGCTTGCTATACATGGCTGAAGTTATACCATGATCGAAAAAGAATATACCTTGGAAAATGTCAGAGGTTTATAAAAAAAAGAAAATAATGTCTTGATAAGACTACTGTAGGTTATTGTGCAGAAAAAAAAATAATCGGGATGAACGCTTGTTGACTGATTTTCTATGCGACTCAAAATGGAGCACCAATTTATTAGTCTTAGGCCTCATGCACACGAACGTATTTTCTTTCCGTGTCCGTTCCATTTTTTTGTAAACTGTATACGGACACATTCATTTCAATGGGTCTGCAAAAAAAAAAACTGAAGTTACTGCTTGTGCATTCCATTTCCGTAAGTCCGTATTTCTGTTTCGCAAAAAAATAGAACATGTCCTATTATTGTCCGCATTACGGACAAGGATAGTACGAACAGTATTAGGGGCCAGCTGTTCGTTCCACAATACAGAATGCACATGGACATCATCCGTATTTTTTGCGGATCTGTTTTTTGTGGCCCGCAAAATATATACGGTCCTGTGCAGGAGGCCTTAATCAGTTCATGAAATAAAATGCAAATGTTAACCTAGGGACACAATAAGGTTATACTTACTCATGGCAGATCAGCTGCAGAAATGTCAGCAACTGTGCCATAGACCTGAATGCCATCTGAAAATATGAATGTGTTTACTGCAGAAACAACCCCATTCAAATGTATGGAATTTAGAAATGTCTGCAACAAATTTGCCGCTTGCGATATAACATAATAATTTGGGCTGCCTATACATGAAATGTTATACCAGCTGAAACAGATCCCATAACTTTATTATATTGGTTAAAAGAAAGCCAAGCAGCACTGATCATGTGTTGGAAGAGAACGCAGCACTTGCCACGCTGCTACAATGTCAACGTCGAGTAATCCATTCTCTTCAAGCAGCTGATCAGTGGGAGTGCCAGCAGTTGGCCCCCCGCCGATCTGATATTGATGACCTATCCATATAAGTCTTAAAAATAAATAAGGATAACCAAATCAAACAAAGGAGTCAAAAATATTAGGAAAACAATTATATAATCACATGTCTGTGAGTGGCATAAGTATCTGGTATCTAACCATAGCTGCAAACCAAATGTTTCTGTTAATTGTTGAATAGTTTTGACAAATTCCTCCTTACAAAAGAACTTCAACTCTGTTATGTTAGTGGCGTTCCTCCCTTGAACTGCTCACTTTCATATTCCAAAACATATCTATTGGATTAAGAAAATTTGATTTGGCCATTCCAAAACTTTAACCCCTTTCCGACTTCCATACGGCTATATATGTGCTAACTACTGCCCCGTGCAGTTAGCATTTGTATAAACGTTGGCAGCCTGAAAGTAAGGGTGTGCTGCTTCACTGCTCTCTGCAGCGCTTCCCCGCGATGTACTCGGCTTCCTTCTTCTGCCTAGCGATAACAGAGCCTATAGCATAGGTTTCTGGGCAGAATAGTAGTTGTGGACCACCACAATTGTCCAATCGTGGTGGTCATATGCTTACATGCTCCTCCTCCTTCACTTCACAGTGCGATAGAGTGAAGGAGAGAGTGAAGAAGAAACAGAGAAACACTTCTCTATATATCTATATACATAGTATATAGATATATATCATCTCCAATATATAATCCCATTTGCTCCAACCAGATGAGTCAGGTATGGAAAAAAACTGAAATAAATTATAATTTCAGAATCACATCCAGGTAAATTAAAAAGGTGGTGTCTTTTAGAGATGTTTCAGTCCTCTTACTGGGAGATAATCTGCTTAGTCCCAGTAAGAGGACTGAAACGTCGCTACTTGGGTGAATAAAGGACACCGCTTTTTTCACTTTATCTGGATGTGACGCTGCTCTTTGTTTTTTATACAGCAGATAATTGGTCTCATCTTAAGGCACTCCATTTATTCCTATACTGACAGTGCTGCCCTAATGTTATATATATATATATATATATATATATATATATATATATATACACACACACACACACACACTAGCAGAAGGACCCGGCTTTGCACGGGTATATTTCATCTATTTTGTTTCGTGTTTCCGTGTGTCGTAAAAAGAGAAGCAGTATCCCCCATAACAGTGACCTCTACAGCACCCCGTCTCACTGTCTGCTGAGCTGTGGATCTAATCCTATCCTGTGTGATACTGTCAGCTATGCTGTGTATCTAATCCTATTATGTGTGATACATCTGCTGAGCTGTGTATCTAATCGTATGTTGTGTGATATTGTCTGCTAAATTGTGTATCTAATCCTATCCTGTGTAATACTGTCTGCTGAGCTGTGTATCTAATCCTTACTGAGCTGTGTATCTAATCCTATCCTGTGTGTCTGCTGAGCTGTGTATCTTATAGTTGCTGAGCTATGTACCTAATCCTATCCTGTGCCATACTGTCTGATGAGCTGTGTATCTAATCCTATCCTGTAAAATACTGTCTGCTGAGCTGTGTATCTAATCCTGTCATGTGTGATACTGTCTGCTGAGATGTGTATTTAATCCTATGTTGTGTTATACTGTCTGCTAAACTGTGTATCTAATCCTATCCTGTGTGATACTGTCTGCTGAGCTGTATATCTAATATTCTATCCTGTGTGATACTGTCTGCAGAGCTGTGTATCTAATCATATCCTGTCTGCTGAGCTGTGTATCTAATCCTATCTTTTGTGATACTGTCTCATGAGCTGAGTATCTAATCCTTACTGAGCTATGTATCTAATCCTATCCTGTGTGATACTGTCTGCAGGGCTGTGTATCAAATCTTCATTGAGCTGTGTATCTAATCCTATCCTGTGTGATACTGTCTGCTGATCTGTGTATCTAATCCTGACACATCATATGACTGAATAGTTAATTCTGTGAACGCTAAAACCTGTGATCAGTTGTAATGGCAACCTGGAGTCGGACCTGCGATCTTCTATTGGCTGATAAGGGACATGTGACTGTGTGGATGGCAGTTTGGATTTGAATAGAAAGCCTTGCAGGCTTGAATTGGCTAATGCAGGTTATTTTTTTGGGAATATCTCAGGAACGGTATGTCCTAGAGAGCTGAGACCCGGTCTAAAACCTGCCCGGACACCTGATGTACCAGTGTGCCAAATTTGGTGAAGATTGGTCCAATTGTTTGGTCGCTCATAAAGAACGTCTAGACAGATGTCTAGACAGAAATTCATTTTTAAATATATAAAAAACTAGCAGAAGGACCCGGCTTCGCACGGGTAAATTTCATCTATTTTGTTTCATGTTTCCGTGTGTCGTAAAAAGATATCAACAGTATCCCCCATTACAGTGACCTCTACAGTGCCCCGCCCCACTGTCTGCTGAGCTGTGTATCTAATACTGTCCTGGGTGATACTATCTGCTGAGATGTGTATCTAATCTTATGTTGTGTGATACTGTCTGCTCAGCTGTGTATCTAATCCTGTCCTGTGTGATAATATCTGCTGAGCTGTGCATCTAATCTTATGTTGTGTGATACTGTCTGCTGAGCTTTGTATCTAATCCTATCCTGTGTGATACTGTCTGCTGAGCTGTGTATCTAATCCTAGCCTGTGTGATACTATCTGCTGAGCTGTGTATCTAATCTTATGTTGTATGATACTGTCTGCTAAACTGTGTATCTAATCCTATCCTCTGTGATACTGTCTGCTGAGCGCGTATCTAATATTCTATCCTGTGTGAAACTATCTGCTGAGCTGTGTATCTAATCCTATCCTGTGTGATACTGTCTGCTGAGCGTGTATCTAATATTCTATCAAGTGTGATACTGTCTGCTAAGCTGTGTATCTAATCATATCCTGTCTGATGAGCTGTGTACCTAGTAGTAGTTGATTTTTAACTTTTTTTTTTCAATCCCTGTTGGCTGACTGGGAGGGGGCGTGGCCTAACTGGTTTGGGGCGTGTCCTTTTGAACATCTCAATCTAAGAAAGCAGCACTGTCCTCTCTGAGTGTGAGCTGCAAAGAGAAAGTCACCGTCCCTCCCACCTTGCAGCTGACAGAAGTTGATTTTTAGCTTCATTTTTCACTGTTTGCTTAGTGGCCTAACAGGATCGGAGCATGCCCTTTTAAACAGTTCACTGTAAGACAGCAGCACTGTTCTGTCTGAATGTGAGCTGCAGGAAGAAAATCACTGTTCCACCTCTGGAAAGGGTGCGGCCTAACCAAATCAGAGGTGTGGCTTATCTGAACCTAGGGGCAGGATTTTAAGGGTGACTTGAATGTCCACCCTACTTTCCCTCTGAACTGTGACCTCCCTAGCACTCTGCCCCCTTAACAGTATCATCCACAGCGCTCTGCCCCTTTAAAGCTAACCTGCAGCAGTGAAGAGAAATGGCTGAGTTGTTATGGAAACCTCAGGAAATAAGGTACTAAGTGCTATTAGGCCCTGGCTTTACATCTATAGTGATTATCCTGGTGACAGATTTCCCTTAAACGTCATCTAGAGCAGTGATGAGACTTGGCTGAGTTGTTAATGGTCACCTGGAGTAAAACTGTGTGTGTGGAGATAAACTGTCAGGGAGCAGTAAGTGAGTTTGAATTCAAGTTAAAGGCTTTGCTGCCTTGTATTGTTTATAAGCAGGTCATGTTTTGGGAATATCTCAGGAACGGTAAGTCCTAGAGAGCTGGGACCTGGTCTAAAACCTTCCCGGACACCTGATGTACCCGTGTGCCAAATTTGGTGAAGATTGGTCCAGTCATTTGGTCCAGTCATGCATAAAGAACGTCTAGACAAACAGAAATTCATTTTTATATAAATATATAAGAGACATAACATTTTATATAAAAGATAAAAATGGAAATCCCCGTCACATCCTTAACTCCTTAAGGACAGAGGGAGTATGGGTACGCCCTAATGTCCGAGTCCTTAAGGACACAGGGCGTACCCATACGTCCTGAATAAAATCAGATTTAAAAAATAAAATAAAAATTGCGATAGAAACATGATTCCTGCTGCGATCGTGCAGAAGGAATCCATGTTCACATGCTGGAGTCCTGTGAACCCAAAATATCGGCGATCGCTGCAAACCGCAGGTCAATTCAGACCTGCGGTTTGCAGCGCTTTGCAATGTATCTGATCACCGCGGTCTATGTCACCTAACATCACAAAAAGTGTAACAGCAAGCGATCAAAAGGTCATATGCACCCCAAAATAGTGCCATTAAAACCAGCATCTCATCCTGCAAAAAATGAGCCCCTACCTAAGACAATTGGACAAAAACTGAAAAAAAAACTGACTCTCAGACTATGGAGATACTTAAATGGTTTTTTGTTTGTTTAACAAAGGATATTATAGTGTAAAACCTAAATAAATTTAAATAAGTAGACATATTAGGTATTGCCGCATCCGTAAGAATCTGCTCTATAAAAATAACACATGACCTAACCCCACAGATGAACAGAGTCACAAAAATAAAATAAAAACTGTGCCAAAACAGCAATTTTTTCCAAATTTTCCATTTGAATTAATTTTTTCCAGTAACAAAGCAAGGGTTAACAGTCAAACAAAACTCAATATTTATTGCCCTGATTCTGTAGTTTACAGAAACACCCCATATGTGGTCGCAAACTGCTGTATCGCCAAACAGGGCATAGAATGAAGGAAATGCCATATGGTTTTTAGAAGGCAGATTTTGCCGGACTGGTTTTTTGATACCATGTCCCATTTGAAGACCCCCTGATGCTCCTCTAGAGTAGAAACTCCATAAGAGTGACCCCATATAAGAAACTAAAAAAAAACAGATGTCGTTCTCTTCATTTTATGCCCTGCCGTTTGGCAATACAGCAGTTTACAACCACATATGGGGTGTTTCTGCAAACTACAGAATCAGGGCAATAAATATTGGGTTATATTTGGCTGTTAACCCTTGCTTTGTTCTTGGATAAAATGGATTCAAATGGAAAATTTGCCAAACAAAAATCGAAATTCTGAAATTTTATCTCCATATGCCATGAACTCTTGTGGAACATCTAAAGAATTAAACAAGGTTTGTAAAATCAGTTTTGAATACCTTGAGGGGTGTAGTTTTTAGAATGGGGTCATTTTTGGGTGGTTTCTTATATGTAAGCCTCACAAAGTGACTTCAGACCTGAACTCGACCTTAAAAAGTGGGTTTTTTAAATTTTGAAGAGATTTGCTTCTAAACTTCTAAGCCTTGTAACGTCCCCAAAAAATAAAATGGCATTCCCAAAATGATCCAAACATGAAGTAGACATTTGGGGAATGTAAAGTAATAACTATTTTTGGAGGTATTACTATGTATTATAGAAGTGGAGAAATTGAAACTTGAAAATATGCAAATCTTTTAAACTTTTTGGTAAATTTTGTATTTTTTTATACAAAAAAATGAACCTTTTTGACAAAATGTTACCAGTGTCATGAAGTACAATATGTGATGAAAAAACAGTCTCAGAATGGCCTGGATAAGTAAAAGCATTTTAAAGTTATCACCACATGAAGTGACCCTGTCAGATTTGCAAAAAATGGGCTGGTCCTTAAGGTGAAATAGGGCCGTGTCCTTAAGGGGTTAAAGCTTGTAAAAAAGCAGGATCTTGACATCGGGGCCACTTAATATGGTGGATTTGGTGATCACTGTAATGGAGACACCCCTTTGCTCGGTTTTCCTCCCTTTGAGGGATATCTGGCTTTCATTGTGTTGTAGACCCATTTACTGCTCCCTGACGTTTAAAGGAAATCTGTCACCAGGATAATCGTTATAGAAGTAAAGCCATGCTAATAGCACTTAGTACCTTATTTCCTGAAGTTTCCATAACAACTCGGCCATTTCTCTTCACTGCTGCAGCTTAGCATTAAAGGGGCAGGGTGCTGTGGATGACACTGTTAAGGGAGCGGAGTGCTATGGAGGTCACAGTTCAGGGGGAAAGTAGGGTGGCCATTCAAGCCCCCCTAAAACCCCGCCCCCATGTCCAGATAAGCCACACCTCTGATTTGGTTAGGCCATGCCCCTTCCTGAGGTGGGAGGGACGGTGATTTTCTTCCTGCACCTCACATTCAGACAGAACAGTGCTGCTGTCTTAGAGTGAGCTGTTTAAAAGGACATGCCCCCCCTGTTAGTCCACGCCCCCTCCCACTAAGTGAACAGGGATTGAAAATATAAAGTTAAAAATCCACTTTTAGGTCCGCTAAGCCACACCCCTGATACATTTGGGACACACCCCCTCCCCATCTGCAGCTAATGAGTATTGACAAAATGAAGTTAAAAATTTACTTCTGTCAGCTGCAGAGGTGGGAGGGATGGTGACTTTCTCTTTGCAGCTCACACTCAGAGAGGACAGTGCGGCTGTTTTAGAGTGAGATGTTCAAAAGGACATGCCCCAATCCAATTAGGCCACACACCCTCCCACTCAGCCAACAGTGATTGAAAAAATAAAGTTAAAAATCAACTACTAGGTACACAACTCAGCAGACAGGATATGATTAGATACACAGCTCAGCAGACAGTATCACACAGGATATACAGTTGTGTTCAAAATTATTCAACCCCCACTGAAATTGAGTGTTTTGGCCAGTTTGACATTGATTTTGATCATTTCAGTCATCCTGTTTACAATTAAATCAAAGAGGCACTTGTAAGTCAGACAAATATAACATAACATTTATAATGAAATAACCACAATTTTCTGTGCTCACATCCTTATCAGTTTTATTCAACCCCCAAGTGACATTCAATCTTAGTACTTAGTACAACATCCTTTTCCAGTTATAACCGCTTTTAAACGTGAAGCATAGCTTGACACAAGTGTCTTGTAGCGATCTACGGGAATCTTCGCTCATTCTTCATGGGCAAAAGCCTCCAGTTCAGTCACATTCTTAGGCTTGCGCGCTGCAACTGCTTTCTTTAAGTCCCACCAGAGGTTCTCAATCGGATTTAAGTCTGGTGACTGCGATGGCCACTTCAAAATGTTCCAGCCTTTAATCTTCAACCATGCTCTAGTGGACTTGGAGGTATGCTTGGGATCATTGTCCTGTTGAAAGGTCCAACGTCTCCCAAGCCTCAGGTTTGTGACGGACTGCATCACATTTTCATCCAATATCTCCTGGTACTGAAGAGAATTCATGGTACCTTGCACACGCTGAAGCTTCCCTGTACCTGTAGAAGCAAAACAGCTCCAAAGCATGATTGACCCCCCGCCATGCTCCACAGTAGGCAAGGTGTTCTTTTCTTCATAGGCCTCTTCCAAACATAGCGTTGATCCATAGGCCCAAACAGTTCTAATTTTGTTTCATCAGTCCACAGAACACAAATGTGGTTTGTCCACATGACTTTTGGCATACTGCAGTCGACTCTTCTTATTCTTTGGAGACAGCAAGGGGGTGCGCCTGGGAGTTCTGGCATGGAGGCCTTCATTACGCAGTGTGCGCTTATTGTCTGAGCTGAAACTTCAGTACCCGCATCTGACAAATCTTTTTTCAGTTCCTCAGCAGTCACACGGGGACTTTTCTCCACTTTGCGCTTCAGGTAGCGCACAGCAGTCGAAGTCAGCATCTTCTTTCTGCCACGACCAGGTAGCGTTTCAACAGTGCCCTTTGCCTTGAATTTGCGAATGATGCTTCCTATGGTGTCTCTTGGTATGTTTAACATCTTTGCAATCTTCTTATAGCCATTGCCCTTCCTGTGAAGAGAAATCACCTCTTCTCTTGTCTTCCTGGACCATTCTCTTGACTTCACTATGTTTGTATACACACCAGTAAATCTCTAGAAGGAGCTGAGTATCACAGTCATTTTACATCTGCCTAATTGGTGCTTATTATGCTTGATTGCTGCTCCTTGACATCCACAGGTGTTTTCAATACCTGTTCGAAAACACTTGAATGAACCTCTGTTCTTAAGAGTGGTAGTCTTTAGGGGTTGAATAATTGTGTCAGTAAAGAAAAAAAAAAACATTTAATACTGTATTACAAAAACAGTTGATGTCATTTTAGTTGCATTTAGTTCTTTAAAAAGTCCTTGTAAGATTTCACTCTGAACACAATTACAAATGTACACTAAATTCCCTAAAACCCTTTACAGCATTGGGGGTTGAATAATTTTGAACACAACTGTAATATTAGATAAACCCTCAGCAGACAGCATCACACAGGATAGGATTAGATATACATTTAAGCAGACAGTATCATACAACATAAGATTAGATACACAGCTCAGCAGATAGTATCACACAGGCTAGGATTAGATACACAGCTCAGCAGACAGTATCACACAGGATAGGATTAGATACACAGCTCAGCAGATTTCCTTTTAGCCTCCACAAGGCACACCTGGAAGGATATCCCACCTCCTCAGGGACAGGAAACAACTACATTTCAGCACATAGAAGCCTCTCCCCCCTTATCTGTGCCAGTTAATAACCTATGACTCGATATAGAAGCCCACATTTTTTTTAATTTGATTATACCAAAATATACATTCACAATAACTGATTGCAAAAAAATCAACCAAAAAGAAACTATAAGACTTTTTCTCAAGGGTGAGAATTCCCTGTGCCGATGTGGAGGCGAAATTAATATCCAATTACCGGTAAGAGTAATTATCATCTTTTCCCCCAAGCCTCCACAACGGCACACCTGGAGGATTTAACAGAGAAAAATCAAGATATTAGGGAGGGACCACAACAGACAAAGACCTTTCTGCCAAAAGTCAAATCTCTGTTGAAAAAAACATCTAACTTATAATACTTGAAAAAAGTTGAAGAACTGGACCAGGTAGCAGCCCTGCAGATCTCCTCCAATGAGGCTGAGGCCCCCTCAGCCCAGAAAGTAGAGACTGCCCAGGTGGAATGAGCGGTCAGCCCCATCAGAGGGGAGCAGTCCTCCAACTTATAACATATGCAGGGGCGTAGCTATAGGGGGTGCAGAGGTAGCAGTCGCTACCAGGCCCAGGAGCCTGAGGGGGCCCAAAGAAGACACACAAAGCAGTGAGGGAAGGGGGACCCAAGCTGAACTCTTGCACCAGGGCCCATGAGCTACGCCCCTGAACACATGACAATACATGACTTGATCCATGAGCTATGGAAGCTTTGCTTGCTCCCTTCCCTTTATTTGAACCGAAAAACTAGACCAGTAATTGGTCTGATTTCGTGAGGGATCTAGTAGCTTCTATGTACTGCAAGACACATCGTCTGACATCTAGGTGATGGAAGAAATTTAGGGGAGTGTTTTAGAACAATTCTGTCTTCCAACACCGTCAAGTAGGGAGGTAAGGCTGAGAAGTAGAGTTGAGTGAACTTGTGTTTTAAGTTCGGCGTCCAAAGTTCGGGTTGGGGTTATCGAAGCATCCCGAAATGGATTCCGCTACCATGGACCATAACAGCATTTGGAATCCATAAGGGGATTCGTCAATGAACCCGAACCTTGGACAACACTGAGGACCTGGGGTGACGTCACCGTCATTGGATCAGTGCAGGGGGCGTGGCTCAGTACTGGATTGGATAAGAGGATTCTATTACCCGTCCTGCGTTGATTTTACATTGTTTAACTTTTTTGTGGGGTTGTATTAATAGGGGGGAAAATATATGTCATAAGTGCCGTTCGGCAGTGAAGTTACATTGTACGTGGTGTATTAAAAGGAAATATACGTACGTCCCATTAGCCATTTTGTGGTGAATTGTAATTGTTATATATCACAGACTCCTTATGCATGTTACTGCAAGACACAGTGTTCTACACCACTATACAGTCTCTCTGCAGCCAGGAAATAGCTGTTTTTTTACACAGTTCACCCCAAATAAATTTGGATCGAATCTTTTCTGTAAATTCGGCAAACTGATTTTTGAGAAATTTGCTCCTCTCTAATCATATTGAACACTGACCTGTTCAGACTCCACTCTCCTTTTCTTAATTTCCCCCTGCTTAGAAAGTCTGCTAGGTGATTTACTTTCCCCTTCACACGGACTGCTGACAGGGAACTTAACAGGCTCTGGCTTAGACTTCTCCAACTGATAGACGTTCTTCCTGATGTCCTCCTTTGAGCTCATGAGATCTCTGCGTTGAGATGTTTGTTCAGCCTCTCAAACTCATCTCGCTACTCAAGTGCTTCTTCAAGGGCTTTAGCCAAGGAGAGGGCCTTTTCCTGAGCATCCGCCTCCGCTCGGTCACCTTCTTCGGCACATTGGGCCGAGATGTATTTCTCTTCATCCAAGAGCAGATCATATTTCTTCTGTTTCTCCTTAGTTTTCCGCACCATCTTGTTGGAAACTTGTTACTTGTTGGGCCTCCTGTTCCAGCTGTTCTTCGCTCTGTACTGCTGCAACAGCAGATGTAGGATGTAGGAGTACCACCCAGGGGCTCTTCAAGTCCGTTGTCCTTGGTGTCTTTCTGGAGTCTTTTCTCTTCTCCTGGACATCAGGCCGTAGAACCTTTACTTCCCTCATCTTTTCCGGGGTCTCCTCCTTTGACCCCTCTGCAGCCTTCTTCAGGGACTCTGTGCAGACAGCTAGTCCCTTCTCAATTGTATCTAGGGGCTGCATGGAGAGAGAAAACATCTTCCTGATTGCAGCTGTACCGACATGTCAGGTCATTTACCACTGCCGGGGTATGGGTATCAAACACTTGGTTGATGTCTCCCCCTGAACTCTCGTCACGTCAGGTATAACTATCGTCTAGACGCTCTTAGTAACCCCCTCAATTTCGCAAGACCTTGACATGGTAGCTTCCCTCTCGGAGTTGCCAACGGTCACAACACATACGTCACTTATACTGCTCGTGTCATTATTAACTCTGACCTCTAGGGGAACCGATAAGTCAATCCCTACCTGGGAAATTTCCTTTTTAATCATAGAAACCTGTGGAGACTGCATATCTACCTCTAGCATGTGTGGTACACCCTTCAGCATTGCCAGTTTCCTGCACGTTCACTACAGTGGGTTCCCTCAACTCTGGGCTCTCTACACTTATCAACACTTCTGCATTTTTTGTAATTTTTCCCCCAGGGGGCGCTATTCCCCTGACCACACCCTGCAGTGGAAAAGGCATGTCATTATTATCACATATTTCACATGACATCACATTTTCATTATGCATTTTTGCAAACATGGAACCATCACTTTATCAGCACCTTATCAGCTCCACTGTTTCTAATGGTCACTTCATTTAAAGGGCCGGTACCAGTTCTGCGGGAGTTATGTGACAGACCGCAGAAGTGTTTCCACCTCCCCACCAATCACGGAACACCATTCTCTCATGTACGGGTGTATTTACAGCAGCAAGTCCATCAGTCCTAGCTGTCAACATAGTTTCACTACCAGTGAAACACGGGCTAGCATAGGATCTCTAACGTTCGCCATCCCACATTTAGCCTTGATCCCGGGCACTTTGGGCAACACAATAACATTCTCCCCTGCATATTTCTGTGAGGGAGCAATCACAACAGGCTTACCCGCCTGTTCAGACACTGTGTTTTTCACAGTCACATCCCCTTGCAACAATTCCTTGCCTCTGTGACTTATAACCCACCGGCCCAACAGGTATCAACTGCCGCCGGCTTACTGTTACTGGGTCTGCCACATAATCAAAAACAGGAACGTTCTTACCCAGTAATGTCACGGGTTCGGCAGTCTCCATGAAGCACCTGTTGCTATTAGAAACGACTTGGCATGTATTTAAGACCTTTCCCAGGCGGTCACTCCCGCCACACCCTTTAGGACCTTGCACACAATCGCAGGAAACATAGGCACTCCTGAGAACCGCACCGCTCTCCACCTCCCTATCTTCCCGATGGTTGCCCTTGGCAATGGCATACATCCGCTTTTCCTCCGGAACTCCCACCGCAGGACCTGAAGCACTCTTGTCGTTCAATATCTGCCAAAACAATGGAAAGTCCTTTCCCAGTATGAACTCAGACCTCAGGGTCTCGCATTTCAGGAGCTCCCACTGTACGGAGCCATAAACCGTCACAAAGGTCAGTGACACTGTAGTTTTTGTCTTTGGTCCACTTGTTACAAAGTCCAGAATTTCGGGCAGGACCTGAGACACTTGCTGGCAGGAGTCTAGAATTACCCCCAGCGGGATTCCCCCAATCACTAGCTCGCAGTCTTTCTCCCACAGACGATACTAAGCCGCAGCCATTTTCACCAGCCAGTTTCTTTTATTGTGCTTCTGGCCCTTTAAATTCGCACCCAACTTGCACCACAGAAAAAAAAAGTCCAGATTAACACCAGCAGCTTTCCAGCACAGCCCGAGCAGCACCTGCTCCACAGAATAAACAGGCTTCCGGCCCTTTAAGCTCCAACACAGCAACAGCACTGCAGCATACAGCTGTTTCTGTTCTGTCATTGCGCCCAGCAACAGTTTGCCTTTACTGTCCAGCCCAGATGCTTGCCCGCATTCTCCTCCAAATAGCTCGCTTTCGGTGGTCACTTTCACACGTATCTTCACTATATACGGTTTCAATTTCCAAACTGTGCATTTATTATAGCAGCCGCACCAACAAAACAATACAAATCAAATCCTACTTGTCTGGGTTAAAACTAAACATAAACAGTGTTACCCTAGTTTTTCAACAGCTGGAGGGCCGCAGTTTGAGGATGCTTGATCTATCCCATGAGACACTGTGATGTAAATTGTACTTTATAGGAGGATAGACTATAAGGAGACCATTTGCACCTTTACATCCTTGTCTTTAGACATCTATGAACTATTAAGAGCTATATGCTTCTTCCTATTATGGTAACAATTGTTGCGGTATCTACAGAAGCAACCTAATATACCACACGGTCACAATATTTTTCTACAAATACCATCTACTTTATACTGTGGCTGCACTTATGTGGAAGGTTTTTTCCTCCAATAATTGAGGATGATTCCTGATACGAGCTCTTTATATGTTTTTAATTAATAAGTGTTTTTTCATACTTACCTGTATGCATACTTTCTGCGCGCATTTATTTTATTATTTTTTATTGCTTGTTGTATATTTTGTATATTAAAGGCTCCTATTACTTTACTTATCTCTCTGAGTGCTGCCAAATAGAGAGTGCTGGTCCATTCCAAATAATATCCAAATAGTCTATCACCTTCACAGGGAATTGAGCAAAGCTGTTTTTTGGAAGCCGCATCGCCGACCACGATCTTAGCCAAATTGCCCTTCTAGAGGCGTTTGATAAGGCTGCTGTTCTTGAGGATAGTTTCACAATATCCACTGAAGCATCCGACAAAAAATTTGAGGCTTGTTTTAACACAAGGATAGAGGCAAGGATGTCCTCCCTAGGTTGGGGCAGCCACAATGATAGAGTTCTAGCTGTGTAAGTAGCCGCAATCCCAGGACGAAGGGTGGCAGTAGAGGCTTCCCAAGTTTTTTTAAGTAGGGACTCGCAAGTTTTGCCCATAGGATCTTTAAGTAGACCTAAATCATCAAATAGCAAAGAAGATTTCTTTGAAATCCTTGCCATGGGAGTGTCTACCCTAGGGGCCTTATCACAACTAGAAGAATCATCCGTAATCTGATATTTTCTTTGAAAAATTCTGGATGATGACTGACTCTTTTCAGGATCCTTCCACTCATTCTGGATTACATTCTTAATATTAGCAGCGCAAAGGGGTCGACCTGACATATCTTCAGATATACTGGATTCAGAGTTTGATGACCACTCCCCTTCATCCAAATCTGAGTCCCGATCTTACACCAGAGGAGTTACAGTCCTGGATGTAGAAGGTTTTGGCGAAAGTATTGCCATTTTAGTTTCCATGGCCGCCCCCACTTTTTCTTTTATTAAAAGATCTAAGATTCTCCACCAGGGGCAGAGACTCTTCCGTGCATTTAGTACATAATGCTTTCTTACAGGACATAGAGAGAGCCCTTTTACATAATGGACACTTCTTTTATGTGACGGCTCCCCAGCAGTCTTTGAATCCTCTTTACCATAAAAAAAAGGTAAAAGAGGGACTTACAATTAGAGGGAGTAAAAAGATGAGGGCCATCACCAAAAGGGAGCCTGTACCAGGACACCAAGTGCTTTTAAGGATCACCCCAAAAAATCCCCCAAGGGGATGAAAAAAGATCCTCAGGGAGGAAGCTTACCAGGCTAGAGGGCCTGGAAGGGTCAGTGGTTTTGCGGGCAGACTCGGTTTCACTTTGCAGCAACATGCTGGATTAGAAGCAGCCGGTAGCAACACCAGGATGCCAGACATGGCATGCACTTCTCCTGCATCCTCACTTCCTGGTTATAGAGGGACTGACGTTAGACGCCACGCCGTACCGCAAGGAGCGTGATGATGTCATGACGCCTCCGTCCCCCGACTTCCGCCCACAGTACAGAGCGCTCCCCGACCCTGGGAATGCCCCTTCCAACCACCGCTTGTATGATTCCTTTATGCAGAAGAGAATCTTGATGCCAGGGGCTGCCGGACAGATACTGGACTAATACCCAGAGGAGGGAAGAGCCCAGAAAGCTGCTCTGCGAACCCTCCTCCTGCAACTGCCCTCCCGACAAAAGCAGGGCAACAAACCATAAAGGCGGTGCGTAGTTCCATGTGCTGGATCTCCTGCTTCCCAAGGGACAGGGCTTCTATATCGAGTCCTAGGTTATTAACTGACACAGGTAAGGGGGAGGAGGATTTTATGTGATGAATTTTAGTTGTTTCCTGTCCCTGAGGAGGCGAGATATCCCTCCAGGTGTGCTGTTGTGGACGCGTGGGGAAAAAGTTATTTCTATATTTGTCTATATATATATATTGTGAGGCAGTGACAGGTCTCATAGCTGCTAGGGGAGATATATGGCAGGAGTTTCCATGTCTTTCCCGGCAATCATCAGGGCAGTATCCTCGCCATTATATATACACGTATTTTAATCACTATCTTAATCACTCCTATCTTATAGTTTTCATTTATCTTATTTTTATCTTGTTCAATCACATATTAGCCCCACACGAGTCTATCACTCCCAAAGGGCCCCACCCCCCACCCCTCTCTTTTCCTTTTACACTGGATTCACAATCAAAATTGATCTAAATAAGGGTTAACACCTTTTTTTTTTAAAAAAGTGCCCTCCTCCTATCAATCAACCAATCACTGTGAGCTCTGAAACCCGTATGGGGAAAAAGCAGTCATGAGTCCCATCCGTCTAACTACCGGTAGCAGCAGAAAATAATCAACTTCTCAAATATTAATATTTTGGCCAAAGATTTCCTTCCCTCAAGAAGTGATTATTCATCAGAGAGACCCTTTGAAACTCCTCCACATTGGAATCCCAAAAAAATCAAGCACGAGGAACGCTACACTTCGACCGGTGACTACATCCGCAACCGGAAGTGACATTATCGGCTTCCAGCCGCGCCGCACCAAACTACCTAACACGTGCTCTGAATGCGCGCAGCGAGGAGGACGCTCCTCACTTTACCACGATCTCAGAAGCATCAACAGGAGTTCCACCCCACAAGGAAGGGTAACGTACCCAGTACCTCTAACTGAGGTATCTCTTCTCTTACTAGGAACTGTTTATTATATGGTCACCTTAATCAGTAACTAGAGATACTCCCCATTACTAACAACGGGGGCACTTACTATATGTAAAATAATCTGGGTGAATCATCCTGACAAACTCTCTGATGAACTATTTGATGAACTTCCTGCAGACAATCTCTTGATAAATTATCTGATGAATCTTCTATGAACTTTTTTATGAATAATTTTTTGGATGTTTTTTCTACCTTTTATCTATTCTTTTGATTAATTTTTTTTCCATGAATTTATTAATGAATATCGTGATTATTCCTTTTACTATATACTATTTTCATCCTTTTGAGGAACTATTTCCACCCAATACTACCTCATAACAAAACTAAGATTGTGTACATCTACATCTTATAAATACCAATTTCTGGTGTATATACACTTTTAACCCTCATTTTATTTTATTTTTAGCCTATTGAATTGAATAAATAATATCCATATACCCCTTATGATTGTGAGTGCCGTCCATTTATCCATATATATCTATCACATTGTTTAAATGTGGACTTGTTGCTAAAGAGTCTGCCGCCGCGGGTCTCATGGAGTAATACGTCTGGCGGTTGTAGCGCATACAGCAGCAGGAAGAAATGGCCACAGCTATAGGTTACTCCTAAAGTGAATTGGCGAAGTTTGATGCAGAGCGAGAGGCTTCGGAGGTGCAACTGCAGTGGGCCCTGCAGACTAAGTCTTCAGCGTTGAGTGGATACTTTGAAAAGGTCCAAGGTGTCGATGTACCTGTAGGTCCAGAGGAAAAGATGTGTACCATTGCTAAGGGCAACCAATGGAAAAAAAGGTGGTGGAGAGCGGTGCAGTTCTTAGAAGTTCCTATATTCCCTGCAACTGTGCCCAAAGTCCTAAAGGATGCGGCTGGAGTGACCGTCCGGGAAAGGTCTAGACTCCAGGCCATGTAATTTCCAGTGGCAACGGTTGCAGTAAGGAGTTTGCCGGTGATCGTGATACCAGGAACCAAGAGAAAGTTGGTCAGCTTGGTTGAGATGTCATTGGATTATCCTCGTCTCCTGAGACTACCGAACTGGTGCCATCACTGGGTAGGAACGTTCCGGTTGTTAATTATGTGACAAACCTAGTGACAGCAAGTCGGCGGCAGTTGCTACCTGCTGGGCCGGTAGGTGATAAGTCACCGAGGTGAAAAACTGTCTCAAAAGTATGTGACACTGGGAATAAAGCAGTGTCTGAATAGGTGGGTAAGCCTGTTGTGATTGCTCCCTTGCAGGAATCTGCAGGGGAGAAGGTTACTGTGTTGCTCAAACTGCCCGTGATTAAGGCTAGATTTGGGATGGTGAAAATCAGAGATCCCATGCTGACCCGGGTAAGAGGTAGCACAAAAGTAAAGCCTGAGAGTGGTAAAGTGGTAAATGTGCTGGACAGACATGCAGTTAATAAGGACTTTCAGATAGTTCTCACTGGGCGTGAGACTATGGTGACAACTGGGGGTGGTGGACTTGCTGGCATAAATATGAGGGAATGTTGGGCCGCAATTTTCTGTTGTTCCGTGATTTTAGGGGAAGCAGAAAAACTTCTGCAGTCAGTAATGAACCTCCTGCAGAACTGGTACCTAGCCCTTTAAATGAAGTGACCATTAGAAACAATGGTGCTTATAAAGTGCAAAGTGATGGTGCCATGAGTGCGGAAATGCGAAATGAAAATGTGATGTCATATGAAATATGTGGTGACAGTGACATGCCTTTTCCGTTGAAAGATGTGGTAAGGGGAATAGCTCTCCCTGGGGAAAAAATTATAAAGAATGGAGAAGTATTGATAAATGTTGAGAGAATACAGCTACAGCTACAGAGAGAATACAGCTACAGCAACCCAATGCGGAAAGTGGGGCAGTGCTAGAGGGTGTACCTTATGTACCAGAGGCAGTCTGCACAGGTTTCTATGGTTAATAAGAAAATTTCCCGGGTGGGGATTGACTCATCGGTGCCCCTAGAGGTCAGGATTAATAATGGCATGATCGGTGTATGTGAAGTATGTGCTGTGACCGATAGCAACCCAGAGAGTGAGGCTACCCTGTCAAGGTCCTGCGAAACTAAGGTGGTTACTAATAGCGACCAGATGACAGTTATATCTGAAAAGACAAGAGTTCAGTCGGGTGACGTCAACCTTGTGTCTGAAGCCTATAACCAGACAGTTGTAGATGACCTGACAGGAAAGTACAGCTGCAAACTTGAAGATGTTTTCGCTCGCTCCGCACAGTCCCTAGATACTATAGAGAAGGGACTAGCTGTTCTCACAAAGCAACTGGAGAAAGCTCCAGAGGAGTCAAAGGAGGAGACTCTGAAAGAGGTGAATAAACTGAAGGATCTAGAGTCACAAATAGAAGCGGAAATTCTCCAACTTCAAGAGGAACTTGCATCTTCAGATCGATCCAGACGTCATGCGGAGCAGGAAAGAGATGAGCTGGCGGATGAGGTCTCAAACAGCACCTCAGGAAACTCTGCTCTCTTGGATGAGAAAAGACATTTGGAAGCCAGGATTGCTCAACTTGATCAAGAGTTGCGTGATCAGATCCTAGACCACCAGAGACAAATGGTGTCTAAGTAGGAAAAGAAACAGAAGAAGTTTGACCAGCTCCTGGCTGAAGAGAAATACATCTCGGCTCGATATGCCGAAGAACGTGACCGAGCAGAGGCTGATGCTCGGGAGAAGAAGACCAAGGCCCTCTCCTTGGCTAGAGCCCTGGATGAAGCGCTTGATGAGCAAAATGAATTTGAGAGGCTGAACAACCAACTCAGAGCAGCGATGGAGGATCTCATGAGCTCAAAGGATGACATTGCGAAGAACGTCTATGAGTTAGAGAAGTGTAAGCGTTCTCTCGAGCAGCAGGTGGAAGAAATGAGGACCAAGCCTGAAGAGTTTGAGGCAAGAGCGTCTTGAGATGACAGGTTGGCTCAATCAGAGGAAAATGAGAAACCTGGAGAGGAGAATCCTCTGAAAGAGGCCAAGAAGTCAGAGCCTGCTGAATAGGTCTGGAGATGATGGCACTATGGTGCTGGCCGAGGCAGAGAAGATGGAAGATGCTTATGCTGAACCAGTTGATGGAGCTGATGTGGATTCAGAAGCCCAGCGACCCGTGGTAGAGTGTAGCCCGGGCCTGAAAGATATCCCCTCCGCCTACAAGGCCTTCCAAATAGCCAACAGCCTGCTGGGGAAAAAGTACAAGGAGGTGAACGATCAGTTTGCGGATCCTGTCTATTACGATGGGCTGGCTCTCCTGACTCCTCCTTGAAAGGAGAACAGTGTCCTGAGTGAGCCTGTGGAGAAAAGGCCAGAAGTCGATGAGTCTGGTGAAGACCACAGTTTTCGCGGTGCCCCCTACCTCGATGAGAAAGAGGAGAAGGACTTAGGAGGGCAAGTATATGATGTTGGGTCCAAGAAAACAAAGGCTGAAGAAGCTAAGGCCAAGGTATTGGAGGACGTGAAGTCCTCAGATGCTGCAGAGACCGAAGGAGCGGCTACCGTAGTGGAAAAAAACACTAAAGAAGCAGAGGTCTATGAAACTGCTGCCAAAGCATGGGAAACTACTGCTGGAAAGAAGGAAGATGTGAACTGGAGGCACCTAAAAGAAGCGAACGAGGACAAGCATGCTCTGCTGAAAGAGCCACACAAGGTAAAGGAGGAAGGGTCGGGGCACGACCATGATTGGAAACAGTTTAGTCAAGAGCTGCAGCAGTCCAAGAAAGAAAGGAAGCCAGAGAATCTAAAAAGAGAGCCTACCGATTGTATAAAAACATCTGAGAGAAGATCCAGAGGCCAAATGCCAGATGTGGAGAGAAAAAGAAAAAAGAAAAGGGAGAGGTCTTAGGTGTGAAAGCGCTTCATCCTCGCTCGGGAAAGAGAGTACCTGGTCATGAGATGGGCAAGAAAATCCCGTAGGTCTTATCTGCTCAGTAATAAACTCATGTTGGTGACAAACCAAGCGCTGTTGTCCTGGGTCTGGCAGAATAAGGGGAAAATTGTAGGCCAGGTCGATGCCCTCTCACGAGCATCTTGGTTTGATACTAGTGTTTACTCCTATGGGCTTGAACAAAGGGTAAGGGGTAAGGGGGGGTATGTGAGAGTGTAAGGCCTTATAGCTGCTAGGGGAGATTTATGGCAGGAGTTTCCATATCTTCCCCGGCAATCATCAGGTCTGTGGCAGCACCAGGTGCCACAATCAGTCTGTCACGCCCATGTCTGTGCTCAAACGTGACAATGTGGTCAGTGATGCATCCGTGAAGATGTCTGTGAAGAATCCGTGTTAGGTCTGTGTGTAGGTTTTTTGCTGTCCATGTGTCATCCGTGTTTCACCGACACTGCACAGCTGAAAAATAATTTTCAAAGCATCTCATCCTAATCATCCATGAAACACGGATGGCATCCTGCACACATGTGTGGAACACTGATGTGTGAATGAGGCTTTAGAGAACAAAAAGAAGCCGCACTACATCCAATTTCAGTGAAGAGAGTAGTGTCCTTTATTCACTCATACAGCTGTTGAATAAAGGACACTACTTTCTTCACTGAAGTTGGATGTGTTGCAGCTTCTTTTTCTTATATAATATACCATATATATCGTGTGAGTGATAACGTTAAGGGCTCATGCACATGACCGCATTAATTTTGCAGTCCGCAAAACAAGGATCTGCCAAAAAATTGATGACAACTGCCTGACACCTTTTTTCGGAACGGACATGTGGACATACAGACATGGAATGCACACAGTAATTTCTTTTTTTTTTTTTGTGGCCCCATTGAAGTGAATGGTTCCGCATAGGGGCCACCAAAAATTGAACGGACACAGACAAAAAATACATTTGTGTGCATGAGCCCTAAGGCACTTTTTAAACAAGCGAGCTCCACGTATTGGACTCTAAGTGTGTGTCAGCGAGAGCACCCGTCCTGACCTCCCAGCACTGCTGAGGTCGCATAGCATTATATTGATTTATGATGCTATGTAACCCTTACATGTCAGTGTTACTGTATACAATACATTCCAGAACTGTAAGGCCTCTTTCACACGAGTGTGTCCGGATTAGGTCCGAATGCGTTGCGGATGCGTTCAGTGAAAACTGTGTGATTTCGCAGGCAAAGCCATTCAGTTTTGCCTGCAATTGCGTTCAGTTGTTCAGTTTTTATTGCGCGGGTGCAATGCATTTTGATGCGTTTTTCACGCGTGTGATAAAACACTGAAGGTTTACAAACAACATCTCCTAGCAACCATCAGTGAAAAACGCATCGCATCCGCACTTGCTTGCAGGTGCAATGCGTTTTTCCTGCAGCCACATTCACTTCTATGGGGCATGCATTGCGTGAAAAACGCAGAATATAGAAAATGCTGCGATTTTCACGCAACGCAAAAGTGATGCGGGAAAATCCATCAGTTATTGTAAGCCCAAACCAGTGAAGAAGCCTACACAAGAGATAAGGTATAATGGAAATCACTGACCAAGTAACGGAAATGAGGCTGGGGTAAAAAAAAAAAAGTTTAATAGTCACATAGATCTATTTAGTGCAAATTAGGTTGCAAGGGGGGGGGGGGCACATAAGTGTTTTGACTTCCGTATAACATGCTTATAATTGAAAATAACGGAAACCAAGAGGAACACTTTCTATTTTATCTGTCCTAATATAGCTGAATGGAGAATAAATAACAGTGTTCACTGATTATTTTGTACATTTTTTTCAGAAATATGTCTCAAAATTTGTAAACTGCAGATGAGGCTTACAAACTGTTGTGCTTAGACACTGAACTGTTTGATAACACTGATAGTGATGTAAGTTTCTGTGTTTTTGATGAGAGTAACGCAAAGAGCTCTGACAGTAGTGTGCATGCTGGACGATTATCAAAGAGGCGCAGAACCAGCAAAGCACAAAATTCTGACACGCCTACCAGCAGCAGAGACGTGCCAACTACAAGTGCACAAAATCCTAACACGTCTAGCACTAGCAGAGATATACCAACTAGCAGCAGAGAGGCCTGAAATGCTCCCTCAAATTGCTTCTCTGAATTGGCAAACCCTAAGTACAGGCGGTCCCAGAATTTAACCCTTTTAGGACCCTGCCATTTTTCACCTTATGGACCAGGCCATTTTTTGCAAATCTAACATGTGTCAATTTACGTGGTGATAACTTTAAAACGCTTTTACTTAACCAATCCATTATGAAATTGTTTTATCGTCACATATTGTAATTCATGACAGTGGTAAATTTGAGTCAAAATATTTTATTTTTATTTATAAAACAAATACCAAATTTACCAAAAATTTGGAAAAATGCGCAATTCTCAAAATTTCAATTTCTCTGCTTTTAAAACAGATAGTGATACCTCCTAATATAGTTATTACTTTACATTTCCCATATGTCTACTTCATGTTTGAATCATTTTGTAAATTACATTTTCTTTTTTGGGACGTTAGAAGGCTTAGAAGTTTAGAAGCAAATCTTGAAATTTTTCAGAAAATTTCCAAAACCCACTTTTTAAGGACCAGTTCAGGTCTGAAGTCACTTTGTGAGGCTTACATAATAGAAACCATCCATGAATGGCCCCATTTTAGAAGCTACACCCCTCAAGGTATTCAAAACTGATTTTACAAACTTTGTTAACCCTTTAGGTGTTCCACAAGAATTAAAGGAAAATGTAGATCAAAGGTCAGAATTTCACTTTTTGGCAGATTTTCCATTTGAATCCATTTTTTTCCGCTAACAAAGCAAGAGTAAACAGCCAAACAAAACTCAATATTTATTGCCCTGATTCTGTAGTTTACAGAAACACCCCATATGTCGTCGTAAACTGCTGTACGGGCACACGGCAGGGCGCAGAAGGAAAGGAATGCCATATGGTTTTTGGAAGCAGATTTCACTGAAATCATTTTAAGTTGCCATGTCACATTTGAAGACCCCCTGATGCATCCCTAGAGTAGAAACTCCAAAAAAGTGACCCCATTTTGGAATCAACGGGATAAGGTGGAAGTTTTGTTGGTACTATTTTAGGGTACATATGATTTTTGGTTTTATTATTTACAATGTGCATCTGACAGGTTAGATCATGTGCTATTTTTATAGAGCAGGTTGTTACAGATGCGACAATACCAAATAGGACTACTTTTTTGAGTTGTTTGTTTCAGTTTTACATAATAAAGCACTTTTAAAAAAAATGATTTTTTTTGTGTCTCCATATTCTGAAAGCCATAGTTTATTTTTATTGTTTGGGCGACTGTCATATGTAAGAGCTTATTTTTTCAGTATGAGATGACTGATTCGTACTATTTTAGGGTGCATATGACTTTTTTATTAAATTTTTGATTTGTTTAAATCTTTTTTTTTACGGTGTTCATCTGAAGGGTTAAGTCATGTGATATTTTTATACAGCAGGTTCTTACGGATGTGGCGATACATAATATGTATCCTTTTTTTAATTAAATAGATTTTTGAAACAAAAAAAAATCATGTTTGAGTGTCTCCATATTCTGAAAGCCAATTTTTTTTTTTTTTTGGGCGATTGTCTTAGGCATCATTTTTGCGGGATGAGATGACAGTTTGATTGACACTATTTTGGGGTGCATATGACTTTTTGATCACGTGCTATTACACTTTTTGTGATGTCACGTGGCAAAAATGGCTTTTTTGACACCGTGTTCACCTGAGGGGTTAGGTCATGTGATATTTTTATAGAGCAGGTCGTTACGGACGTGGCAATACTTAATATGTAAACTTTTTTTATTCATTTAAGTTTTACACAATAATATCATTTTTGAAACAAACAAAAAAATCATGTTTTAGTGTCTCCATAATCTGAGAGCCATAGTTTTTTTTATTTTTTGGGCGATTGTCTTAGGTAGGGGCTCATTTTTTGCAGGATGAGGTGACAGTTAGATTGGTACTATTTTGGGGGGCATATGCCTTTTTGATTGTTTGGTGTTGCACTTTTAGTGATGTGAGGTGACAAAAGATTTTTTTTAGCACAGTTTTTATTTTATTTTTTTGACAGTATTCACCTGAGGGGTTAGGTCATGTGATATATTTTTAGAGCCGGTCGATACGGACGCGACGATACCTAAAATGTCTACTTTTCTTTTTTTCCCAATTTTTAATACATTTTATTTATTTAATTTTTTTTGGGAAAAGGACACTTTTTTTTCACTTGAAACTTTACATTTTTTTGTAAAACTTTTTTTTTTTACCTTTTTGTTTCCCACTTCATTTTTGTCCCACTCTGGGAATTCAACTTTTGGGGGTCTGATCCTCTTTACAATGCATTACAATACTTCTGTACACTGTGTAATACACTTCTGGCTGCTTGCCTGTGAGATCCAGTTGGCTGGATCTCACAGGATGTCACAGAAGGCAGTCACGATGCCCAAGGAAGGCATCGGGCTGCCTTCCCTGCCATTGGGTCCCCGTCACAGCAGCACGGAGACCCAATGGCCACCCGAGACCCGGCAGGATCCTGCATGTGCCGCAGTCAGCGTTGACCATGGCAATGCGAGGGTTAATGTGCCGGCATCTGTGTTTTCACCAATGCCGCCACATACAGCAGGGGTCTGGCTATCAGTGACTGCCGGACCCCTGACGCTGATCGGGTGGGCATAGCTTCTGCACCCGCCGATCAGCCTGCTGTACATTTATGGCACTGGTCCTTAAGGGGTTAATGCTGTACCAGGTATTACACTGGATGTAACTGGATTTGATCAATACAGTTTTTTCAGCTGTTTGTAATGGATGACCTTTTTGATCTTTTTGTAAAAGAGACAAATTTATATGGTGCTAAATATATTTTTTTTAAATCCCTCCTCCTTGCTATGCCCGGCCTGGACAATGGACACCAACAAATGTGGATGAAATTTAAAAATTTCTGTCCTTAACATTAGCAATGGGTATCGTAAAAAAAAACTACAATACGATCTTATTGGGAGGCAAGTCCCATCCATAGCACCCCAAGTTTTGCAATGTTATGTCCAGATACTGATATGAAATTCTCCTCAAATTTTTCCATTTCAATGATAAGTCATTGCCCCCAAAATTCTTCTCCGGATTACGACCAGTTATATAAAATTAGGAAACTTCTAAATAATCTCTCTGAAAAATGTTTAACTGTTTATACCCCCTCTGAAATCAGTTGATGAGTCACTTATTACATTTAAAGGAAGGTTACATTTCAAGCAATTTCTTCCATCCAAGTGGGCCAGATATGGCATAAAACATTATAAATTGTGTGAAAGCAGAACAGTTTACACTTCTGCATTTAGCGTGTACCAAGGAAGGGACAGTGAATTAAACCCCCAAGGATGTCCAGCTGGTTTAGGAACACATGCAAAAGTTACCTGGGAACTAATGGATCCACTGTTACAAATGGGGCATACATTTTTTATAGACAATTACTACACAACCATTCCCCTTTTACAGAGCCTGCAAAAAGCAAATACGGGAGCATGTGGCACATTAAGGAGAAATCCCAAAGGTTTTCCACAATCCCTACTGGTAAAAAAAATGTACAAACAGGAGTATCTGATGCCCCCTGTAGTGGCAACCTGCTGGCACTACGCTATAAGGACAGAAAAGATGTACTTATGCCAAGTACGATTCAGACAGAAGCCACAGTGCCAGTAAGAGAAAGGGGGTCAACCACCGATAAACAAAAAACAACTTTTATACTAGATTACAATAAATACATGGGGGACACTGACCTGTCTGATCAGGTACTAAAACCATACGAGGTAATGCGTATGTCTGGTATAAAAAGTTATCCATCTATTTGCTACAGATGGCAATGCACAACAAATCTGGGGAAACACAAACATTTCTTTGGTATCAAGAAATAATTATTGAGAAATGAATGTACCTTGTTAGAGTCCCCCCCGCCACGCCACCACCACCACCACCACCACCACCACCATCGGAAGCAGAAGAAATAGGGAGATTAGTTGAAAGGCACTTTATTGCAGGTATACCCCCAACACTAAACCAAAGACATCCACAAAGGAGGTGCAGTGTCTGCACAAAACGAGGCATCAGACGAGACACAAGATACTTTTGCTCTAACTGCCTCTCTCTGTAAATCAGCAGCACAGTTGTACCTTATCTGCTATACTTGTGCGTCATGACCTATTTGCTCATGGTCCTCTGAGTCACTGTGTGTATACCAGGTAGAGAAAGGTTTATAGGAACACTCTAATTCTCTCCTCATTTTAATGAAAACTAATAAAGTTGAGTTTTTACACTCCTTCACTCACCTCCCCTTTCTTTCCGTGAATCCTAAATCAGCAGCATAGTGAAAAAATGCATTTTTTTATGTTTTGTTCCATCTTCAAAAGGTGTAAAATAATGGAAAAATGTTAATTTTACAATAAATCCCTCATTGAATATGTTGCATTGTCTATTTTACTCAGTAGTGTCCTTTTAGGTGATTTTTAACATTTCTGCTGCATGGGGCCATTGCAAAGACAGCATACTGGTGTCCAAGCTGAAAAGTATGCCTTTAATTCTGGACACCATAAAATTCCCTGGGAGTGAGTGACGTACACAATTGGGGTGTTTTTTTGCAGGAATGTTTCCCGCATTGATATTGGGGTGCTTTTTCTTGATAGCTTGCAGCATGTTTGCAGTAATTTGGACTAAATTAGCAGCAAAGTTAAAAAATGCAGTTTGTTTTTGTTCCATCTTCCAACAAAAAGTGTAAAAGAATAGAAAATGGCAATTTTACAATATACCCCTCGTTGAATACTTTGGGATGTCTATTTTACTCAGTAGTGTCCTTTTTAGGGTATTTTTTTTATGTTTTGGCTACATGCTGCTATCTAATAGCCTTAGGAAAAAATGCCACTTTAAAGCTGAAAAGTATGCTTTTACTTTTGGCCACCATAAAATTCCCTGGGAGTGGGTGAAGTACACAGTTCAGATAAGTCCAGATCAGTAAGGTAATATATTTTTGCATCAATATTTTTATTTGTACTACTAATCAAGGGAGTGTAGTGGCCAAATTAACAAAAAAATAGACCTTTCTTTGCTATTTCTCTGCGCATAATAATAAAAAAAAAACAGTAATTTATGATATCAGTCAAGGAAATAAAAACCCTATGTGTCTTGGAAAAAATTAAGTCAAAACAGTTATGATATGCAAAGCACTTGTAAAGATATTATTGTTTAAAACAGTGCATACCAGAACTGTAAATTTTGACCTAGACACAAGGGCAACAATGACCCTTGGTTATGAAAGGGTTTATGTTACTTTTCTGTAACCATTCTTTAATAAAATGACTTGTATGCTTAGGGTCGTTGATGAGCATCAACAACTCTTCTTTAGAGGTCCTCAAAATGTAATTCGTTTATGCCATGATACACTTCAACAAACATGTTTTGTTAAGATCTGAATTTGATAGATCACTGCTTTGCAAAGTTGGCACTTTAAAGATGGCGGGCACCATAGCAGCCAGGTTTCTGCTGTTTCAAACAAAAGAGACCCGTGGCAGATGTATGCGATCAGCCATAAGGCTGGTCACCTACATTTAATTTCCCAGATGCCGTCCAGAAGAGGGAGCCCTGCGCTGCCGCTTCTATATGTTCTATCTTTTTTGAAGAATGACCATACGGAAATGGAATGCACATGGAGTCATTTCGGGGTTTATTGTTGAACCATTAAAGTGAAGGGTTCTCCATGTGCATAAGTTTGTATGCATGAGCCCTAAGGCCCCTTTCACATGGGCGAGTATTCCGCGCGGGTGCAATGCGTGACGTGAATCCGGATCCATTCACTTCAGTGGGGTTGTGCAGATGACAGGTGATTTTCACGCATCACTTGTGCGTTGCAAGAAAATTGCAGCATGTTCTGCATTTTTCACGCAACACAGGCCCCATAGAAATTAATGGGGCTGCGTGAAAATTGCATAGTATCCGCAAGCAAATGCGGATGCAATGTGATTTTCACGCATGGTTGCTAAGGAGATGATGTTAGTAAATTAATTGAAGTCAATTTACTGTATTATTTTCCCTTATAACATGGTTAAAAATGAAGATAATAGCATTCTTAATACAGAATGCTTACTAAAATGTGGATTGGGGGGTTAAAAAATAAAAACTCACCTCATCCACTTAATCGTGCATTCGGCATCGTCTTCTTTCTTCTTCTTTGAGGACCTGCCAAAGGACCTTTGATGACATAATTGCGCTCACCAGGTGGTGAGAGCAGTGACATCAATGCAGGTCCTGCTGAATGAAGATAGAAGATCCTTCTATCTTCATTCAGCAGGACCTGTGCTGATGTCATGTGGTGAGCGTAATGACGTCATCAAAGGTCCTTTAGCAGGTCCTCAAAAAAGAAGAAAGAAGACGATGCTGGCTGCGCGATCAAGGGGATGAGGCGAGTTCATTTTTTTCTTTCAGTGAAGAAGTCCAGGTTCGTGTCTGGGTACCACATTCAGTTTTTTCTTAAGTGCGTGCAAAACGCATTGCACTCGCGTGGAAAAAACTGAACAACGGAACGCAATCGCAGACAAAAGTGACTGAAATTGCGTCCCTACTCGTGCGGATTTCCCGCAATGCACCCTGAACGCATCCGGCCCTCACCCGCGACACCCATGTGAAAGGGGCCTAACACTGTGTATTTAGCTCTGCTTAAACCAACAGAAGATCTTCACACACTTGCTATGGTTTAACTGTGCTACTAGCAACAAATGAAGTACATGTTGTATAAATAATCAAGTATCAAATACATTTAGTAAGAGCTTTACAATTATTTATGATGATGACTAACAGACCTAGCTGCCTGGTTAGGCCTCGATCACATCAGCGTCAGAGGCTCTATTAGCACAGATCCTGTAAAAAATATAGAACAAAATAGCATAGCATGCTGCATTGTTTTGTCCAGTAAAATAGTAGGTATAATAGTAAAATAGACACCCGATAAACTCTATTATCGTTAATGGGGTCCATCGGCTCCATTTGTGTCAATCATGTAATGGATCTAGCACTTCTGTTATTTTCATTGTTCTGCTCCTATTCGGGAGAGATTTCCCATGGGGACAAAATTTGAAGTCAGTTTTTGCTGGAGTCTGTGTTGGAGTACTTTGTGCCACATTTATTAAATACCTCATAGTGTTTGATAAATTTGGCTTGTCCTTAAACTTAACACTTTTGTCTAGAGAAACTACTCCAGTTTTCTTACTCCACCTGGAGTGAGATTGCGACTTATTTGCGACTTTTAAAAAAAGTTGCAATGATAAATCTGGAGTAAAACTCATTAACGTAGAGTACCAAACCCACTTTTCCACCCATATTACAAAACTGGAGTGACTGGTGTAAAACTGCAAAAAGTCACAAAATTTTCTGCAAGTGAGGGTAGAAAGTCGAAATTTTTGCACAATCACTTACATTTTGTGCAAATGACTGCAAAAAAGTCGAAAAGGCCCTATGAAGGTATGATAAATCAGGGCCAAAGAACACCAATAAGAAAGCAGCGTTAGACCCCTAGACACAATCAAACAATATGAATTGACTGATTAACTCCTATCCATTATCAATATGGGATGCGAAAGTTAATAAAAAAAATTTGAGGAAATTTTTCTGAGGCCAAACAAGTTCTCACATACGGATGTAGTAGGGTTAACACTCATGCTTTGTGAGACGTGTTACCGAAACTAAATGCAACTAAACGTGTTAAGCAATTGCTTTTCAATAGCTTTTGCTTCAAGATAATGCGATGAGTTAAGAAATGAGTTAAGGGTTTGAGTGTTACCCCTGCCACATCTATAGTACTGAATGTCAAGCAGCAACTGTAAAAACTGCTATACAAAAAGAAAGAAAACTATGATATAAGCATCATCACTCATGATGCCACAGCTTGATTAAGGGATTAAGTATTAAGTAAATCATTATTTTAGTTTCCTAAACCACATAGATAATTATTAATATAAATGACATAGATGTATATATACAGTATAATTAGTATTGTGTTAACGTTACTATAAGTTACAACTGCCTTTGTCCTGGTGACTGTTGGCCTCTAACATTTTGATATTGTAACACATGAACATAATGAAAAATAGACTGACATTTTTGGATTTTATATGCAATGAACTTCAGATTACTACAGTACGGAATTCTTTCTGCCCAGTCTAACAATGAAAAATAATATACATAATTCAGCCAGTACAAAAGAAACTTAAAGAAGGATAGTTTATATTGCTTTTCAGACATGGGGGTGTTCTGCACATGCAATCTGAAGTTGACTGCTTTCAAAGCTTTTACATATGTAAAATGACATGGAACTAGGATCTCGTAAAGTCATTAAAATATATCTGTATGTGTGAGATTACGAGACAATGCAAACATATAACTGGATGAAGACATGATGGAAATTGTTTTATGGTAACAAAAGTTCCTTACTTAAGAACTTAAGCATTCGTATCAGTGTCTGTTTCAGTGATATCCATTGCAGTCTTAGGAGAGAAGAAGTAATATGTAGTCAGAATCAATTAACACAAAAGCCTTTCATGAAAAATGAATAGTACAGCTACTTTAAATATTATCTTACTTGACATGAGCCTTTATAGGACAGTTGTTTTCCCCTTTGATATAGAGTGCAAATATTAGGGTGTTCTGCATTGTCACTGTCGCACACAGGTTCCCTCTTATGCTCACATTTTAATTGTCTTGGAATGCATTCATACTGGGGGCACTGGAACTTTTCAAAGCTGGTGAGGCAAACTTGTCTTTTTGGAATACATCTATATGAAAAAAATATTTGTGATTACCTATTTAATAGTCAAAGTCTTCAAAGAAAGAAATGTGTTCAGAAGAAAAGTGAAAAAACAAACTGTCATTTTTCCTAGGAAAAAGCATACACCAATTTTATAGATTCCATATAAATCCCTTCAATGCCTGGACAAACATATTTATATTTCTTAATAACAAGTATTCCTTGTTTGTAAAATGTCTGCATACATTATAATTTCCTGTTGGAAACAGTAAATAGAACCAATATATTCTGCAGTGCTATAAAGGACTTGTCATTAATTCTTTCCCCAGTGGAGCTTACAATCTATAATTATAATGCTTAAAAATGATTATATTGTTTTTGCTCATATTTAGATATAATCGAAGTTAACGAAGTGCAATTCAATACAAATTTAAGGAAAAATTCGATTTGACCCGACGTTAAATTTCCTCCCACTTTGTGGTAATGAATTGTATCTTTTCTAAAATGGCTGCTGCACATTAGAAAGAAGTAAGAAGCACAGGAACGAGGGATCAACCATAATGCTGTGCAGACAGCCAATGAGCAGCCATCCCTTGTGATATCACAGCCCTATAAAAACTTTCCCTCTGTCTGGTCTCAGCCATTTTACAGTGACCTTAGTGCAGGGAGAGACGTGGCAGGCACTAGGGACAGTGATTAGGAAACAATTTATTCACAAAATATTACTATTAAGCAGTTCAGGGACAGCTAAATGATAGTGTAGGAATATAATAGGGAGACTTTATCCACACTATAAGGAGAGAGCAGGGGCAAATAGAAGAGTCTAAAGCTTGGCTAATAGGAGCTATTCTATTACACCTTGCTGCACTAATTGGGGTTAAAAGTGTTCCTCCTGATTTTAGATAGTTTGCATTCTTTTATACATAAGTAATTCCATTAATCCTTGATTCTGTTATTGGGGTGAAACTTTGGCCTGATACTACAGATTTTGGGAGTTCATATTCTTTTTGTACATAATTCAATCCTTCTTAATTGTGGGTACTCATGTTCTTTTATACATAAGTAAATCCGTTAATCCTTAAATGTGCAATTGCCGTGAAATTGCGACCTGATACTACAGATTTTAGGGTATTTGCGTATATTTTTTTGGGCCCTAAGTAAATCTGTTAATCTTTATTGTGTAATTGGGGTGAAATTGGAGTCGGATACTACAGATTTTCCGGTGTTTACGTTCTTTTATACATAAAGAAATATGTTAATACTTAATTGTGTAATTGGGGTGAAATTGCGATCTGATACTATAAATTTTGGGGTGTTTAGGTTTATTTTATATATACGTACATCCATTCATCCTTGATTCTGGGGTGAAATTGCGACCTGATATCACAGATTTTTGGCTGCTCACGTTCTCTTATATATAAGAACATCCATTCATCCTTGTTTTGGGTGTGAAATTGTGGCCTGATGCAACAAATTTTTGAGTGTTTATTCTTTTACACATAATTTAATTCTTTAATCACCAATTGTGTAATTGGGGTAAAATTGCAACCTGATACTACAATTTTAGGGTGTTTATGTTCTATTATACATAAGTATATTCATTAATCCTTAATTGTGTAATTGGGGTGAAATTGTGGCCTGACACTTCTGCGATTTAACACTTACAGTTACTGTTACAGTACAGTGTTCCAACAGACAGGTGCCAGGCCCTTCTAAGGGAACGGTAGTGGCCAAAATGTTTCTGGAGCCGGCAGATGTAGCACCAGAAGAAGGGGGGGGGTGGCAGCAGCAGTCGCAGCGAAAGGCCAGAGCTGCCAGTGTCATCCAGCGGTCGTGTTTTGACCAGCAACCCAGCTGTCCTTGAATGGTTGACTCTGTCTTTAACATCATCTCAACTGACATCAGACACCCCCAGCGAGGAGTTCGTCTGAAACCACGCTTAGTTGGCATGGCCAAGGAACAAGCTCTGTGCCCCCACCTGTTCTGAACCTGCCTCTTTCATTTTCTGTTCCTTCTGCTCAGGAAGTATGGTATGTCGTCGGCTCCGCTTTTCAGCAAGGACGAGCTTATCGCGGACAGTCATCAGCTACTGCCCAGCTAAGATGTAGAGGAGAGATCCCCTGCTGCCTCTTGTAGGCGAGCAAGTAGCGACAAAGAGTCGCGTGGAAGCAGGCGTTGAGAGCAGTCAGGCACGTGGCCCGGAGACTAGTGAGGTGACGTCAATGACGCGCAGACTGTAGTGGATGATGATGTGGCCAATCGCATGTGGGAGCAGGGAGAAAAGAGGGCTTCATCACAAGGGGATGAGGGTTGCAGCTTGAATGTGAGGCTGTGACTGAGCCAGCAGGGTGGTAGCATAGATGTCAGCAGAGTGGCAGCAGTGAGAGGTCAGAAGTCAAACGTGCCCAGGGTAGACAGTCTGCTACTCAGGAGACTACCTGTCTGGAAATAACTAGCGGTGCATGGGTTCATGGAGGCAGGAGGCAGTGGTGGGGGAAAATGCCATGCTCGCCAGTGTGGGGATTTTTTATCGAGCTGCCAGAGGAAGTCAGCGTGGCCATTTGTAGAATCTGTGGGCAGAAGGTAAAGCATGGCCAGGTTGCCAATGTTGGCCCCACGGCCCTGCATCAACACATGCAGCATTACCATAAAGTGGCCTGGGAAAATCATGCCGCCAATGTAGTGGTACAGCTTGACGCAGCAACCGTTGCATCACCCAGTGGCCGGCACCATTTCTCCAGCAGTCAAGGCTCCACTACCTCCTTCCCATCATCTATTGGTCCTCATGCTTTTCCTCATCGCTCATTTTAATCAGCAATCGATCACCCAGGCGATTGCAAAAATAAATTAGTATGTGCGCACTCATCCAACGACGCAGAAGCTAAATTGCTCCCGGCCAATTTGCTGGTACTTCAGTCCCTCTCTTTCCATGTGGTGGACTCTGCACCTTTCAGAGTACTGATGACTTGTGCTGAGCCAAGGTGGAGAGTCCCAAGCCGTCATACTTCTCCAAAAAGGCTGTACCAGCTCTGCACACGTATGTTGAACAGATACTGGGCCAGTCCTTGAGCCAACGTGTGGAGCTGTAACTACGGTCAAGGACAAGATATGTCCTTTACAGCCCACTGGGTAAATGTGGTTCCTGCCCAGCCCCACAAGCAACTTGGCCAGGCGACGACACTGACGCCTCTGCGTTCTCAAGCTGTGAGTCCTGCACGAATGTCCTCCTCATCCTCAACCTTATCCTCAGCCTCCACAGCAGGCACAAATCTGAGTGCTTCTCCAGCATACCACCTATGCAGAAAACGGCAGTGTCACGTTGTTCTTCACCTGGTTTGCCTGGGCGAATGGAGTCACACCAGGGAGAAACTTCTCCATGTCCTTCAAGAGGAAATTAAATCCTGGCTCTCTCCTCGCCAACTGAAAATCATAACCATGGTCACCGACAACAGGAAGAGCATCATGTCGGTGCGCCATCAAGGAGGGTAAAGCAGTTCCTGAAGTCTTCCACCCAACTACAAGACATCCTGAAAATGGCCAGGAAACGCTGCTTGCATTTCAGCTACTCTTACACTGCAAAACACGCCCTCCTTGAACTGCAAAGGCAGAATAGCATTCCACAACATCGCCTGATATGCGATGTTTCCACCCACTGGAACTCCAACCTCCACATTTTGGACTGATTATATGAGCAGAGGAAGCCCGTAAACTATTTATTGATGATGCAGGGGGACAGGAGCACTCCCCTGTGTAACTTCGATGTTAGCCAGTGGCAGCTCATGCGTGACACGTGCTGTTTGCTCAGGCCCTTTGAGGAGGCCACTTTATTTGTCATTCTGGCAATTCCATAAATCTGGGTGGCCAGAGGACAGGAGATGTGGCACCTACATCTCACGGCCACCTGGGCCCTGTGGGGGCTGAACTGATGGCGGAGGACGACATTAACACACAAGCAATGTATACAGAAATGGGTGGTTTTTCTGCACAAGAAAGAAGAGAGGAGCATGAGGAGCTAGAGGGTGATGAGGAACCCCGACACACCGTGGTAGTATGCAGTGGAGATGGAGGCAGGGAGTACCTCCGAGTCCCTTGCACAAATGGCCAGATGAATGCTAAGTTGCTTGCGTAGTGACAGCCATATTATCATAATTCGGCAGAGGGATGATTACTGGTTCTCCACCATGTTAGACCCTCGCTAATGCTCAAAAATGTGGGGCTTTTTTCCACCCGCTGAGAGGGAGGATAAACTCAACTACTATTGAGACATCCTATGTCTGGAGTCTCTAATGAGCACTTTTCTTCAATCGCCTACTGAAGAAACCACCCACCAGCAGCAGCAAGACATGGAGCAGAACCTGAACCAGTAGGTGGTGGCATACTTGGACTGCATCCTGCCACCCCTCATCCAAGATCCCCTGGACTACTGGGCAGCCAAACTTGATTTGTGGCCGCAACTGGCCGAGTTTGCCCTGGACAAGCGTTCCTGTCCAGCTAGCAGTGTGGAATCAGAGTGGGTGTTTAGTGCGACGGGGGGCATAGTTACCCCAAGGAGAATTCGCATTTCCACCCAAAATGTTGAGAGTCTGACCTTTGTGAAGATGAATCAGGCATGGATCAGCCAGGATTTCCACAAGGCAGTGCCTGATGCATCAGACTAGATCATTCTGGGTGCCACACCAAAACTTTGTGAAAAAAGACCAGTTTCTTCTGGCCACCTGCTTCAGACACTATTCTGATTCTGCCACCCGCCTGATGCCACACACCTGCTGCCATCTTCTCCTGCTGTAACCCACCATCTTGTGCTGTTACTGCCACTGCTATTGCCACCTAACCACTCTGTGACTAGACCATTATGTTGACTCCTCCTGTGATTGCCATCCTCACCACTCTGTGACTGGTGCACTATGTTGACTCCTCATGCGCTTGCCACCTCACCACTCTGTGACTGGGTCACTATGATAACTCCTCAGCCTTGTTGACATTATCATTTATTTATTATTTATCCACTCCTGTTTTTTTTCACCTTAGCAATACAGATTGATTACTGACCAAATGCTGACCGTGTGAAGGCAGAGGCTCAAAAGACTGGATCCGTTTTTGGGGGTTGTTCTTTTTACGAATCAAAAGAAGGGAAAAATAAACAGTGATGTCAACACAACTGCTGACACCCTCTCCATTCCACTGTCATGAGGCCACTACTTGTATTAGTGTGTAACAGATGTATAAAAGGAGTGCGCTCTTTCTGTCTATACAGTCCCTGACAAAAGTCTTGTCGCTTCTCTATTTTGTAGAAATTCCTGCTATTAACCTGACTTTTAATTAATCAATTGGTGTTAGAAATAGCTCATATGAAAAGCTAAAGCTCTCCCAAATGATGTTTAATGCACTGAAATAAATTAGTTTCACTGAAAAAAGATTTATCATTTAATCAAGACACAAAGGTCAAATTTTGGCAAGACAAAAGTTTTCTATACAGAAATTGAACTACTTTACTGCAAATCCAAAAATATGTCAGCAAATTAGGTAGTGGTGCTGTGAGACTCAAATTGAATATCTTGTATGACTTCCATGAGCTTTTAGGACAGCATCGATGCGGCTTGCCTGTCATGCTGATGCACAGTAACTGTTTCACTACCACAGCGGACGAGCTATGCATGTTTCTTCAATGCACAGTGTTGTACACTGTGCAGGCTCTCTGCAGCTGGGAAATGGTTGAACTTTAGCTTCGCCACAAATAAATTCGGATCGAATTGATATTTTTTTTTAAAATTCGTCAAAGCGCCCGAATCGAATTTTTGAAAACTTCACTCATCTATACTTATATTCGTATAAATTTATTTATTCATCTCCCGTTTTCTGCAATGAATAAAGCCCAAACCACTTAACGTACAGAGTGCATTCATACTCACTAACCACAGTATTATGTAGAGATTACTATAGTATATACTTTGAAATGTGCCATTACATGTTATAATTGCACATACTAAAATCCAGAGACATTTGGTGTAAGTATATACTTACTTTTTGCATAACATTTAAAATAATACAAATTGATTATTTTTTGACTGTGCAATGATTACCGTCTGCTTTTAACTGTGCCATTATTCACTACAATTCTATATTACGTACAGAGGCACAGCGACGGGGGGGTTTTAGGGGTCTGGACCCCCTAGAACAGTGTTTCCCAACCAGTGTGCCTCCAGCTGTTTCAAGACTACAACTCCCAGCATGCCTGCACAGCCAAAGGCTGTCCGGGCATGCTGGGAGTTGTAGTTTTGCAACAGCTGGAGGCACACTGGTTGGGAAACACTGCCCTAGAACCATTCATATATATTTTTTTATCCCTTAGGGCCGCACCGCCGATCGCTACAGGCAGCGCAGCCCTGGTTTCAATTGCAGGTGGCGGTGGAGAGGCAGTAGGAGATGAGCGCTTCCACTGTGGAAGCGTTCATCTCCATATTCATCTGTATCGCTATATAGTGCCTGCAGCCTTTCAGAGGCCGTCTCAGGTGGCACGAGGATGTCATTATCATCGCGCCGCCTGAGCCGGGCAGCACACAGCGCGCGACACAGGCTGGAAGAGGCCTGCATCGCATTCCTGCTAGCCTCATGAAGGTAAGTATTAGTGTTTTTTTTTTTTTTTAAATATAGATGGCATATTTTAGGGGGCACCTAGTGACACTAAATTATTTCTTACTGGCCCATTGGGGGGGGGGACTATGGGGCATCTTGTGGCACTATAGGGGCATTATTTGGGGGCACTATGGGGGAGTGGAGCACAATGGGGGCATCTGCAGGCTCTAAAGGGGCTTTTTTATTGGCATATTATGGGAGGCACTATGGCATCTGGTGGCACTAAGGGGACATTTTTTACTGCCACATTATGGGAGGCACTATAGGGGAGAGTGGCACTATGGGGCATTTTTAACTGCCACTTTATGGGGGCACTATGGGGGAGAGGAGCACTCCTTATAGGGGGGCACTATGGCATCTGGCACTAAGGTGTATTTTTTACTGGCACATGGGAGGCACTATAGGGCAGAGCATCACTATGGGGCATCTGGTGGCCAAGAAGGGGCATTTTTAACTGCCACTTTATGGGGTACTACGGGGGAGAGGAGCACTATGGGGGCATCTCATGGATTATGAAAGGCACTAAAAAGGAGCATTTTTATGTGCACATTATGGGGGAGAGGAGCACTATAGGGGCATCTGCTGGGGGCACTACGAAGGGGCATTTTTTTACTGGCATATTATGGGGGGCTCTATGGGGAAGGGGGAGAGAAGAACAATGGAGGCATGTGCTGGGGAGTGGGGGCACTAAGATGGGGTATTTTATACTGGCAAATTATCGTGACATTATGGGGAATGGGGAGAGGAGCACTACGGGGGCATTTACTGGGGCACTATATAGGGGTATTTTATACTGGCATACATTATGGAGACATTAGCTCAACTGCGGGCATTAAGCAGGGGTATTTCTTGTACTGTCATATTATAAGGAGAATTATTACTACTAGGGGGAATTATGGTGAGCTTTACTACTACTGGGGGCTATGGGGAACATGATTACTAGTATGGGCACTATAGGGGCATTATTACTAAGTGTGCTCAGGCAGAGACTTATTTCTATTGGTGGGAATTTGGGGAGCACCCTGACACAGTATCAGCTTAGCACAGTTATTTTTGGGGACATTAAGTTTATACTATTAGTGTCCGGGATACTATTTACAGTTATTTTTTTTAGAGCACTCTGTGACAATAATTGTTGAAGGGGGCACTATCTGTGTGGTACTAGTATTTTTCAGGGGACAGTTTCTGCAGTATAGTATTGGGGAGCACAGCGGGCACAGTATTGGGATGTTCAGAAGATGTGATGATGGAAAAGTGGGAAACTAATGTCTGTTTATTAATCTCTGCAGAGACGGGAGATGGCTGAAAAATCATCATGGAGGTCTGGTCTTAATGGAGAAAATGAGAAAAGAGAACGTCTACATCAAAGGTGACATCATTGGATGTAGGAGGTATGTGGCACTATGTAGGAGAGGATATGCTCCGGCTCCTCCCCCTGCCATTTGACTAGGAGGGAGGAAGTGAAACTGCAACAGCTCCTGCAATAGAGCTACATGGGGACAGTGTGAGTGTGACTACAGGAGATTTATGTTGGGGGCCTGTATGGTGGAGTATTGGGTACAGTGTGTCTATGTAGGATGAGGGTGAGACTCTTACCTTCATCCTCAACAATATGATTTCAGCTGTACAGTGTTTGTTGGGAGTGACCTATTATATGTAGGATGGGCTTAGGAAAATGGGTGGGGCCATTTTTTTGGCGCCGCGCACTTTTTTCTTTTCGTACCCCCTAGACAAAATTTCTGGGTGCTCCCCTGATTACGTATGTTATGATTTAGATACACCTGATGTCAGTATGACCTGCATCTCTAGTATTATATGCATTATATTCAAAATAACACACAGCAACCACAGTATTATGCATAGATTACTATATACATTATACTGTGTCATTACATGTTGAGCTTTCACACACACAAACTTTCAGCTATTTTCAAGCACTATGTATATATTTAATGAAATGCACATCTAGTTTCTTCTTATAAGGTCAAGAGTCTTCTTTTTTTAGTGTAGGAGAAAACCAGGGTACCCAGATGCACATAAACAGAGAAGAACATACAAAGTTCTTGCATTTGTTACCCTTCATGAATTTGGAACACAAGATTATAATGCTGCAAGATAACAGTACTAACCATTTTAACCAAGTAGCGTAGGGTAGTAGTCTAAATTATTCTGCCCAACAAGAACAATGGAAACATGATGGAACAAAGCTAATTAGTAGGAAAAAATTCAACTGAAATCAGCAATCTTTAATAAAAATGTTCCCCAAAGCTACTTACTTTTGATTTCTGTGACAAGGGTCTGGATTACATGGGTCTTTTGAAAAGCACTCCCCAAACTCAAACTGGTGGTCCAACAATCCAACACATCGTGCTATACATGCACTCGGATATGTGCGTCCATTGCTTCCACACACCGGAACATACTTATCTGCACAATTGCAGGGCAAGCCTAAAATACAAGATTTACAACACGGTTGGGTACATTAATGAACTAAGCAGAATGTTTTTTATGAAATTAGAAAAAATACACCAAATATCTCATTGTTTGTCAGTTTTATATTAATTTATTCAAGTTCAGACTATATTGGATATTCTGAAATACACTATTCAACACAAACTGCAACACCAAGAAGGACAAGAATGTACTGTTTTCTTCTGCTAAGCACCACCTTGTTTTTGCCCTCGCTAATCTGGTGTTCTGTGTGATGCTAACCATCTTTCTTCTTCTTTTGCATGGTGGCATAATGCATAGCCAGACCCCTCTAGTTGTCACTTCAGGTAAACTTACAGCTCAGTGTTAGATTGATATGGTCACGGCAACAAAACAGTGCCCGGGCACTTCCTAGTGAAGCACTGTTAGTAACACTGATGGCTGGCAATGTAATTGCACTTATGAGAACTGGTTGTGCTACTTCAGGCACAACTCTGCGAAGTGTGTAAAGTTAAATGGAATGAACGTTGCTCCCAACCTGCCAGATGAAGGGCAATGATGCTTTCAAGCTTCCTACTACTTCCAAATCTAACGTGACGTTTAGAACTTTAGATTTTTTTAAGTTAATTTTAAAATTGGATAGCCTACCAAAGTCCATAAATATGGATAGAATATACGGGAATGCGACCTCAGGGTTGGTGATAAATATCATTAGGTCATCCGCATACACAGCAACTGAATGGGAACCTGACGGCGCCTGTAACCCGCAAATATGTGGGTGACGTTTAATGGCCCTAATTATCGTCTCCATGCATATTACAAATAAGCTAGGGGAAAGAGGACAACCTTGGCGGGTCCCATTGGTGATGGAGACAAAGGGTGACAATGTGTTGTTGACTTTGACCCTAGCCGAGGGGTGTGTATTGTAGGGGATTAGCTCTGGTCTCGGGGATCATTCACACACAGATTGTCATCCACCGCAGCTTTAGGGGCCAAACATTGCTTTATTGTCCCAGCATCAACATAAATAAATCAAAACACACACCTGCCCGGCTGGGCTCTAACAACACAGTGTATCCCTGACTCACCTAAGTCACCGTTCACACACTTGGAACCCATGCCGCTTTCCCAGCCTAATGTCCATCAGCCTCCTGGCTGTTACCTCACCGGTGTCTTTTGGGGGATTGTGGTCTAGTCGTCCGCCCGACGCTGACCATGCAACCTTTATGCCTAGGCATTGCCGGACCCCCCAAACTTCAGGCTAATCACAGCCTTGTGGTCTATCAGCACTCCCAGCTCAGACCACACACAGAACCACTCCAGGCTTCTGTACAACACAAGACACACCCATCTCACTTTGAGGACAGCTTTTTGCTCCGTTGATTGTGGCACCTGTTGCTACCCTAAGCCTGCCCACTGATGGGAAAGAGATGGATAATCCTGCCATTCCTCTCTCCTATCAGCCATGAGGCCTGTCACTGCTTCACATATCCCCCCCCCCTATTTGTTCAACCCCGTAGGGGTGAACACTAGCATCCAACCAAGATGCTCGTGAGAGGGCATCAACCTGGCCTACAGTCTTCCCCTTATTCTGCCAGACCCAGGCCAATAGCGCTTGGTTTGTGACCCGCATGAGTTTAGCACGGGGCAGATAAAACCTACGGGATTTTCTTGCCCATCTCATGACCCGGTACTCTCTTTCACGAGTGAGGATGATGCGCTTTTGCACCCGTGGCCTCTCTCTTTTCGTTTTTCTTTTTCTCTCCACATTTGGCATCAGCACATGCTCCTCATGTCCTTTCTTGGACTGCTGCAACTCTCGACTGAACTGTTCCCCCACTTCGGCAGACTCTTCTTCAGCCTTATCTTTGGTCTCGGGAACATCCAAGGATTTCTCCCAATCGGTCTCATCGGCCTTAGCTTCTTCAGCCTTTGAGTGTCTTTTGGAGACTTCATTCACTTTGTTAGCCTTCTCATCCTTCTCGGACACGGCATCATATACTTGCATTCTTAACTCCTCCTCCTCTTTGTCATCAAGGTTGGAGGTACTGGGGACACCGGGGTCCTTATCAGAATCTTCATCTTCTGGCATTTTCTCCATAGGCTCACCCAGGATAATGTTTTCCTTTTGGGCAGGATTCAGGAGAGCAAGCCAATCGTAGTAGACAGGATACTCATACTGGTCGACCTTCTCCACGTATTTCTTCCCCAGCAGACTGCTGGCTTTCTGGAAGGCATTGACAGCAGAGGGAATGTATTTCATGACCAGGTTCTGGCCACACACAGCCATGAGCTTCTTGGCTTCTGCATCCACATCAGTACCATCAACTGGTTCAGAAGATACATCTACCAGCTTCTTCTCTGCCTCAGCCGGCACCACGGCACCACCATCTCAAGACCCATTCTTAACAGGCTCTGGCTTAGACTTCTTGACATCTTTCACAGAATTCTCCTCTTCAGGTTTCTCCTTTTCTTTCACCTGCCGCACAAGAGCACGCTGAGACTTCTCCAACTCATAGACGTTCTTCTCGACGTCCTCCTTTGAGCTCATGAGATCCTCCATCTCTACTCTGAGTTGCCTGTTCAGACTCTCAAATGCGTCACGCTCCTCAAGCGCTTTTTCAAGGGCTCTAGCCAAGGAGAGGGCCTTGGTCTTCTTCTTAGTTTTTTGCACCAGCTTGTTAGCAGCGCCCCACTCTTGGACCTTCTGTTCCAGCTGCTCTTCACTCTGTTCTGGTGTAACAGCAGTTGTAGGAGTACCACCATTCTTCCTTAGACACTTTGTGGGATTTCCATCCAGGGACTCTTCAAGCCCATTGTTGATGTCTACTATAGACTTTTGTGTCTTTCTGGAGTCTTTTCCCTTCCCCAGGACACCAGGTGGTAGACCCTTCAGTTCACTCATATTTTCAGGGGACTCCTCTTTTGACCCTTATGCAGCCTTCTTCGGTGACTCTGTGACGACAGCTAGTCCCTTCTCTATCGTATCTAGGGACTGTGTGGCGAGAGTGAAATCAGCCTCAGCTGTACTGTCCTGTCAGGTCATCTAAGACTGTCTGGATATGAGCTTCAGACACTAGGCTGACGTCACCCGACTGAACTCTCGTCTCGTCAGATATAACTGTTATCTGGTCGCTACTAGTAACCACTTTAGTTTGGCAAGACCTCAACATGGAAGCCCCTCTCTCTGAGTTGCTATTGGTCACAGAACATGCGTTATATATACCACTCGTGTCATTCTCAATCCTGTCCTCTAGGGGCACCGATGAGCTAATCCCCACCTGGGACATTTTATTAATCATAGAAACCTGTGGAGACTGCATATCCACTTCTAGTACGTGTGGTACACCCTCTAGGACTGCCCCATGTACTTGCACATTTTTCACAGTGGTTTCCCTCAGTTGTGAGCTCTTAACATCAATTAGCATTTTTATACCATCCACATTATCATTATACATTTCAACAAATTCTGCACCTTCACTTGGCACCGTGTCTGCACCATTGTTTCCAATGGTTATTTCACTTAAACCATTGCTTTCTATCTACATTTCCCTTACACCTTCATTTAATGGGACAGGTACAGGTTCTGTAGGAGCTTCATTACTTTCTACAGAAGTGTCTCCATTGCCCCACATTATGTCATGCATGAGCCTATTTGCAACATCAAGTCCATCAGTCTCTGTTCTCACCATGGTCTCATCCTCCGTGAGGACCACCGGATAGTCCACCGTATTCACATAATTGTCCCGGACAGTCATCATTCTACCTCTTACCCAGGCTAGCATGGGATCTCTGATTTTCGCCATCCCAAATCTAGCCTTGGTCACAGGCACTTTACACAAAACATTGAGCTTCTCCCCTGCAGATTTCTGCAAGGGAATACTGCAACAGGCTTACCCTTTGTTGTCACAGGTTTGGCAATCTCGGGAGAAAAGAGCATCCCACGGACATCTCTACCGAGATCATCCTCCAAAACTGAGCTTTTGGAGACCTGCCCTTGATTCCTGGTACTATGATCACCTGCAGACTCCTTACTCCAACAGTTGCTACTGGAAACAACTTGGCCTGTAGTTAAGACTTTTCCTGGACGGACATTCCAGCCGCACCCTTTAGAATCTTGTGTACAGTCGCAGGGAATATAGGAACTCCTGAGAATCGCACCACTCGCCATCTCTTTCCCCTTCTAAATATTTTGGATGATACAGTACTTCTTACTGTGTGTAATTGTATTTGTTTCCAGGATAGAGACTTTTCTGAAGCAGCCTCTGAAGTATGAAGGATGGTGCAATTCAGAGTAGCTGCACAATGCCAGCCACAATTTATGATATCCTTATCTTTAAAATCTCCTTTTGATCCAGAAAATGTATAAAACTTGATAGCATGAATTTAAAGCGCCAATAAGTAAGTGTGACATGGGCGGCACAGTGCTTGAAAGCATAATCTATTATATATACAAGGAAATTCTGCTTGGCCTATTTCCCGGTTATTCTTCTGTCAGGCTGCATATTGTTTTGTGATATTTACATTAAAACCTCATAGGTTTCTGTGTAGTAGTCCATTTTCTGTAGCCTGCAGCTGTATAATCACTCCATTCAGACAGAACTTCCTGTATGTAATGGTATTACGTACTTTAGATGTTCCCACTTTCCCCCACCACCAACCATGCATAATTTTTTTTCCAGACCCTCCTTTGCTAGTGCAGTGCAATACATTTACAGCAAGACCTCCTGCAAATGAGTGCAAAAGTAATGACACCAGATGTTGGTATGGATTATTAACTTGGGGCACAAATTGAATAAATCACCTACTGTTGAGACAGGTCTTTCTGCTCCTGCCCTACATCTACAGTGCCATTATTCATGCAACATACATACTGTATATTTCTATATAGTATAGTATATATAGTATTAGATTGTGTTTTTTGCTTCTCCTTCCTCCTGACCTAATTTTTATGTGACATATTAGTTTGCTTCCCTCTGTGACATTATGGGTTCAGTGCACTTCGGTGGCTCCTAGATTGTTCAATATTAGTAGTGTGAGTAATACAGTATATCTCTGAAGACTGCTGATGCATCAGTTCTGCTTGTGCCTTCTATTTATGCCTTGTCTATATATAGCCAGGCACGTGGGAAAAGCCATTCGGTAAAGGAAAGCTTCAATATAGCAAATGTGTTTAGAGGAAATTAAATTGCGTTTTAAGGGTTATTCAGATGTACTTTGTCATCAGAATGTAGCCTTTTTGACCCATTCAGCTGTACAAGATAATATGACATTTCCCCGGACTGAAATCCAGAATACCCATTCACATCCCGACACCCACCCTGGACACAGCACCCCACAGCGGCTTCAACTCCACCAGGGCAGAGACATCCATCCTCCTGTGACAGGGATGGTAGCGCGCATCCCTCTGTAACCACACATCCTTCAGTGACCCGAATGACATCACACACCTCTCTACCACTAAGGGCCATTAATAATGTCATTATTAATTAATAAATAAGTATAAACATAAGACCTAATAAACAGCAGCGCACATCTAGTAGCTGACAACATCGAGGTCCCTGTGCTGATACCGGCTTCTCACTGTAATCCCCACTCTATAAATAATAACCACTCCAATCTCATAATCTGGAAGGTGGTTACTTTTATACCAAAAAAAAGTGATTTGCACACATCCACTTATTTATTTATTTTAACCTCAGAAGCAAACATACATATGCTACAACTAGAGTACATGCTCCAGAGCAGGTAGAGTTGTGTCAATCAAACCAAAAATGTAGGTAAGGCAAAGATAGGTAAGGCAAAGATATCGACATCCTGCTGGAGTAATGCACCCATCGCTTCACAACATTGTGAAGCACAATACCCCACAATGTAGTCCGTCATGTACTTTACTGTAGGTGAGGCAGAGATCCCGAACCCATGCAGAAGCTGAGAAGTTACCCTTAACACAGCGCTTTTAAATACTTCCATCAAGGGTCAATTAAAAAAAAAAAAAAAGGGCAGCATCTCTGCTTCATAACAAATTGGGACTGGCCTTTTCTTTTCTGACTGGTCTTTTTATACCAGGAGGTGTGTTTTCATTGGTTCCACAAGTCACATGCCCTCCCTTTACGATTTACATTATGACTATGCTGTATTCTGTGAATGAAACCGATTGTTTTTATGTGAATGGGCAGGGGAGGGCCTGTGACTTGTGGAACCAATGAAAACACACCTCCTGGTATAAAAGGACCAGCCAAAAAAGAAAATAGCAATCCTCATTTGTTATGAAGCAGAGATGCTACCCTGATGGAAGTATTTAAAAGCGCTGTGTTCAGGGTAACTTCTCAGCTCCAGCATGGGTGTTGGGATCTCTGCCTCACCTACAGTACAGTACATGATGGACTACATTGTGGGGTATTATGCTCCACAATGCTGTGAAATGCTGGGTGCATGCTGGGAGTGTGCTTTGCTAGTGAAATAATACTGTGAGTCCATATGACATGCAGATGACAGGCGTTGCTCTTAGAATCACTGCATACTTCACTTATTTGGGTGGTCACAGGGCCAAAACTGACAAAATAACTCAAGTATCAACTCAGCCTTACAGGTAGATGTTACCGTCAAGAAGCACACTCCTTTTACACCATCGTCAGCTGATTCCACATAGATGTCTACAGAACCTGTTCTATTAAACGCTTATACAAGTAGAGCCCCACCCTGACAGAGTGGAGGAGGTGTCAGCAGTAGATTTGTGTTGATGTCACTGATTATTTTGGCCTTCCTCTAAACCAACAGAACAATAACCCACCAAAAACGGATCCTGTCTGTGGAGCATACACCTTGACTCGGACAGCATTTGGCCAATAATCCATCAGTATTGCTAAAGGCAAATAAAACGGAGTGGATCTAAAACAGAGATGACGCATGAGTGGAATATTTGCATGTCTTCTGTGTTTTGTACCCACTCCTGCTTTTGGCTACCAAATCATAAGTCATTTCTGATGGGACGATGCAGGCCATAAAGCTGCTACACAGACAGCATCCATTGTGCATCTCGTTTTTCCTTCCTTCTGACAGATCTGAAGAAGTGTCAAATAAATGATGAGGTCAGCCAGGCCGAAAGTCACAATAGTGAACCAGTCATGAAGTGAGGAGGGTGGGAACAGCATGAAAAGTCCACAGAGTGGACCTATGACATAGTGGTAAGGTGGAAGCAGTATGAAGAGACCACAGGGTGGCCCAATGACAGGGTCTGGATGTGCTGACTGACCCCCTTTTTTTGCAGTTGTATTAGAGCTGGAGTTGTGGATGACTTCAGTTGGTTTTGCACCCCTGACTAGCCTGTTTGCCCCATAGGCTGATTTTAATTAGAGTAAGTATAAAGCTGTAGCCTGCTTCCATTGTATTAATTGGAAGCCATTTGGCACCAGAAGTATAGAGTGGGCTCAGCATGCATGTTGGTACCTGCGTCCCTGGACTTAATGGAGGCCGCTATTGCACCAAAAATGGTAAAAAGCAGAGTGGACTCAGCATGCATGTGGAACCTGCACTCCCTGAATTTCATGGTGGCCATTTTGGCACATTACAGGTAGTATTTAGTGTTAGGTTCCCGTCTGATAGAGATTGCCTTGACATTTGGCAGACGGGCCCAGATAACTTTGTACAAAATGTATTTGCCAAGTATCTCTAATTTATAAGCGTAGCATAAGCACCAAAATGTTTTCTATAATTATGGCATTGTTGTACTTTATTTGTGTCTGCAGAGTGCTGTTGCATTGTCCTTTTTTTCTTCGTGTTTTTAGCCATGGCAGCATGCATTGGGATGTGCTGACCGACCCCTTTTTTTTTTAGTAGCATAAGTAGGCCACAGAGTGGAACAATGACAGAGTCTAGAGGTGGCAGCAGCATGAGTAGGTCAGAGAGTGGCACAATGACAGAGAGTGGAGGTGGCAGAAGCATGAGTAGGCCACAGAGTGGCACAATGACAGAGTCTAGAGGTGGCAGTAACATGAGTAGGCCAGTGAGTGGCACAATGAAAGTGTGTGGAGGTGGCAGCAGCATGAGTAGGCCAGAGAGTGGCACAATGACCAAGTCTATAGGTGGAAGCAGCATAAAGAGACCACAGAGTGGCTAGGTGACATAATGTGAAGATGGCAGAATCAGGAGGATACCACAGAGTGACAAGGTGACATAGTTTCGAGCTGGCAGCAGCATCAGGAAACAACAAAGTGACCTGGTAACAGAGTGGGGCGGTGGGTGGCAATACCAGTACCCGCTGACAAAGGTGGGTGAAGTAAGGAGCACTTGGCATCAGATGTGTGGCATCAGGCAGGTTGCAGCATCAAAGTAGTAGATGAGGCAGGTAGTCTGAAGAAACCAGTATCTTGTATCAAAGTGTTGGTGTGGCACCATGGATGATCTAGTTTAACGCATCAGGAATTGGTGGTTGGAAATCCTGGCTGATCCACACCTGATTCATCTTGAGAAAGGTCAGTCTCTCCACATTTTGGGTGGACAGGCAAGTTCTTCTTGGGGTAACTATGGCCCCCGCTGCAATAAACACCCGCTCTGATACCACACAACTGGCCTGGCAGGACAGATTTTCCAGGGCAAACTCCGCTAGTTGCGGCCGCAAATCCAGTTTGGCGGATCTTCAATGTGGGGTGGCAGGGTGCAGTCCAGGTATGCCACCACCTGCTGGTTCAGGTCTACCTGCTGCTGCTTCTGGTGAGTAGTTTCTTCACTATGCGGGTGAAGAACGCTACTCATCAGTGACTGTAGACTCAGGCTGCTGCAAATGGAGCTGGAACTGCGTCTGTCAACCCACCCCTCCCCAGCAGCCATGGCAGTGGAACATAAGCGCTGAGGGCCCCCCCAGTCAGACCTGCAAGAGGATGGACAATTGTGCAGATAACAGCGGCCAACTGACTACATAGGATGTCTCTGAAGTAGTTCAGTTTGTCCTCCCTCTCTGAGAATATTAAAAAGGCCCCCATTCTGGACCGGTAGCGAGGGTCCAACAAGGTGGAGAGACAGAAGTCATCCCTCTGCAGAATGGTGACAATTCGGCTTTCACTATGCAAGCAAGTGAGCATGCATCAGGCCATTTGTGCAAGTGACTTGGAGGGACTCCCTGCCTCCATCTCCACTGCATACTGCCACGGTGTGTCGGGGTCCTCTGTCTCGTCTACCTTATCTCACTGTTGCACCTCTGGCTGCTCCTGCTCCTCCTGTCCTGTCAGCTGAGTAGAAAAACCACCCATTTGGCTACACATTGCCTGTCCTCCAATGTCCTCCTCCCCCTCCTCCTCTTCCAGTTCAGCCCCCACAGGGCTCATGTGGCTGTGAGATTGAGGCGCCACGTCTCATGTCCCCCGACTAGCCATTGTTACCACCATCTGTTCCAGGACATGAAGCAGTAGAATGACGTCCTTCATACCATTGTCCTGATGACTGACAAATAACGTGACATCCTTAAAGGGCCTGAGCAAACGACAGGTGTCACGCATGAGCTGCCACTGGCTCACATCGAAGATACACAGGGGAGTACTCCTATCCACTTGCATCATCAAGAAATCGTTGATGGCCTTTCTCTGTTTGTATAGTCGGTCCAACATATGGAGGGTGGAATTCCAACGGGTGGAAATGTTGCATATTGGCCTATGTTGGGGGATGCCGTTCTGCCGCTGCAGCTCAAGGAGGGTGTGCTTTGCAGTGTACGAGTGGCTGAAGTACATGCAAAGTTTCCTGGCCATTTTCAGGATGTCTTGCAGATGGGTGGAAGACTTCAGGAACCGCTTGACAACCAGATTGAACACGTGTGCCCTGCAGGGCGCATGGCTCAGCCTTCCTTGATGCAGAGCTTACACTATGTTCTTCCCATTGTTGGTCAACATGGTTCCGATTTACTCTTGTCGCGGAGAAAGCCAGAATTCTATTTCTTGATGCATCACACGGAGCAGTTCCTCCCCTGTGTGACTCCATTCGCCAAGGCAAACCAGGTGCAGAACAGCGTGACACCGCCGAGCCTGCAAATGTGGTATGCTGGAGGGGCTCTGTGACTTGTCCCTGCAGTGGAGGCTGAGGACATGGTGGAGGATGAGGAGGCAGAGGCGGACATTGTCGCAGGACCAACAGCGTGAAAACATGGAGGCGGAAACCTTGTGACCTGTCCAAGTTGCTGGTGTGGCTGTGCAGAAACTACAATAACCCAGTGGGCCCTAAAGGACATGTATTGTCCCTGACTGTAGATACAGCTGCACTTTGGCAGACACCGACAGACTCAAGAACTGGCCCTCCTTCTGTTCTACATGTTTGTGCAGGGCTGGCACTGCCTTTTATGCAAATTAATGATGGCTTGGGACTCTCCTTGTCGGTTCGACACAAGCCATCAGTTCTCTGAAAGGTGCAGTGTCCACCACTTGGAAAGGAAGGGACTGAATCACCAGCAATTTGGACAGGAGCACATTCAGCTTCTGCGCCGTTGGATGCATGCATGCATACTGTTGTCTCTTGACAGTCGCTTTGGTGATTGATTGCTGACGGAATGATTGATGAATAGAGATGAGCGAACACCTGGATGTTCGGGTTCGAGAGGTTCGGCCGAACTTCCGGAAAATGTCCGGGTTCGTGATCCGAACTCAACCCGAACTTCATCCTGAACCCGAACTTTTGGGCACTAAAAAGGCTGTAAAAGACACCCAGAGGGATAATATACCGCAATAAACGCATTGCGATTACAACTTTGAGCTAACGATCACCATGGGAAAGCCTCCTCCAGTAGAATGTACTCTCGGATCTGAGAATTAAGTTGAAATCGCAATGCGATTCTTATATATTTGCTTAATCGCATTGCGATTTCAACTTAGCATTGCTAAATAATTCCATCCATATCGTTAAGTTACTGAGTCAGTAAGTTAACGAATATGGATGGAATTATTTAGCAATGCTAAGTTGAAACGGCAATGCGATTAAGCAGATATATAATAATCGCATTGCGATTTCAACTTAATTCTACATCCGACAGTACATTCTACTGGAGGAGGCGTTCCCATGGTGATCGGTAGCTCAAAGTTGTAATCGCAATGCGATTAAGCAAATACATAAGAATCGCATTGCGATTCCAACTTTTAGTACTCAACTTTTAAAATCGTACACCACTTTAAGTTCCAAAGTTGCAATCGCGTTCGAATAGAACTTAAAGCTGTCTCTTAGTCAGTTTTAGTATTGGTGTGCTGTAATAGAAGTTACATTCGTACGCGAATATAACTTAGAGCAATACAGTCAACTTTACACTGTTAGTTTTATTATCGCGATAATACAACTATTCAAGAATCGTGTATGTGCGTCTGTACGTGTGTGCGTTACCTCGGACACTATTCTATTTTGCCAGCCACAGCTGAAACCACTGATTTATGGTATTGCTATTTTGGCAATTGAATTTAACCCCAGAAAATAATCTATCCTTTGCCAGACAGCAGACAGTATTATACTTGTCTAACCAAAGCTGGAACACCAGATTTAGGGGATTGGTATTTGGGCAATTGTATTTAACCCCATAATAAAATATAGAAATTTCTTTCCTGAGTTTCTAGGGATGACAATTAGCACAGCCAAGCCCCTGATGTAGGATATAGCAAAAAAAAAAAACTAGTATTGATGGATTGATGGACTTGGTGGCAGCTTCTTCTGGCGCACCACAAGTCACAAAATGGCCGCCGATCAACCCAGAAAATAAGTGACAGAAAAACGCTCTGTGCAGCCTAAAAACCAGCGAGCAAGTAACTAGCAGAAGTTCAATGATTCTCAGCTGTAAATTGATCCGTTCATTAGGTGCTGTTGCTGACTTTAACCTGACTAATCTCGCCCTGACAGAAGCTGCGTCCTCTCCCTACACTAATCAGAGCAGTGTGACATGCGGCGCTACGTGACTCCAGCTTAAATAGAGGCTGGGTCACATGCTGCACTTGGCCAATCACAGCCATGCCATTAGTAGGCATGGCTGTGATGGGCTCTTAGGGCAAGAAGTAAAACGCTAGCTGATTGGCTGCTGTGCAGCCCTTCAGAAAGCGGGAAGTAATCGACGAACACCGAACCCGAACTTTTTTGAAAATGTCCGGGTCCGGGTCTCGGACACCCCAAAATTCAGTACGAACCCGAACTATTCTCGAACTGTTCGCTCAACACTATTGATGAAGAGTAGGAGCAGGAGCATCTGGACCAGCAGAAGACCTTGCTGGTCAAGACACAACCGGTAAATAACACCGGGAGCTCAGGCCTCTCGCTGCGACTACTGCTGCCATGACCCCTTACTCTGCTGAGACCTCTGCTTGCGCCAGAAACATTCAGGCCTCTGCCACTCCTCTGTGTATGGCCTGGCACTTCTCTGCCTGACATACTTGTAGCTGAACTAAACAAATTAAACGGAAATTAAAACACCCCTAAAAGCGACGAATATATATATATTTTTTGTACTGAAATAGGCCACTAAGCGCTTTCACCACAATTGTCTGCGGAAATGCACTGAGAATATAGTTTTCTTGTTGTACAAAAACAGTGCAGTGCGTATATATTTTTCTTTTTTGACTGAAATATGCCCGATATGCTTTCAACAGAAATCGCAGCAACAGTGCAGTGCGTATATATTTTTCTCTTTTTTACTGTAATAGGTCCTATAGACTTTCACCAGAAATAACTGCACAAGTGACCCGAGAATATGTATTTCTTGTTGGACGCAAAAAGGCTACTATACGCTTTAACCAGAAAACAATTAAAGAGTGAAGTGCGTATATATTTTTCTTTTTTGAATTAAATACGCCCCTATATGGTTTCAACAGAAATCAATGCAAACGTGCAGTGTTTATATTTTTCGTGTATTACTGAAATAATACAATAATACACTCTTTCACCAGAAATAACTGCAAGTGACCTGCGTATATATTTATTTTTTTCCACAGATATAAGCCACTAAAGGCTTTTCAACATAGCACTTGCACCCCAATAAGTAATTGCTGGAATGACAGAGCTGTATTATGAGACTATCTGGATCCCCAAGTAATATTTCCCTTCACTTGTAAATCGCTATTTTTTCACAATGAGGATTTTCCTATGACTCTCCCTAGCATCTGCACACGTCTCTCCTTGCCTGTGAAATGATTCCTCTCACTATCCTTTCCCTTCACTTGTAAATAGTTTTTTTTCACAATGAGGATTTTCCTATGACTTTCCCTAGCATCAGCACACATCTCTCCCTGCCTGTGAAATGATTCCTCTCACTATCCTTTCCCTACGCTAGTAAATCGCTTCTTTCCTTTTTTTTTTTAACAATCAGTTTTTCTCCTAGCGCCTGCATACACGTCTGTCCCTGAACAAAGTACGATTGTGAATGGCAGAATCTAAGATGGCCACCGTATTTATAGGGCTGGGACATCACCGGCCTGGCTGGCTGCTGATTGACTGTATGCATGGCATTATGGGTCATCCCGCCTTCCCAGAGTTCCTTGCCCCATGTCCTCACACGTGTAGCCGCCATTTTAGCTGCCATTGTAGCCTCCATGTTAGGAAAAATTACGATTCGTGACCACGAAGCGAGAGGGAATTCGCATTAGTTGCAAATCAAATTTTTCCTGAAATTCTAAACGAATTCTACTGTCAGCTTCGATTCGCTCATATCTATCCAGCACATACCTGAATAGGTTGCTTGTGCTTTGTTAAAAGATCCCATCCTCCGTGCCTGTGCGGCGGCCCACCGAAGACCCCACTTTTTGCCATAGACGTTCATTGGAAAATTGTAAACTTTTGCCACTCATACAGCTTTGAAGTTAAATTCACCAAACTTGGGTCACTTAGTCATGGGGTCAATCTAATAATTGCTGTCACATTTCAGGGACTCTAAAAAGTGGGCGGAGCCACAACCAGATTTCTTTGCTTTAAATGGGAAAAATTAAAAATGCCATTCTCACAATATTGATGTCATGGACCTCAAATATCACAAATGTGGTCTTTGGGAGTTTCCACTTCAAGCTTAGAAAAAGTGGGCGGAGCCACCAACAACCAAATTTCACTGCTGCCGTTTTTACAGTTAAATGCCATGATTCCCAAACCTTAAAGTGTTAAAGTGTTAGTCACTGCGTGACTGTGGTTCACAATTAGGAAAAATAAAAGGGTCTGGAAAACAACAGCCAATCAGATTTTAGCCATTGATCTTAATGAAAAAAAGATAAACTGCTGCTATTATCACACTTTAACTGCCAAGTGTCCCAAGCGTAGCACAATTACTCACTGGGTGACTGCGGTCAAAATTTAGAAAAAGTGGGTAGGAGCCTAAAACAGGCAATCAGATTTCACCTGTTGACTTTAGTGTAAAACTTTCAAATACTGCCATTCTCACAGTTTTAAAGCCAGAGGCCCCAAACTTGGCACAGACCATGACTGGGTGACTGGGGTTAAAATTCATAAAACTGGGTGGAGCTTAAAACAGCCAATCAAATATTACCTATTGCTGTTCAATGGGAATATTTAAATTGCTGCCATTCTTACACTGTTAATGGCAGGGTCTTCAAACTTGGTACATTCGTTCTCCAGGTGACTGTAATTCAAAATGAGCCAAAAACAGCCAATCAGATTTTTTTGATTGATTTAAATGGGAAAAAGTAAAAATGCTGCCATTCTCACATTATTGATGTTAAGGACCTCAAATATCACAAATGTGGTCATTGGGTGTTTCCATTTCAAGGTTAGAAAAAGTGGGTGGAGCCACCAACAACCAAATTTCTCTCATTGATTTTCGATAGAGTGCTACTCCTCCCACAGTTTTAGTTCAAGCGAATATCCTGTGGTTTCTTCAGAAACGACACCCTCTAGGTTATATAGTATATTTATATATCATAATTATTTTGTAGTAGACAGTAATAAAATAGGTATAAATAAATAAATATATAGCTCTTTAACCCCTTCAGGAAATAGCCATTTTTCATCTTAAGGACCAGGCCCAGATATCAAACAAGTTTAGTGTATTTTTATTTTATTTATTTATTTTTAATCAATTATAAATTTGTGGCTATAAGAAGAAATTAGATTTATTTTTATTTTATTTTTCTCTTTTTAAATTTTCTTTTTTTTTTTTTTACCCAGACCCATTTGGTTCTTGGAGATCCAGTGGGTCTGGTGCCTCTATAATACACTGCAGTACACTATATAGTGTACTGCAGTGTATTGTTACTTTACACTTAGCCTGATCAGGCTCCTGCCTTTAGCAGGACCCTGATCAGGCTTAGCTATTCCATGATTAATAATATACCGTATTCAACTTCAGCACAATAAAGGTACGGAACACATTGAAATATAAAGTGGCAAAAAACATAAAGAGGAGGACTATAACAACAGGAGTACTTATTCTGCTCTATAATATCGCTATTAAATAACATGTTTTAAAAAGTGCGTGAGCTTCGCACTAATAATAAATAGAGGGACCGTGAATAAACAAAATTGGTCGATAAACATATATTTTTATATTTGTTTTGTTTTTATAAAGTATATAGGTATATTTGCATTAATTTTCTAATATATTGTTCTTAGAATAAAGGATGTTTTATATATAGAGCCGGCCATCTAATTTAATATTAATCTGCTTACTAGTGTTTTAGTGCGATTGTCCACTGTTACTGTAAGAAAGACAACTATAGTAAAGTCAGCTACGTATGTATATATAGTAACTGCCACCAGTAACAGTGGACAATCGCACTAACACACTGGTAAGCAGATTAATAATATACCATATTCAACTTCAATATTCCTATTCAATATTTTTATATTTGTTTTGTTTTTATAAAGTATATAAGTATATTTACATTAATGTATAATACATTGTTCTTAGAATAAAGGATATATGTTTTATATATAGAGCCGGACATCTAATTTAATATTAATTATAGCAGCTGAGTGGTGCTGAGTGAGCAGGCTGGGGGGATCGCGCGCCCGCTCAGCCATCCTGAAATAGGACACATCAGAAGCTGCAGGTTGGGGGTGAAGTATTATACCCACATATACACTATATAGCAGAGTAGGGGTGGGGAAGATGTGGAGGGATGTGTGGAGAAAGGCTGCGGATGAGGATCGGGCATAGTGTAGTGTACAGTACAAGCAGGGACAAATACTACTGTATGAAACTGTAGTTCCATGCGCCATCTGCTGTTTATAAACCCAAATTGCACTCTGAATTTTCTTACTACTCTTTGTACACGCTTCGTTCTCTAATGAAACACGATATCACTCTGCGCTCACACGATTGCACTGTGATCACTAGAGCTCCTACATCTGTACTTGTGTGAGAGCAGTCACCGTTTGGGCTGCCCTGAAGAGAAGGTTCAGGAAAAGGCTGGAGACCCCATGCATGGCTGTGTTGATTGTGGTAATAGCAGCACCCATAGCCATGGTATTACTGGTGGGGGCAGCAAGAGTGGCAGTAAGGGCAAATATAGAGCAAGGAATGGGGAGGGGGGCCAGTGGGCCCACCATGATATGTCACAGTCTGATAAAAGTGGCAGCGAGGGTGAGGACCCCAATGGTGATTGTGTGTTGGGCAGGACCTGGCAGCCGGATAAGGAGGAGAAATCTGAGAAGAAATGGCAACTCCAATATGGTGTTTTTTTCTCCACAAGGTCAGATCTGATGTGATCTGGGTTAAATTAAGCAATGTATGTTCAAAGACAAACATAGGTACCAGAGCTCTATTGCAGGTAGCATCACCAGATCCTTTTGGAAAATACAACTGACCAGTATACCCAATCAGAACAAGTCTGTCCTCCTTCTCCTGGTCCTCTTTGTCAACCGACATGCCCAATACATGCAGTATCCTTGTCACCATGACCAGCTTTTTCTTCTCTTGCAAAGACTCCTTCTCCTCCTTGTCTTTTGTTCCATTGTGAGACACCCATAAAAAAAATGTGTGGCCATGAAAAACTTTTCTTGACCAGCAATTAGCTTGTTTACAAGCTGAACCCCCACCTGGCCATGTTGCTGACACTCATGCAGTGGAGGAACAACAGCTAATGTATCTTGCTCTCCACCCTGTAGCTGTGGAGGATGATGGTAATGATGATGACACCGTCCACAACACCCGAAATTTCAGTGGGGGGCAGAGTTGTAAAGAACGGGCTCCTCTGGCATTCTGGATGGAATGGCGAGCTCAATGGCAAGCTGTATGCTCAATTACTTGTGTATTACTTGACAGGTGTATCATTGACATAAAGCAGTCTGATGATTACTGGATAGCCATGCTTTAAGACTCTCACTCTCAAAATGGAGGAATGTTTTCCTCTCTCTGAAAGGGAGGCCAAATTACTTTAATAAAGTGAAACATCGTGTATGCAGCTTGCAGCAGCTTTTGGCGAGTTGCAACCTGCCACCAGTAGGTTTGAAAGGGAAGCCCCTCTTCACCCCCTCCCACCACCACAAGCACCAGAAGCCACAGCAGCAGACAGTTCAGTCTCCTCAACATGATGAAACAGTTTGTTCATATGCCAGGCTGAGGCCAATCAGCAAGCAGTGACCCTTTACCTCAACGCCAAGGTTCAGGCCTACCTATACTATGGCCTGTCGCTGGTGCATACCATGTTCCCTGACTCCATGCATTTTGGGCAGGCCGACTGGCTTCAACTAGCACAGTACGCTCTATTCTTTCTTGCCTAGCCTCTAGTGTCTCCCCGGAGAGTGCAGGGGCCTTTATGCCATTGTCCAAAACATCACTTTTGGTGAACCAAGCCTGGAATCAGGAGGATTTTCACACTCCTCCGGCTGAGGTTGATGAAAACATCTGGCCTTGGTGATGATGCCTCATTATGCCACTGTTGCTGTCTGCCTGCCTGCCTACCATCCTGTTCCGTATGACTGCTGCCTCCATCATGCCACTGCTGCTGCCTGCCTACCAACGTTTCATTTGTCTGCTGCTGCCACCTGCATCATGCCACTGCTTCCAGCCTACCATCATGTTACCACATGTACCATATGGCTGCTGCTGCCACACCCACCTCAACTGCTACTCCGTGCAGCTAACGGCCACTATTATTAACGCTATGCATCTGCCACTACACCCACTACTACTACTACTATTACTACTACCACACAAACACCCAATCTACTGCTTTGTATTGTATGCTGATTTCTGCTGCCACTAGCATTGCGGCCTCGTGTCCAGTTCGGATGGGCAGCCCCAGATCCAGCATCGCTGGGGGACCTAACGCCGATATGTTGCAGCGGGGCATGGGAGAGCATAGTTCCCTGCCCTGCCGCCAATCACCGCCATAGGCTTCAGGCCTAGTAGGCCTTAGGCTTGTGCGTTAGTGAAATCCCAGCGAAGGCGGGCGTGAGGACGTCATCACGCATCTGTGCCGGGACGCAGCATAGTGACGTGTGCAAGCCTGCCTCATCCTGACCCGTACCATCTGTGAGCAAGTGCCTGGACATAGGTGAGTATTTAGCTTTTACTTTTAGGGTTTTTTTCGGTTTGTTTTTTTATTTTTTGTGGCGGAAACTACTGTGTAGGGGCAGTGTGGTGGAAATTACTATGTCGGGCAGTGTGGGGGAAAGTACTGCGTGGGGACAGTGTGGGGGAAACTACGAAACTACTGCGTGGGGACAGTGTGGGGACAGTGTGGGGGAAACTACTGTGTGGGGGTAGTGTGCTGGAAATTACTATGTTGGGCCATTGTGGGGAAAACTACTGTGTGGGGGCAGTGTGGGGGAAACTACTGTGTGGGGGAAACTACTGTGTGGGACAGTGTGGGGGAAATTACTATGTTGGGCCAGTGTGGGGAAAAATTGTGTGGGGGCAGTGTGGGGGAAACTACTGTGTGGTGGAAACTACTGTGTGGGACAGTGTGGGGGAAATTACTATGTGGGGGCAAACTACTATATGGGGCAGTGTGGGGGAAATTACTATATGGCGGCAGTGTGGGGGAAATTACTATATGGCGGCAGTGTGGGGGAAATTATTGTGTGGGGCAGTGTGTGGGAAACTACTGTGTGGGGGAAGTGTGGGGGAAATTTCTGTGTGGGGGCAGTGTGGGGGAAATTACTATATGGGGCAGCATGGGGAGCGTTGCTATTGGGGAGGCACTGTAGGGGCAATTCTATTATTTTTCGGGACACTATACAGGGATTATTACCTGGAGGACAATATAGGATGTTAATATTATTGGGGGCACTCTAGAGGACATTATAACTACTGTAGACACTACAGGGACATTTGGGGTAATTTATCAAACTCTTGTAAAGTAGAAGTGGCTTAGTTGCCCATAACAGCCAATCGGATTCCACCTTTCATTTTTGACAGCTCTTTTGGAAATCCAGTTCTACTTTACACCAGTTTAATAAATGACCCCATTTATGTCTATTATGGTCACAATTTTTTAAGCAGTATAGTACCTGGGGAATTGGGGAGCACAAAGGGCACAGTATTGGGAGTGGCAGCAGGATGACACTGTGGGGACACAGGGATCTGGAGGTGCGGCTGAAAGAATTTGTCATGGCGGTCTGGGTCAAATGGAGGAGAAGAGGAAAGAGAAGGTCAACACGACAGGAGATGTCCCTGGATGTAAGAGGTATATGGTGCTGTATTCTCTGCCAAGTCTTTTTTATTATAATGATATGTATTTTAAATTTGGCGATCAAATGTTTCAGTTGAGGAGCCAATTTGGGGTATTTTTTTTAGTCTGGACATGACATATGGCCTAGGAAGAGACTGTGGCACTCACGAAGCACCACAGCCTCTTCATACAAAAAAAATACTAAAATAGGGGGGGGGGCCCAAGTTGGGTAGATAGCCCCAGGCCCCTTAATCCGCCCCTGCTTGTGCCTCTTATACTTTACCCTTTCCAAATCCACACTGTTGCTTCCAATTTAAAGGTCGCTCATTCACAAAAAGGCACTTTTTCTTCTGACAATACTTGTGCATGTCGTATGGACAGGAATTCTGACCCTGTCGAGGCATAATTTTTGGATGATTGGTCCCCCAACAAGCCACTGCCCATAACACAGTGTGTGTTTAAACACCCTGCCCCCTATTAGGAAGCTTTGGAATATAAAAAAGCATAACACATGACATGGCTCTGTGTGTTTTTAAACATCCTGTTCGTTAACACTGTTAAACTTGCATTTACTAATAGCTATGTATATCAGGGTCACTAAGACATGATTTACTATTGCCATTATTGCGTTCAAGAGCTTAGGGAGCGGGGAGGGGAGCCAAAATAAAAAATAAAAATTAACAAAAAGAGAATATGGTTTCCTAAAAATTCTGAGTACTAGGAGACTAGAGGGTGTTATACCATTTTCTAGGGCAGGGATCAGCAACCTCCAACAATCCAGCTGTTCTGAGACTACAACTCCCAGAACCCTCTATTTACTTGTATGAGAGTTATAAGAACAGCTGAGAAAGTGTGCATTCTGGGAGTTGTAGTTTCGCAGCAGCTGGAGTGCCGAAGGTTGCTAACTAGTGATGATCAAGCACCAAAGTATTCGGTCTAAAACATTATATGCTAGTGCCTGCAGGTGAGTGGACGCTCTAAAACAGGCATGTCCAAACTGCGGCCCTCCAGCTGTTGCAAAACTACAACTCCCAGCATGCCTTGATAGCCTATAGCTATTAAAGCATGCTGGGAGTTGTAGTTTTGCAACAGCTGGAGGGCCACAGTTTGGACATGCCTGCTCTAAAACATTATATGCAAGTGTCTGCAGGTGAGCTGAGGCTCTAAAACATTATATGCGAGTTCATGCTGTCCAAATGACGCTCTAAAACATTATATGCGAGTGCATGCTGTACAGCCGACGCTCTAAAACATTATATGAGAGTGCATGCTATACAGCTGACGCTCTAAAACATTATATGTGAGTGCATGCTGTTCAGCTGACTCTATAAAAAAATTTGAGTTGAGGGCCTGCAGTTGAGCTGACCCTATAAAAATATTAGCGTGGAGGGAATATAGACAATCTGGATGAGGAGGAGGAGGAGAAAACAAGATTCAGCCATATACTCTTTTTTTGTGGTGGAAAAGGTGCATGGGAATACACTACAGTAGATTGAGTACATTATAAATGATAGATTGAAATTGGCCTTAATGTTCATCATCAGCTCAGCTCTCCTCTGGTGGAGTTGAGAAGTCAGGGGAAATTCAGTCCTTACGCTTATCTGTTATAATGCCACCAGCAGCACTAAATACATGCTCAGACAAAACGCTGGCGGCAGGGCAGGGCAGCACCTCTAAGGTGTAGAGCGCAAGTTCGTGCCACGTGTCCAGCTTAGACACCCAGTAGTTGTAAGGCACTGAGGGATCATTTGGGACGCTGACACAGACCGTTATGTATTCCTTCACCATCTTCCAAAACTTTTCCCTCCTTTTAGCACTAGGCTGCACTTCAGGGTGAGGTTGCTGGCAGGGTGTCATGAATGTGTCCCATGCCTTGGAGAGTGTTGCCCTGCCTTTGCTGGAACTGCTGTGTGTTCCTCTTCTCTCCCTTTCTTAGTTGCCTAAGGAAGTATGGACTCTGCCGGACACGTTATTAGATAGAAAATTTTGGAGCAATCTCTCTGGTATTGCACCATTTTACTCGTCCTCTCCACCACAGGAATGAGAGATGAGACGTTATCTTTGTAGCGGGGGTCGAGAAGGGTGAACACCCAGTAATCCGTGTTATCTAAAATGCGTATAATGCGAGGGTTGCGGGAAAAGGCAGCCTAACATGAAGTCAGTCATGTGTGCCAGAGAACCAACAGGCAAGACGTCGATGTCGACATCAGGATGACTCTCCATCTCCTCCTCCTCCTCTTCTGCCCATTTACGCTAAACAGATGGAATTAAAGTTCCATGGGTACTACCCTCTGTAGCAGAGGCAACTGTCTCCAGCTCCTCCTTCTCCTCTTCATGGTCCAATTTGCGCTACGAAGACGAACTGTGGGTGGTCTGTCCATCACCCTGTGTAATGTCCTCCCCCATTTCCTTGTCTGCCACATTCCGAGCATCCTCCTTAATTGTGAGCAGCGATCGTTTGAGTAGACACAGCAGTGGGATGGTTACGCTGATAATAGCGTTATCGCCACTAACCATCTGTGTGGATTCATCAAAGTTTTTTAAAACCTCACAAAGGTCTGACATCAATGCCCACTCCTCGCTTGTGAATAGTGGCAGTTGACTGGAAAGCTGGAATTCCACAACTGCCCTCTGCTGCTCACAAAGCCTGGCCAACTTGTAAAGAGTACAGTTCCTGCTCGTCGCACAACAGTCACTGAGCTGGAAGCCGGAAGCGCTGCTGCAGCGTTGACAGACCAGCTGAAGCTGTGGACGACTTGCGGAAATGGACACACACACGGCGCGCCTTCACTAGTAGCTCTTGCAAATTGGGGTAGGCTTTGATAAACCACTGAACCACTAAGTTTAAGACGTGGGCTAGGCATGGGATGTGTGTCAGGTTGCCGAGCTCCAAAGCCGCCACCAAGTTACAGCCATTGCCAGACACAACCATGCCTGGTTGTAGGTTGAGTGGCGAGAGCCACAGCTCTGTCTGGTCCCTTATACCCTGCCACAGCTCTGCGGTGGTGTGCTGTTTGTCCTCTGAGCAGATCAGCTTCAGCATGGCCTGTTGACGCTTACCCAGAGCAGTGCTACACTGCTTCCAGCTAGCGACTGATGGCTGACTGCTGCTGGAGGTGGAAGTGGAGGAGAAGGCTGCAGAGGAGGAGAAGTGGGGGTTGGAGCCAGTAACATAGCTGTTGGCGGAGACCCTGATTTACATAGGGCACGCAATCCTGGGCGTGGGTAGCACCTGTGCCATCCTAGGGTACGACTCACTCCCAGCCTCCACAACATTCACCCAGTGTGCGTTCAGGGAAATGTAACGTCCCTGGCCACCAGCACTTGTCCATGTGTCCGTAGTGAAGTGGACCTTTCCAGTAAGTGCGTTGGTCAGAGCACGGGTGATGTTCTGGGAAACATGCTGGCGCAAGGCGAGCACACCGTGAAAAATAGTTGCGGCTGGGGACTGCGTACCGAGGGACGGCAGCCGACATCAGTGTCCACAAGCCTATATGGCAACATTAAAAAAAAACAATTTCGAAACTTGCGCATTTAGTGTGACTCACAGACCCAGATTGTAGACCCAGGTGTTCAGCCCACTTATTAGGGTGGTTGGATGCCATGTGGTAGATCATGCTGGTGGTGGTGATGTTGCTAGTGTTCATGCCCCTGCTCATGCCTAAAACTCTTTTGTCGTCTGCACTATCCTCAAAAAAGCTCCATACTGTGGAAACCTTCCCCTTGGCAAGGTAGATTTACGCATGGGGGTGCTCTGTGTAACGGTTGCGGGCCTATTTGGTGTGGGCCGACTTCTCCTATTTGAAACCCCACTGCCCCTTCCAGGTTGTTGCGGTGCTGCGTATCCCTCTCCTCTGTACTGCTGTCCTCCTTTTCACCTTCCCATGTTGGGTCAGTGACCTCATCGTCCACCACCACCTCTTCTACTTCCTCACTCTGCTCATTCTTCTGACTTGACCTAACCATAACCTCAGTGATTGACAACTGTGTATCATTATCCACCTCATAAACGAATGATTGCGGTTCACCACTGTCATCTTCTTGAGATTGCGAAGGCTCAAGTGGTTGGGAATCAGGGCACAATATGTTAGGTACCTCTTCAAGCATGCTGGGCGCGAGGGCCAAATCTAATAGTGGCACTAGAAAGAGCTCCTCGGAATATCCGAGTGTGGGATCACTCGTTTGGCAAGCCTCTCCATGGTGGGAGGAAGCATGATGAGAGTGAGAATTCAGTTCACCAGACTCTTGGCTACAGAGACTGGACGAGAAGGTGGTGCTTAACCGACTGGAAGCATTATCTTCAGCAATCCAACCGACCAACTGTTCGCACTGGTCCGACTTGGACAGTGTTGTCCTGCGCCGCCCAGCTAATTTGGACATAAAGCTGGGTATGGTGGATTTTTTTTTCTGGTGCACTGGCAGCAGGCACAGTTTCATTACGCCCAGGGCCACGGCCTCTGCCTGCACCATCAGCATCACGCGCACTTCCCCGTCCCTTAGTGCTCGCCTTCTTCATATTAATGGTTTTGTCACTAGATGTGGCGCAGATTGTTTTACTGTCCGCTAAATGCACGGTTTTCGGATGCAGGACAGTATATGTCATAGAAACCCAGATTATTGGAATTTGTAATACAGACACTGTTTGCAGATGTTCTACACTATTGGTTACAGAACACCACAGATTATGGACATTAGATGTGGCCCAGATTATTAAAGACACAGTCTGTGGATGATGTACAGTATATGGCACTAATAGGTATAAAATAAAAATATCTACTGCTGTCAAACACACACAGTAGTCCTTAAAAGGACTTTGGGGTCTTTGAAATTCTTTTGGTAGTAAAAACAGCAAATGTCTCTCCCTGCACTATGTGTGCCTTCCAAAGCACTGTCCCTGAGACTGCAGCAAGTAAATAGATTGCTGCTCTAAAACACACACAGTAGTCCTTAAAAGGACTTTTGGGTCTTGGAAAAGCTTTCTCTGAATAAAAACTGTGAAAATCGCTCCCTACTCTGTCTTTTGACTTCCTACGCTCTTCTCTCCCTGACTATGACTGATCCGAGCTCGTGTCATCAGATGCTAGATAACCTCCGATGGCGCGTTCCGGCTGGCCAATCACTGTAACGCCAGCAGCCAAGCACATGCAGTACTCGGTTGAGTACCGCCATGTGCCAAGCATAGCGATGCTGAAGCTGATCAGATACTCGGCCAAGCATGCTCGCTCATCACTATTGCTGACCCATATTCTAGGGCAATTGGTTTGGCCAGAACCTCTTTGGGTCCAAAACGAACGTCAAACGCTCTTTCCCTCTTTCGGTCTTATTTGAATTATTGTCTTATTCGAAACAGATAATTACTTTTCCTGGAATCAATGGGGAAAGATCTTTTAAAATAAGCAGCTTTCTCTAAAATATTCTCCAAATTCTGACCAAACAAAAGACCTCCATGAAAAAGGAGTCTACATAACCTAAGTTTAGAACTAACATCCTCCGACCAAGATTTCAAACATAATGCTCTTCTGGCTGTTACAAAAAGGGCCAAAGTTCTTGCCGCAGATTCTACCATTGTGTGTGATAGAAAATATACTGCTTTAAGAAATAGTGTTCTAAGAAGTTTTCTAATAAGAACTCCAGCTGAATCAGCCAGATTTTAAGGCCAGACACACACACAATTTTTCATTCTCTTCATTAAAAAGTAGTCGTTTAATGCTTTAATGGTTCTAGAAATGAAGAGTTTCTTATCAGGAACGTTCCAAACAATTTAAAACAAAGAAGGTTTTGGTGAACTGGAAATATCTTCCTTCTCTTTTGTTCTAGGTCACTGAACACCTCGTCTTGTACTATTCTCTGAACCTTCTCATCAGTTAAATTCGTGGTAGCTCCAACTAATTCCTTAGTATAGTCAGATGAAAATATGGGTTGTCGCGTGGGAAGCCGGCAGGCCCATCTCACTTACCATTTTCTACGCCTGTTTCAGGCATAGAAAATGGTAAGTGAGATGTCTAAATGAAGCTATAAAGCTATGTTTCATTTAGAAGTGGCGGAAGATCCGCCAAAGTTATGTAGAGGCTGGCGCATCTTCATATCTTCAGTGGATCCACCACCAGATATAGGGGTTTTTAAGAATGGCATCTAAAACGATGTTCTTAATTAATGTGGAAAAGACAATACAAACAATCATGATACAGAATAAGGGGGAGATTTATCAAACTGGTGTAAAGTAGAACTGATTTAGTTGCCCATAGCAACCTATCAGATTTCACTTTTCATTTAGTCTCATGAAGGGTGGAATCTGAGGAAACCCAAGCAAGAACAGGGAGAACATACAAACTCTATGCAGATGTTGTCCTGGGTCAGATTTCAACCTAGGACCCCAGCGCTGCAAGGCACCAGTGCTAACCACTGAGGCACCGTGCTGCCCCACATGCCATCATGGTGGAAGAAAAGGAGAAAAAAGTAACAATTTCTTACCAGTAAACATACTTCGATCACCGTCGGAGCCAAGTTCATTTATACACTGACGTTTAGAGCATTGCACTTTACCAGAAACACATGAACAGCTATTGCAGGCAATTTTGAAAGATGTTCCATGATCTATAAAATAAAACATTTAGACATTACAACTTGTATATTACTTCATGTGCGTATATTGACTATACAAGGTACAAAAGAAAGTAGAATAGTTTTTAAAGTGTAACTGCCGTTTCATTTTTTATACCCTAATGGTATAGTACACCCTGCTGTATAAGTGCTTTTGTGCTTTAATCATTTTCAGTTTTACCTGATAATAACTCCCACAAATGTGTGCTACTTTCCTATTCTGCAGCCCTCTTCTCACAGCGTTTTCATGTGCAGGCCATCTCCTCTGTATTATAAACAATAGACGGGAGAGGACTGGGAGGAGGACCACAGCCTTGAGTGCCTGGGCTCCGGTAAAAAGTGCAAAGGGGAGGGCTGCATTAGAGCTGCTATCTCCTGAATGGTAGAAACATGCAACTGGTCTTGTTTGAAATCTGACATTCCAGGCATTCATACTAGACCAGAATGACAGAATAACTAAAGTCCAAGCAACAGAGGAGAAATCACTGTAAGAAATTGAGTAGGAAATAATCACGGCTAAAATCTGCTTTTACTTTCACTTTCAGCTGCATTCACTGCATCCTGATTTCTATCAGTGATATCTTCCTATGTCCTGAACCTGATGTTGCTGTCATTCTGGTATTTTCTGAAAGTTTGGAATGTCAGCTTTCAGACAATACAAAGTCCATATTTTCAGCTAGTACCAAACTAGAGATGTGAGCAGCTAAAGCGTCCCCGATCCCCGTCAGTGTGGAGGAGGATGAGGGAGCAGCTACAGAGCTGACAGGCTGCAGAAGTTCAGAAAAATATATGTATGTATGTATAGAAATGTGTGTGAAATTACCATCAATATCTTTATCATCTGTTATCTTTCCCCCTAAAAATAAATTAATAAAAGTTATTTAATACAATATATATACCCCAAAATGATTCCTAAAAAAACCTTTTAATGTGACTGCCTTTATGTAAAGTCCTGTCTAAAGCCCACACTCAAGGAAGATATAAGTGAGGGGCATGCATGAATATGTGGAGTCATTGTGGGTAGAAATACATGGAAGCAAAAACAATAATTAAATACTAATAGGAGTTTATTGTAAACCACCTAATATACCAGAGTCCACAGAAAATCTACTTCTAAACGAAATAGACGAGGCAGAAAATCATAATGAGGTCGTTATTAAGGGGGACTTCAACTACCCAGATATAGACTGGGAAATTGAAACCTGTACATCTCATAAAGGAAACAGGTACTTGGCAATAACCAAAGACAATTACCTTTCCCAACTGGTTCAGGACCTGACTAGAGGGACAGCCATACAGGACTTAGTATTAACCAATTGACCTGACAGAACAACAGATATGCAGGTTGGGGGACACCTGGGAAATAGTGACCATAAATTAATAAGCTTCCAATTGTCATTCAAAAGAGTGTTTCTTCAAAAAAGCTAAATTTAGCCAACTAAGAGAGGCCATATGCCTAACTAACTGGGACAAAGTCCTCAAAAATAATAATACAGCCACAAAATGCTAAAGTCTAATTGTAAGCGGTACATACCTTATGGGAATAAAGACTCGGCCCTTTACAGAGTAATGAGGAGAAAGCAAAGCTATAAAATATTTTTTTCTCCACTGTATTCATTGAGGAAAAATAAACTGTCAGATGAAATGCAGAATCTAAAAGTATATTCCCCATTAGAAGTGCCCTGTCTAACCCAGGAAGAAGTACCGCGGCGTATTAAAAAGATTAAAATAGACAAATCACCGGCACCAGATGGAATACATCCCCGTATCCTGAGAGAATTAAGCATGATATTTAAGGACTCTATACTGACAGGGAATGTTCCACAGGATTGAACATTCAAAAAGGGAAAAAAAAGAAATTAAAAACTATAATGAAATTGAAATTTTGCCCACCTAACTTCCCAAAAAAGATAATAAAAGTTACGCCAAAATGGTACCAATCAAACCGCCATCTCATCCCGCACAAAATAAGCCCCTACGAGAGACAATCACCCAAAAAGTAAAAAAAATATGGCTCTCAGATTATGGAGACACTAAAACAAATCCCCCCCGCCCCCTAAAATGCTGTTATTGTGTTAAAAGTAAAATAAAAAATATATATATACATATTAGGTATTGCTGCGTCCGTAAGAACCTGCTCTATAAAAATATCACATGAACTAACCCCTCATGTGTACACCATAAAAAAACTAAAAAAAGGTGTAAAAAAAAACATTTTTTTTTCACCTTACATCTCAAAAAGTGTAATACCAAGTGATCAAAAAGGCGTATGCCTCCCAAAATAGTACCAATCAAACCGCCATCTCATCCCGCAAAAAAATGAGCCTGTACATAGGACAATCGCTCAAAAAAATAAAAAAATATGTCTCTCAGATTATGCAGACTCTAAAATATGATTTTTATTTTTCTAAAATTATTTTGTTAAAGTAAAATAAATAAAAAAAAGTATACATATTAGGTATCGCCGCATCCATAAGAACCTGATCCATAAAAATATCACATGACCTAACCCTTCAGGTAAATACCGTAAAAAAAAGTAAGATAAACAGGGTCAAAAAAGCCATTTTTGTCACCTCACATCACAAAAGGTGTAATAGCAAGCGATCTAAAAGTTATATGCACCTCAAAATAGTGCTAATCAAACCGCCATCTCGTCCCGCAAAAAATGATACCCTACATAGGACAATCGCCCCAAAAAAATAAAAAATATTTCTCTCAGACTATGGAGACATTAAAACATGATATTTTTTTTTCAAAAATAATATTATTGTGTAAAACATAAATAAATTTATAAAAAGTATACATATTACGTATTGCCGCATCCGTAACAACATGCTTTATAAAAATAACACAACTAACAGCTCAGGTGAACACAGCAAAAAAGACCAAAATGTCATATGCACCACAAGATAGTGCCAATCAAACCGACATCTCATCCCGCAAAAAATGAGCCCCTGCAGAAGGACTGTTTTTTTGACACCATGTCCCATTTGAAGCCCCCCTGATGTAGAAACTCCAAAAAAGCGACTCTGTCTAAGAAACTACACCCCTCAAGGTATTTAAAACTGATTTTACAAACTTTGTTAGCCATTTAGGTGGTCCACAAGAGTTATTGGCAAATGGAGATGAAATTTCAGAATTTCAATTTTTTGTTACCTTGCCTCAAAAAAAGTGTAATATAGAGCAACCAAAAATCATATTTACCCTAAAATAGTACTAACAAAACTGCCACCTTATCCGGTAGTTTCCAAAATGGGGTCACTTTTTGGGAATTTCTACTGTAGGGGGGCATCAGGGGGTCTTCAAATGGGACATGGTGTCAAAAAACCAGTCCAGTAAAATCTGCCTTCCAAAAACCATATGGCGTTCCATTCCTTCTGTGCCCTGCTGTTTGGCCACACAGCAGTTTATAACCACACATGGGGTGTTTCTGCAAACTACAGAATCAGGACAATAAAAATTGAGTTTTGTTTGTCGGTTAACTCTTGCTTTGTTACTCGAAAAAATGGATTAAAATGCAAAATTTGCCAAAAAAATAAAAATCTAAATTCTCAAATTTTATCTCCATTTGCCATTAAGTCTTGTGGAACACCTAAAGGGTTAAAAAATCAGTTTAGAATACCTTGAGGGGTGTAGTTTGTAGAATCGGGTCATTTTGGGGTGGTTTTTATTATGTAAGCTTCACAAAGTGACTTCAGACCTTAACTGGTCCTTAAAAAGTGGGTTTTGGAAAATTTTAGAAAAATTTCAAAATTTGCTTCTAAACTTTTAAGCCTTGTAATGTCCCCAAAAAATAAAATGGCATTCCCAAAATGATCCATACATGAAGTAGACATTTGGGGAATGTAAATTAATAACTATTTTTGGAGGTATTACTATGTATTATAGAAGTAGAGAAATTGAAACTTGGAAATCTGCAAATGTTAAAAAATTTTGGTAAATTTGGTATTTTTTCATAAATAAAAATGAATTTTTTTGACGCAATTTTACCACTTTCATGAAGTACAATATGTAAAAAAAAAAAACATTCTCAGAATGGCCTGTATAAGTAAAAGTGTTTTCCAGTTATAACCACATAAAGTGACACTGGTCAGATTTACAAAAAATGGCCAGGTCCTTAAGGTGAAATATGGCCGTGTCCTTAAGGGGTTAAGTGGGGAGAATTGGCTTCTACTTCACAGTTGTTTTTTTTTGCCTTCCTTTGGATCAAGTTGCAGGATAACAGGCTGAACTAGACGGACAGATGTCTTTTTTCGGCCTTATCAACTATGTTACTGAAGGACACACCTAGTATATAATTTGCAGCCCCATTGAAGGGAATCAGTCCACATCCGACCCACAAAAATGCGGAATGGATGCGGACAGAAATATACGGACGTATATCTCTAGACGTTTTTGGTCCAACAGGACCTTCATCAGCAAGAGTTTCTGAGGTAAGAATGCGCCCGTTTAATGCTATAGGGAGAATCATGTGTCGTCACTCGATTCTGTTCATAGCTTTACACATGGCACAATCTTACCTCAAATACTCTCATTGATAAAGGTCCTGTTGGACCTAAACATCTGGAGATATTGTACACTAAGTGGTATTGCTTTATTCTGTGAGTACTAAAAGAATCGTTATCTGGACATACTTTGTTCTTTCAAAGACCTTCATTGAATATTTGAGCTTTTTTTTTTTTTTTGGAGTGCCGTAGATTTTCTACAATTGTATTTTACTACTGAGTAGCTGTGCAATATACAGTATATATATATATATATATATATATATATATATACACACACACAGCTCATCATGTCTTAAATAATGGGTGTGTTAGGCTACTTTAACACTAGCGTTTTTGCTGGATCCGGCAGTGTTCAGCAAAAACGCTTCTGTTACTGATAATACAACCATCTGCATCCGTTATGAACGGATCTGGTTGCATTATCTTTAACATACCCAAGACAGATCCATCATGTACTCAATTGAAAGTCAATGGGGGACGGATCCGTTTTCTTTTATGTCAGATTATGTCAGAGAAAACACATCCATCCCCATTGACTTGCATTGTGGGTCATCCGTTTTGCTCCGCATCTTAGGACGGAAAGCAAACCGCAGCATCCTGAAGTTTCCTTTCCGTTATGAGAACAGAACGGAATGCGCTTTGAAGCATTTGGTTCTGTTCAGTTATGTTTTGTCCAAAGCATTTTTTTCCGGTATTGAGACCCTATGACGGATCTCAATACCAGAATATAGACATGCTAGTGTGAAAATAGCCTTGTATATGCTAGCAGTATTATCGCTTATTCCCTCTTGTCCACAACCACAGCTACACTGCAAGTACAATAGTGATATGCGCTTGCTGTGTCTGTAACTCTAAGACAACTACTGTAGATATATACATAAGAAGCGCTGTTGTGCAGTGTTTGTATGTAAATGAGGAGTGGTGCTGTGTATATATATATAGCTTGAAAAAGGCTCTAGCACTGAGCCGAAATGTTGCACCTTACGGGTAAATAAAGGAGTTTTGTGTTCACTTTTTACCGGCGTGCTGGTTATTTTCTGGACTATATATATATATATATATATATATATACACACACACACTTGTCACGCCTTTTCATAAGTATATAAACATTTATACATTGTTATTAGAATGTGTATTCATGGCCTATAAGAAGCCATGTTGTACTTATGTTCACCCTCCTGTATGAACCTTCATTGTAAAAAATGGGTTTAAGGGAAAGTTCTTCCTGGCAGATGTGGGCCTATCTAAGGGAGTGATTTTACCTCATCACTAGACTATGAGCCGAGATAAGGTTCTTCCTGGGACACGTCTGTCATCTCTTTATAATGAGATTTAATAATGAGACAAACATATAATATCTGTTTGTTCATATAGTGGATCGTATTTAGTTTTGACACAAGTTAATCAATATATCACATATGTGTTGTTTTATATTGCTTCACCAGAAACGTGTATTCCTGAGGTATATGGGAAAGCATGCTCAGTTGGATTTCTGTTAATGAGAAGTTGCTCAGAAAGTTGTGTTATTTTCAAAAGATAAGGCAACTGTGAAATCCAAAAACCCACACATTTGTTGTCTACATTTTAGCTTTATGACGTGAGAACAGTTATACTAGTTTCTGTGAAGTTTTTAATTGCTTCGAGTGTAAGGGGGTATGCCTCCCTTATTGATGTATGTCCCAGGTGGTGGATGTTTAACATTAGAGATGTCGCAAACAAAGTTTTCCGTTCGCAAACGGCAAACGCGAAGTTACGCAAATGTTCGCGAATGGCCGAACCAGGCAAACCCCTATAGACTTCAATAGGCAGGTGAATTTTAAAACCCACAGGGACTCTTTCTGGCCACAATAGTGATGGAAAAGATGTTTCAAGGGGACTAACACCTGGACTGTGGAATGCCGTAGGGGGATCCATGGCAAAACTCCCATAAAAAATTACGTAGTTGACGCAGAGTCGGGTTTTAATCCATAAAGGGCATAAATCACCTAACATTCCTAAATTGTTTGGAATAACATGCTTTAAAACATCCAGTGTGTGTATACGATCAGGTATGATGTTGTATCGATCAGGTAGTGTAATGGTTACGCCCGCTTCACAATGACAGACCAAACTCTGACAGACCAAACTCCCCGTTTAATGCACTGCAAACAACCGCAAAGAGTTGTTAATAGTTGACACACTCATGACATACATTTTATTCCTCTTTGCGTCAATCTTGGTGTAGTGATGACTGTTTTCGTGCGCACGTTCGGGAGATTGCAGGCGATGGCGGTTTTTCAAAGCCTATGGTCGTGCTGAGGTAGTCCAGTGACAGTTAAGTGACACAGAAAACAATGATTCTGCAGTGTGGGACCATTGTTGGCCTAGTAGGCTTTAATTACCACCTTGAAAATTAATGTTAATTAATGATCCAGCCGATCGCATTTGGTCTGTTCACAATGAAGCAACGACCTTATCATCTGGGGTGTGCTAACATTGCCAACACACTCATAGAGGTGATCGCTTCATTGTGATATGCAAGCCCCTTCATCACAACAAGGTAACGATCATGAAGGGCAATTGACACATGTATGTCGCCAGAAAAATTAGGTATATGTACATATGCCTGAAAAATTAGGTATTGTTGTAGCCGTTACTGTAGCAGCAGCCAGAAAAATTGATGTTTTCCAGGCAGAAAGTGTACTAAAACATTGCATCTTCAACCCTAGTTGGTGGCGGAGAAGTCACACAAGTCATCCGGCATGCATAGATTAAATACAGCAGTGTGGGGACCATTTTTAGCCCAAGGCATCTCATCAGGCCTTTTTTAGTCAAATGCATCCCCCACTGTCAGTCCCTTCGGGATCCATGCCTCATTTATCTTAATAAAGGTGAGGTAATCTAGACTTTTTTGACCTAGGCGACTTCTCGTCTCAGTGACAATACCTCCTGCTGCACTGAAGGTCCTTTCTGACAGGACACTTGAAGCGGGGCAGGCCGAAAGTTCTATCGCAAATTGGGATAGCGCAGGCCACAGGTCACGCCTGCACACCCAGTAGTAAAGGGGTTCATCGCCCCTCAGACTGTCGATATCTGCAATTAAGGCGAGGTAGTCGGTCGAGTCGTTCTTTGAGGGTGGACCCCGAAGGGCTTTGGCGGTGTGTAGGACTTAAAAAGCTCCGCATGTCCTCCATCAACAACACGTCTGTAAAGCGTCCTGTCCTTGCCGGCGTGGTCATGGTAGGAGGAGGATTACTTTCACCTCTTCCCCTGTTAGACCCCCGTTGTGCTGTGACATCACCCTTATACGCTGTGTAAAGCATACTTTTTAACTTGTTTTGAAACTGCTGCATCCTTTCCGACTTCCGGTAATTCGGTAACATTTCAGCCACTTTCTGCTTATACCGGGGGTCTAGAAGCGTGGCCACCCAGTACAGGTCGTTCTCCTTCAGCCTTTTTATACGAGGGTCCCTCAGCAGGCATGACAGCATGAAAGACCCCATTTGCACAAGGTTGGATGCCGAGCTACTGATCTCATTGAAGGTCTGTTCTTCCCCCCAGCCACGTACAACACCATGGGTCCCAGATAGGTGACAACGAGCAGCCTGGGATGCCTGCTGTGGTTGTTTTTTCTTCTCCTCAAAGCCACATTTCTCCTCTGACTCCTCTTCCTCAAACTCTTCTTCCAGCGTTGCCGCAGGTCCAGCAAGCGATGATGATCAGGCTGTTTCTGGTGGTGATGGTGACCACAACTCTTCCTCTTCACGCTCATCTACGGCCTGATCCAGCACTCTTCGCAGGGCACGCTCCAGAAAGAAAACAAATGGGATGAGGTCGCTGGTGATGCCTTCGGTGCGTCTGACTAGGTTTGTCACCTCCTCAAAAGGATGCATGATCCTATAGGCATTGCACATGAGCGTCCAATAACGTGGCAAAAAAATACCCAGCTCCGCAGAGGTTGTCCTAGCACCCCGGTCATACAAATACTCGATGACCGCTTTTTCTTGTTGGAGCAGCCGGTCAAACATTAGGAGTGTTGAATTCCAACATGTCGGGCTGTTGCAAATCAAGTACCTCACTGGCATGTTGTTTCACAGCTGAATATGGCCACACACCTTCCAGGCATGCTTGAGGATGTCCTGTAAGCCTGGGTACTTATACACAAAGCGTTGTACGATCAGATTCAACACATGTGTCATGCATGGCACATGTATCAACTTGCCCAAATTCAATGCTGCCAACAGATTGCTTCCGTTGTCACACACCACTTTGCCGATCTCCAGTTGGTGCGGGGTCAGCCACTGATCCACATGTCCGTTCAGGGCGGACAGGAGTGCTGGTCCGGTGTGACTTTCTGCTTTCAGGCAAGTCAACCCCAAGACGGCGTGAAACTGTCATATCCGGGATGTGGAATAGCCCCTGGGGAGCTGGGGGAGTGCAGTTGACGTGGAGCAAGACGCAGCAGCAGAAGACTCAGCCGAGGAGGTTAGCGAAGAGGATCGAGTAGGAGGAGTAGAGGAATTGGCAGCAGGCCTGCCTGCAAGTCGTGGCGGTGTCACCAACTCCGCTGCAGAGCCACACATTCCATGCTTGGCAGCCGTCAGCAGGTTTACCCAATGCGCAGTGTACGTGATATACCTACCCTGACCGTGCTTTGCAGATAAGGTATCAGTGGTCAGATGGACCCTTGCCCCAACACTGTGTGCCAGACATGCCATGACTTCCTTTTCCACAATAGAGTTCAGGTTGGGGATTGCCTTTTGTGGAGAAAAAAATTTGGCCAGGTACCTTCTACTGCGGTGTCCCAATAGCTACAAATTTTTTTGAAGGCTTCACACTCCACCAGCTTGTATGGTAAAAGCTGGTGGGCTAAGAGTTCCGACAAGACAGCTGTCAGATGCTGGGCAAAGGGGTGACTCTGTGACTGTCACGGGTATATGTGAACAACAGGAGCATAAACAGTGCTGAAGCTACTGACCGGACCCAAACTAGAGAGCATAAAGGGTGACCCCTGTCAGACCCTAAGAGCTCTCCCTATGCTGCTATGCCCATGCCCAGACCCTGATGGTGGGTCGTGGCATGCCCGCGTACCTAAGGCTGGTGACAGCTGAAACCCCTACAATAGTGGGAAGGGCACGGCCACCGGCGCCCTGCTCAGAACACGGATGGAATCGGGGTCACCTCGGATCCAGTCAGCAAACAAACCAAAAGACACAATGTCTGCAAACTTATCTGTAGGAGCTGCAGCAGCAGTGAAGACAGATCCAAACTCAGCAGACAATATCCGATGTTACTTGCTACAGCAGAACACAGGTCCAGTGTAAAGAGACCACACAAGTGTAGATACTCCAGCGGCTGACACAACTCAGATGAGAAATATAATCTGCACGATTAAACAGGAAGAGGGGTGATTTATAGGAAGAGGAATCAATCACAGGAGGGACAGCTGGGAGGAGGGAAACTGAAAGTAAAGACCTCATCACAGGGGCGGAGAAACAGAGCTGTGAGAACTCCTCAAAACTCTGGTATCGACATCATCACAGGGGCGGAGAAACAGAGTTGTGAGAACACCTCAAAACTCTGGCAGTGACAGTGACATTTGCTTCTTACGCTCAAACATTTCCTTGACAGACACCTGACTATGGGCAGATGAGCAGGAACTGCTGATGGTGAGAGGCAGAGTGGCAGGTGGTTGAGAGGGGGCAAGGAAGACAGCAGTTGTTGACGTGGCTGAAGATGCTGGACCAGGAGGAGGATGGTGGCTTTGAGTTTGTGTGCTGCTTGTACTCATGTGTTGATCCCATAGGCGTTTGTGATGTGAGATCATGTGCCTTCGCAAAGCAGTTGTACCTAGGTGGGTGTTGGACTTCCCACAACTCAGTTTCTTTTGGCACAGGTTGCAAACGGCATCGCTGTTATCAGAGGCAGACACACAAAAAAAAATGCCACACTGCGGAGCTTTGCAATGACGGCATTCTGGTGGTGGCAACAGCATGCATTGATTGGCATGCTGTCTGGCTGACCCCGGGTGCCGATACATGCTGTCTGACTGTGCCACTAGCTCCTTGCGACGACCTCCCCCTGCTTCCGAATCGTCTCCTCCTCCTCTCTGTCTCCCCATCTGAACTTTCCCCCTGTTCTTCTTCTCTTCGAGCGGGCACCCACGTGATATCCACGGACACATCGTCATCATCAACCGCTTCACTTGTATTTGACAACTCAGCAAAGGAAGCAGCAGCTGGTACAACATCATCATCATCACACTGTACGTCCATGTGTGTAATTCTGCCTGACTGAGACATATACCTGTTATCTACATCCTCTGGCAATAATAGTTGTGCATCACTCATTTCTTCCAACTGATGTGTAAGTAACTCCTCTGACAGATCAAGTGAAGCGGCTGTGGTGCTAGTGTTGGTGGTGGCGGCAGGCGGGCGAGTGGTAACTTGAGAGGTGCCCAAAGCTGAGCTGGAGGAGGATGGTGCGTCAAGGTTCCGAGCGGAAGCTGTAGAAGATTGGGTGTCCTGTGTAAGCCAGTCAACTATGTCCTCAGAATTTGTCGAGTTCAGGGTACGTGTCCTCTGAACACTAGGCATTATTCTAGGGCCAAAGGAAATCATAGCACCATGACCATGATGGCTCCTGTGTGGTGGCCTGCCTCTACCTGTCTTTTTTTTTTTTATTAGTGGTACTATGCGTGCAAGGTACTGTGCCACCCTATATGAGTGGTGGGCAGTGGGCACAGTACAGTTAGTGGGCCTGACACTCACTGGCAGGCAACTGCAATTATATTACAGAGGAAAAATTAAATGACTTTTTTTTATCTGCAAGGTACTGTGCCACCCTATATGAGTGATGTGCACACAGTACAGTCTGTGGGCCTGTGGCCTCTCACACACGGGCAGGCAACTGCAATATATGTATAGAAAAAAAATAAAAGCAGACTGAAGTACCAGCCCTAAAAAGGGCTTTTTGGGCTGCTGTCAGGACGCTATCCTTACAGCAGATAAGTATTTGAGGACTGGAGTGGACACAGAACACTGGCCTAGCTAACGCTTTCCCTATTAATTAGCAGCAGCAGCACTCTCCCTGCTCTAACTAACACCGCAGCTTCAGAATGAATCTAAGGTGGCTGCCGTCCTTGCTTTTTGTTAGGAGGTGGGAGGGTCTGGGAGGGAGGGTATGCTGATATGCTGGAATGTCTTTGCTGACTGTGAGGTACAGAGTCAAAGTTTGCTCAATGATGACGCATAGAGGGCGGACCGAACATCGCATATGTTCGCCCACCACGGCGAACGCGAACAAGCGATGTTTGCCAGCGAATAGTTCGGTACATCTCTATTTAACATGAAGTTACATTATATAAATTTAACTCTTAAAAGTTTCACATTTATAGATTACACAACATTGCCACCTAGGTATCGGCAGGTAACATTACACTATTCACCACAAAGCATTTTGGGTAATGCATGATCTCACAATTCCATTACCATATGTGCACACCCTCTAGTTTGGTTGGAAGACTGTTATCTAAAGGGGTGTATTTTTTTTATGTCTGTGAATACTAATCATAGACCGTATGAGAGAGGGAATTCCGAAAGAAAGAAAAAAGTTCTACAAACAGATGACTAAATCAGAATGTGGTAAAGCATTAGATTTTATCCTGGATCACGGGGAACCCTCTGGAGAGCTGACCGTCCCTCCGGAGTCCTACTCACCTTTTGACTCTTGGTAACATATATCTTGTTTATTGCTTGCGGTATTGACAAGTTACTTAGCCCGGTATATAGTCAAAGATCCCAATTGTGGATCCACAGTGAAATGGCTCCTGATCAAGTTTGATCATTCTCTTAGCAAAGATGCATATTGCTAAATGAGGATCAGACATTGATACCTCGTCCCTTGGGAAATTTGATATTCCCTAGCCTGATACCGAGCTGGTAAATTTATAGTGCCACCATATACCTCAATGGTAATTTGGATTGTTGCATATTATCTGTGTTGATTGGTCATTGAAAAGTATTGGTATTATTTTTCATTGTCTATCATTGTACAGGTTTTATTATCGATTTTCTATTTAGCACTTATGTATAATAAACTCACATATATTTTTGAATAGATGATGGTACCTTGCTTTCTTTCTAGTTGCACAAAATAATTAAGGTTCTCGCCAACGAGCTGAGAGGTTATTATGTCACCCTCTCCTCAGTAGGATCAATAACTAATATTTTTTCCTTTGATCCTTTTTTTGTTTTTTTTGTATATAAAGTAGTTTTGCGCTTTATATTTGCGACACACTGAACAAAAATATAAACGCAACACTTTCGGTTTTGCTCCCATTTTGCATGAGCTGAACTCAAAGATCTGAAACATTTTCTACATACACAAAAGACCTGTTACTCTCAAATATTGTTCACAAATCTGTCTAAATCTGTGTTAGTGAGCACTTCTCCTTTGCCGAGATAATCCATCCCACCTCACAGGTGTGGCATATCAAGGTGCTGATTAGACAGCATGACTATTGCACAGGTGTGCCTTAGACTGCCCACAATAAAAGGGCACTCTGAACTGTGTAGTTTGATCACACAGCACAATGCCACAGATAAGCAATGTTTAAGGGAGCGTGCATTTGGCATGCTGACTGCAGGAGTGTCTACCAGAGCTGTTGCCCGTGCAATGAATGTTCATTTCTCTACCATAAGCCGTCTCCAAAGGCGTTTCAAAGAATTTGGCCAGACATCCAACCGGCCTCACAACCGCAGACCACATGTAACCACACCAGCCCAGGACCTCCACATCCAGCGTGTTCACCTCCATGATCATCTGAGACCAGCCACCCGGACAGCTGCAGCAACAATCGGTTTGCATAACCAAAGAATTTCTGCACAAACTGTCAGAAACCATCTCAGAGAAGTTCATCTGCATGCTCATCGTCCTCATCGGGGTCTGGACTTGACTGCAGTTCATCGTTGTAACCGACTTGAGTGGGCAAATGCTCATATTCGATGGTGTCTGGTATGTTGGAGATGCGTTCTGTTCACAGATGAGTCCTGGTTTTCACTGTTCAGGGCAGATGGCAGACAGCGTGTGTGGCTTCGTGTGAGTGAGCGGTTTGCTGACTTCAAACCCCATGGTGGTGGTGGGGTTATGGTATGGGCAGGCGTATGTTATAGACAACGAACACAGGTGCATTTTATTGATGGCATTTTGAATGCACAGAGATACCATGACGAGATCCTGAAGCCCATTGTTGTGCCATTCATCCATGACCATCACCTCATGTTGCAGCCTTGTAATGCACGGCCCCATATTGCAAGGATCTGTACACAATTCCTGGAAGCTGAAAACATCCCAGTTCTTGCATGGCCAGCATACTCACCAGACATGTCACCCATTGAGCATGTTTGGGATGCTCTGGCTACGGCATATACGACAGAGTGTTCCAGTTCCTGCCAATATTCTGCAACTTCGCACAGCTATTGAAGAGGAGTGGACCAACATTCCACAGGCCACAATCAACAACCTGATCAACTCTATGCAACGGATATGTGTTGCACTGTATGAGGCAAATGGTGGCCACACCAGATACTGACTGGTTTTCTGATGCCACACACAGACAGGCGATAAATACACACTCATTCAGATACACAAAGAGAGACGGACAAACACACATTTATATACTCACACATGCAGGCAGCCTTCATTCATCACTCACTGGTTGTTCCTCCTAGGCCTTCACATATTAAACACCAACTAACTCTGAGGTACTGCATGGCATGAGGAGGAGGTGAGAGCAGAGCTACAGGCTTCAGTCCCAGGACTGGACCCCACAAAGCTTCAGCAAAGACTGGTATCCTGCCACCACTCACTTACAGTGCCGGCCCACATATACCGTATATTACAAAATCACCTCATGCTCATAGCAGGGCACTAAAGAGAGGGGACTAGACTGTCAGCAGGCAGAGCAATCATAGATATTTGAAATCATCAAAAAGATAGTCCAACTTTTTTTTTTGTTTTGTTTTGCGTAAATAGCAATATATGTATGTCTTACAATACAGAGGGTAGTTGTTTAAATCTGAGTGATGTGAAATACTAGGTCGAAATCTGTGTCCAGGCAGTTCAAGTGTTGGTATAGGGTGGGGGGATAACAATAATCTCACAGTAGGTTGACAACTTGTGCTTTACACCAGAGAAATCTTTTTTTTCTAAATCTGCATATTTGAGCGCACACAAGACATTAGGCCCAAAAAGTAAATTGTCAGTAGCAGTGTCTTCACTGTGTTTGTGGAAAGGGAAGGCTATTTTGTTGTGCCTCTCTGTCTTTAAGTTCCAGAAAACAGACTTGTAAACTGTTTCATACTTTGTGTGAATTAAGGACAAAACTGTCAGGAGTATGGAAAGGTTTAAAAAAAAGGCTTAGTCTCAGCAGGAAGATGTAGAGGTGACTTCTGAGTCTGACACTGTGCCGTGGAGCCAGGGGTCACAGCGTTTCTCCTGCTTGTCTTCCTTGCAGTCCCAGAGAAGGCGTTCACTGGAGTCTTCTCTGTTTTCACTGCTCTTTCCTAGTGGCACATTCCTGTTTCCTAAGAAGTGGCAAGAAAACCCCACCACATCTTACAGCAGACAGTCAAGAGACTCTACCTGTTGACTTGTGTGAGAGCAGTCACCATTTGGGCTGCTCTGAGGTGGAGCTTCAGGAGGAGGCTGGGGACGCCATGCATAGCTGCGTTGGTGGTGGTAATAGTGGCAACCGTAGTCATGGTATTGATGGTGGGGGCAGGAAGAGTGGCAGTGAGGCAAATACAAAGCAGGCAATAGGGAGGGGGCCAAGGAGTACCCATATCACAACCTGATAAATGTTGCAGGGAGGGAGAGGACTCCAATGATGATTGGGCAGAACCTAGCAGCTGGATAAAGGTACTGCAATGGAGGAGGAGAAATCAGAGGCTGCAGTGACAATTTACAGTGGAAGCAATTTAGGGCCAAAATCGCCCGAAGAGCTGACAGGTCCAGTTTGCTTATATTGTGGTCAGCTCAGGATGCTGCTAATATTTTTGGAGGAAATGCAAAACGCGATGGACGTACATCAAGCTCAGCTTAGGCTAGCACTGTGCGAGCAACTCCCTTATGGCATTATTTCTGCACAAGGCTAGCCTGCAAAACTACAGACAGGTGCAAAATCTGTAGGTTTAAAAAAAGTATTCAAAAACAAATATAAGTACCAGCGCTCTATTGCCGCACACAACGCAGCATCACCTGCTAGCATTCCCATATAGAACAAGTCTGTCCTTCTCCTGGTCCTCTTTGTAGCAGCCAATCGGCATGGCCAAGCAATACAGTGTCTTTGTCTTCATCATCAGCTTCTTCTCCTGCTAAAACTCCTTGTATTCTGTTCCATTGTGAATCATCCATTGTGAATCCATAACAGAATGTGTGGTCATGAAAAAACTTTTCTCGATCAGCAATTAGCTTGTCTACAAGTTGAACTCCCGCCTGGCCAAGTTGCTGGTGCTGCAGCCGCTGCCAATCCATTTAGTAGTGGTTTATACTCTTATGTGGTGGAAGACATGGGTTCTAACGTGTTGGAATTCAACACTGCAAGCAGTGACACCCAAGATGTCCTTCGCCAGTGTCCGAAACATCACTTTTGTCAAAATGAACCAAGCCTGGATTCGGGAGTATTCTCTGAGGCCGATGAATAGATCTGGCCTTGCTGACAGTACCCTATCTTGCAATTGTTACTGTCTGCCTACCATTATGTTCAGTACGGCTGCTACTGCTTCCATCATGCCACTGCCATCATCATGTTCCAAAAGGCAGCTGCTGTTGCCACCATCATGCCACTAATGCTGCTTGCCCACCATCACGTTTCATATGGCTGCTGCTTCCGTCATGCCACTGCCAGCTTCATGCCATTGCTGCTGCCTGCCTACCATCATGTTCCGTAGGGCTGCTGCTACCTCCATCATGCCACTGCTGTTGCCTCCCTATCAACATGTTCCATACAGCTTTCTAAATTTGAATCTCTCTGCTTTAATACAGATAGTGATTCCTCATAAAATATTCATTAATTAACATTTCCCATATATCTACTGTATGTTGTGTGGGGAGTCGCTCTGGTAGATAGCGGTGCGGGTGCAGTTTAGAGGCAAAACAAGGAGTCCAGATTGTGCAACAAACAGTGTTTTATTCACACTTGCACGCCATAAATGAAAAACAGTCTCTTGGTGACAGTTCACACACAACGGAAATAACGTGGCAAAACAAAAACAGGCCAACACAGGTTCAGTCACCTGGGAGGTGTAGGTGCAGGTTCGCACCACGCTGTCGGTTCAGCCGCAGGAGAATCCAGCTTCAGGTAGCCAGGAACAAAACACCTCCTTGCTGAGCTCTTTCCTCCAGGACAGAGAACTCCCAGCCCTGTTAGCAGCTCCAGGATAATCACAGCCTCCAGCTGCTGAGCTGGCTGAGCTTTTAAACCCAGCCCAAAACCAGGACTGGGTCGTGGGGAGCAGCCACCCACCCTACACTTTAGCTGCTCCCGGTAAGAGCCGGCCCGGATCGGCTTTGCAGCCATGCTATTTAATCTCTGTCAGTAGCACTAGCTGCTGCTGACATCAACAAAAACGGGCTCTTACCTCACCGAGGCTATGAACCTCGGTGACACATACCTGCCATCCACGACGGCACCCTGCACCTTACCACAGTTGGCATAATTTTAGTAATGCAATTTTATTTTTTAGGACGTTAGAAGGTTTAGAATTTTAGAAGTAATTTTTGAAATTTTTAGGAAAGTTTCCAAAGTCAACTTTTTTAAGGACCCCATTTTAGAAACGACACCCTCAAGCTATTCAAAACTGGTTTTAGAAATATTGTTAACTCTTTAGGAATTAAAGCAAACTAGAGGTGACATTTTAAAATGTCACTTTTTTTGCAGATTTTCCATTTTAATCAATTTTTTTCTGGAACACATCAAGGGTTAACAACAAAACAAACCTCAATATTTATTACCTTGATTTTGCAGTTTGCAGAAACACCCCATATGTGGTCGTATAACGCTGTTTGGGGGCAACAACAGGGCACAGAATGCAAGGAGCGCCATATGGTTTTTGGAGGGCAGATCTTGCTGGAATGGTCTTTGGGCACCTTGTTGCATCTGAAAAGACCCTGAGGTATCCCCACAGTGAAAACCCCCAAAAAGTGACCACATTTTTTAAACTACACCACCCAAGGAATTTTTAAGGGGTGTAGGGAGCACTTCACTCAACAGGTGTTTCATAGAATTTTTAATACTTGGGTGTGAAAATGAAAAAGGCCCAAACTTTCTTTTTCACAAAAGATAACAGGAGAATTTTCCCCCACAATTTGCTACTCACTTTTTCCTGAATACAGTAACATCCCAATAGTGGTTGTGAACTGTTATTTAGGGATACGCCAGGGCTCAGAAGGGAAGGAGTGGTATCTGTGATATTTTTGTAGAGCCAATTGTTAAGGACACGGCGATATCACATATCTATTTTTTTTTTTTTTTTTTACATTTTACACAATAAGCATTTTTAGAAAAATAATCATGTTTTTGTGTTGCAATATTTTTAGAGCCATATTTTTTTATTTTTTTGGCTATGGTCTTGTGTGGGGGCTCATGTTTTGTGGGATTGGGTAACGTTTTTATTGCTACCATTTTGGGGTACATACGACTTTTTGATTGATTAAAATTAACATGTTTTTTGGGAGGTGAGCTAACTAAAAAAATCTGTTTTGGCGCAATGTTTATTTTCTTTTTTTACGGCGTTTACCTGATGGTGTAGATCATGTGATATTATTATAGAGCCGGTCGTTGCGGACGCGGTGATACCAAATGGGTCTATTTTTTATTTTTTTCTTCTATTTTTAACATTTTTTAAATAACAGATTTGGAGGGAATTTTTTTTTTTTTGTGAAACTTTTTTTTATTTCAAAACACTATTTTATTCATTTTACACTTTGTGTCCCCCATAAGGTCATACCTCTGGGGGACATTTAATTTATTTTTTTCTTATTAGTAATTTTTTTACTATTGATTTTTCCTGTAACTGGGGGCTGACAGTAGCCCCAGTTACAGTCGAAATACACCATCCAGAGAGGCTGTACAGCATAATACTGTGCTGTATAGCCTCAGTGCAGGGCTGATCGATGACTGTGGAAGCAGCTCCTGCACTCGCCCGACCCCGGCGGTCACATGACCACCGGGCTGGGACAGGAAGCGGCAGATCGCTTCCTCAGCTGTATACACAGAGCTCATTACCTTACCCGTTTCAGTATGGTATGGGCATGTTTACAATAAGATGTCAGATGAGGAGAGTAAACAGAATGTGATCTGGATATATGACTACCCATGTACAGTAGGTCCCTTAAAATTTGACTGGAACATTACTTAGACCAAAAGGCATAACCATGTATTCGTAGTGGCCATCACAGGTATTAAAAGGTCTTTCATTCCTCGCCTTGGCGGATCAAGATTAAGTTGTAGTAGCCACATAAATAACGTTTTATGAACATTTTGGCTCCTTGCAGTCGATCAAACAGTTCTGGGATGAGAGGTAGTGGATACTTATTTTTTATTGCTATTTTGTTTAGTCCCTATTAGTCAGTGCACAGAAGGAGTGACCCATCCTTCTTGATGAAGAAAAATCGAGCTCCAGCAGGAGAAGACAATTTATGGATGAACCCTCTAGTTCTCTTTAATATATTCCAACAAAGCTTGGGTCTCCACAAGAGACAGAGGATATACACAGCCACAAGGAGATGTTGACACAGGTATAAAGTCAATTGATCATAAGGATGATGGGGTGGCAGAGACTCGGAATCCTTCATGTCAAAGACATCAGCAAAATGATGGTATGGTACTGGTAAATCTGGTACATTTTGAGGTACAGGTGGAAGTTGAGCAGGCCAAACAAAAGCTAGACACTTTGAATGGCAGGATGATCCAGACATAGGATTTGATTATGTGGGATAACATCACCGCACTGACAAAATAAATAGTGGAGAGGACTGATCTACACCCAGGGTTGCCTCTCCTACTGACCCTAGGCTCTGGAGTTTTCTGGCTTTGGAGGTGAGATGACCGTTGCCTCCACAGTACAAACACAGACCATTGGCAAATTTCTGGTTACACTCCTCTATGATTCTTAATCTATCCACCAGCATAGGCTCTGGCACCGTAGCTGGTGAGGGAGAAGGATACGACGGCTTCTACTTGGTGCCAGTTAAGATAAGGTCTTCTTGCTCGTGCTTTTTTTGCATGCTCACTGAGCAACAGATAAATTCAGGTGGCTATAGTTATCAGGACATCTAAGGAGGTAGAGTTGTCGCAGCCTGTTAGCTCATCTTTAATTCATTCAGAGACCCTCCCAGCAGACTGCGAACAATGCATCATTATTACAGGCCAGCTTGGTGTAGGTGTAATAATGAGCACACTTTAAAGGTAGTTCAGCTAGATTCCTGAAAAACCCTTTGGAAGGTGATGGAGTCATTCCTTTTCCAGAGGGGGTTTATCCAGGCTAGTGCCATCCCAGAGAGAAGAGACATCAGAAACGGTCGGTGAGAAGCTGGTGGGGCAGCAGCTCACAATGTAAAGTGCACTGATTAAGGAACCATTAGCATTGCTTAGGATCACTGTCATAACATGGAGGAGGTTACAGGTGAGGACCAGAGCTTCCCATAGGTGTGGCTTCAGACAGTGGGCAAGAAGCAATGGCAACTGCTGGTAGCTACAGTACCACTGCAGTTGTTAAGGTATTAAGGCAGCATTGTACAGGTATGACAATATTTGTTCTTTTTCCCTTTTTCCTTTATGGATGAAAAATTATTACAATCAAAGTTCACTTTCATAAACATACAAAAACAAAGATCCAGCAAATATTTTCACTTTCCATTCACAGTGCTAAACCACTTCTTGAAAGAGTTCTGACAGACCCATACAGGATGGGTAAGCACAGTCCATGGCCTTGGATAACTGTTACAGACAGTGGGCGTGGATCCACTGTGCCAACTAACTGGTCTGGCTTAGGGCTAAACCTAAAGGGCATTATCCTGGTATTCACCCTTTAATCTCTATACATGGCTCTGGACTTTACTGCAGGTTACCAACCAGGCCACTACCTCCTGGAATAGTCCCAGTGTAGTTAGCAGCTGACCCTAGGGGATCAGAGACACAGGTGCAAAGCAACAGGGGATCAGGTAATATATGTAGTCCAAGGCAGGCCAAGGTCAGGGCAGGCTGAATTTGTGTGTATCCGTGTAACTGGTCAGTGGTCAGTCTAGGCAGCAAGTTTCAATATGATAAACAGGCTATGGTCCAGGCAGGCAGTGGATAATCAGAATCAATGAACAGGCAGAGTTACTGTAAACTGGTAGGCAAATAGAAATCACATCTTGAAAGGAACACCTAAAGCTTAGAGACCCTCCTACTGGGGAATGTACCTAAAATACCCAAGGAAAGCAAGCCATTGGCTGGGAAAGCATTTGGGCATGCACGAGCTGGCCTGGGACCATGCCACTCATTAACTGCTTTAGTAAAATACAGTGGGTTTGTTGCAGGAACCCTGGCTTTATCATTGGCTGGGAAAACCCAGTTTTGCACCTCAGGACACCAAGGACACCCCTAAACACCATCAGAAAGGAGAATCCTGACATCAGGAAGTGCCAAAAGGGAATAACAGGTGTGCCCTTACTACACATGAAATGGTGTATACCAGTTTATATAAACATAAAACAATAAAATATGATAAAATAGATTATTGCAATGCTAAAAAATAAAAGTAAAATAAAAACTAAAGCAAGTGCTCAGTGTCATTTTGATAAGTGTCTGCCTTCAGAAAATATATAGATATGTGAATGTAATATGATTAGCACTTACTTTTATGTTGCCCACCAACATTGCATGATATTGGATCAACACAATTCATTTCCATGCAGGATTCCAATGTACCACTTTGTCTACAAGAACAGATCTTATAGCAGCCAGCTTTCCCTGATGGAACTTGAATGAGATCTCCTTGCCGTACAAGAAAGTCAGATGCTTCTCCCAACTTGCAACCTATATGAAAGAAATATTCATCATAAAACCACACCAGAGAGGCAGCAATGAAAAAGAAAAACAAGTGGCTGAAGAACAAGAATAGTTGACTGCAGACTCTTTAGAAGAAATGAGCTGCACAGAAATAAGGAATGGCTAGCAGACTGCATGAATTTTGAACTAGGGATCAGATTCAGAAATCAAGAGATAGTGTAGCAGAGAACTGGGACTTATTAATGAAACTGGAGGTGAACAGAAGGGAGAAATGAGAATAGTCAAAGGGGTTGTGCAATATAATGATATTGATGACCTATCCACAAGATAGGTCATCAATATCAGATAGGCAGTGGCAAGACTCCCAAAACCCAAAACCAATCAGCTGTTTAAAGAGGCCGTGGAGCTGTGTCCTGTTCAATGTCTACCTGTATGCCGTCTAGATTGTAGACTACTACTACAATCTAGGAAATGTGCAGGTAAATACTGATGAGGATATGCTGCTCGCAATAGCATCACTGCCTCTTCAAACAGTTGATCAACAGGGGTGCCAGGAGTCACACCTTCCATCCTCCCTGATCTGATATTGATGACCTGTCTTGAGTTTAAAATTAAAGGGGTATACCATGCTGGACATTTATGGTATATCCACAATTATGCCATAAATGTCTGATAGGGTTCCAGAGTAGAACGCCCATCTTACATTGTTGTGAATAGAGAGCTGGCCACGCATGTGTGGCTCTCTCCATTCAATGTTATGTGCATTATGAAAGTAACTGACTAGAAGTTCTGAAAATATTCAAGCACGCATATAGAAGTGAGAATAGAGGACCATGCATTTGCAGACAATTACACCATTCACAGTGTAGCAAGATAGACACTGTTACTGAGACAGGTGCTAGTCCCTGAGGTAAAACCTGCACCTATCAAACATTGGGGGACCCATCTTAATTATGTTATGCCACAGGTACTCATATTCCAAGGTTTGAAATATTAAATTATTCAGCAATATAGTGCTATTTTTCGGTAGTAGAACTTTTCATAACCATAATTAAAACTCACCTTGGTGGCATAATTATATTCTGTAGCCATCTGTAGTGTGATTTTTGCCATGTTTTGGGCATTAGGCATTAAGGAAGATGATGGTGGTGGTCCCATGTGGCTTACTGAGCAAACTTAGTACTGTTTTCTTAAATTAGTTAAACCTATTGGATCACACAGACTGGCACAATGAGGATGTGGGGTACTAGGAGACTGCAAGTGGTAAGATTTATGCTACTGTATTTATATAATATTGGATTTTAGTGTTTTAGTGAATTTCAGCACTTTTGTCACACTATTACATCTGCTGATGAACATACATCGCCTTATAAAGTTCTCTTCTCCAGCTCCACAAGTCACGATAGGAGTCAAGGGGGCAGCCCTTCCCTCACTCCAGGCTGTAACTCTCCTGCCCTAACCCCGCCTCTATGCAGTCTAATTGACACCTGGCTCAGTCACCGGGACCTCGCTTGTACAGGCGGCGCATGCGCCGGCGGCCTCAGCAGTAGCGCGATCCAGCGAGAAGATATAAGTGAGGGACATGAACATGTGGAGTCACTGTGGGTAGAGATACATGGAGCTAAAAACAATAATAAATTACTAAAAGGAGTTTACTATAAACCACCTAATATACCAGAGTCCACAGAAAATCTATTACTAAACAAGATAGACGAGGCCGCAAATCATAATGAGGTGGTCATTATGGGGGACTTCAACTACCCAGATATAGACTGGGAAACTGAAAGCTGTATATCGCATAAAGGAAACAGGTTCTTGGCAATAACCAAAGAAAATTACCATTCCCATCTGGTTCAGGACCCGACTAGAGGGACGGCCATACTGGACTTAGTATTAACCAATAGACCTGACAGAACAACAGATGTGCAGGTTGGGGCACACCTGGGAAATAGTGACCATAAAGTAATAACTTCCAATTATCATTCAAAAGAGCATTTCTACAGGGAGGAACAAAATTACCAAACTTTAAAAAAGCTAAATTTAGCCAACTAAGCGAGGCCATAGGCCTAACTAACTGGGACAAAATCCTCAAAAACAAAAATACAGCTGAAATGGGATATCTTTAAAAGTATCCTAAAATCTCATTGTGAGAGGTACATACCTTATGGGAAAAAAAGGTTAAGGAACAAAAAGAAACCAATGTGGATAAATAGAAATGTAAAGAAAGAAAGAAATGACAACAAGAAAGCATATAAATCACTAAAACAGGAGGTGTCGGCCCTTTAAAGAATAATGAGGGTGGAGTTGCAGAGAGCAGAGCTGAAAGCAAAGCTGTTAAATATTTTTTTCTCCAATGTATTCACTGAGGAATATAAACTGTCAGATGAAATGCTGAATGTAAAAATAAATCCACCATTAAAAGTGTCCTGTCTGACCCAAGAAGAAGTACAACAGCGACTTAAAAAGATTAAAATAGACAAATCGCCAGGACGGGATGGCATACACCCCCCTATCCTAAGGGAATCAAGTAATGTCATAGCCAGACCCTTGTTTCTGATATTTGTGGACTCTATACTGACAGGGAATGTTCCACAGGATTGGCGCATAGTAAATGTGGTGCCAATATTCAAAAAGGGTCCAAAAACAGAGCCCAGAAACTATAGGCCGGTAAGTTGAACATCTGTTGTGGGGAAACTGTTTGAAGGTTTTTAACGGTACACACTCAAATTGGGTCACTGTCACTAGTGGGGTACCTCAGGGGTCAGTACTGGGCCCTATTCTTTTCAATATATTTATTAATGATCTTGTAGAAGGCTTGCAAAGTAAAATATCAATTTTTGAAGATGACACTAAACTGTGTAAAGTAATTAACACTGAAGAGGACAATATACTGCTACAGAGGGATATGGATAGATTGGAGGCTTGGGCAGATAAGTGGCAGATGAGGTTTAACACTGACAAATGTAAAGTTATGCACATGGGAAGGAATAATGCAAGTCACCCATACTTACTAAATGGTAAAACACTCTGTAACACTAATGTGGAAAAGGATCTAGGAATCTTAATAAACAGCAAATTAAGCTGCAAAAACCAGTGTCAGGCAGCTGCTTCCAAGGCCAATAACATAATAGGTTGCATCAAAAGGGGCATAGATGCCCGTGATGAGAACATAGTGCTACCACTTTAGAAATCGTTAGTCAGACCACACATGGAGTACTGTATACAGTTCTGGGCTCCTGTGAACAAGGCAGACATAGCAGAGCTGGAGAGTGTTCAGAGGAGGGCAACTAAAGTAATAACTGGAATGGGGCAACTACAGTACCCTGAAAGATAATCAAAATTGGGGATATTTACTTTAGAAAAAAGACGACTGAGGGGAGATCTGATAACTATGTATAAATATATCAGGGGTCAGTACTGAGGTCTCTTCCATCATCTATTTATCCCCAGGACTGTGACTGTGACAAAGGAACATCCTCTGCGTCTGGAGGAAAGAAGGTTTGTACACAAACATAGAAGAGGATTCTTTACGATAAGAGCAGTGAGACTATGGAACTGTCTGATGGTGAGTACAATAAAGGAATTCAAGAGGGGCCTGGATGTATTTCTGTAGTGTAATAATATTACAGGCTATAGCTACTAGAGAGGGGTCGTTGATCCAGGGAGTTATTCTGATTGCCTGATTGGAGTCGGGAAGGAATTTTTTATTTCCCTTAAGTGGGGAAAATGGTCTTCTACCTGACAGTTTTTTTTTTTGCCTTTCTCTGGATCAACTAGCAGGATGACAGGCTGAACTGGGTGGACAGATGTCTTTTTTCAGCCTTATGTACCGTGTTACTATGTTACCCCACAGGTAGATTCACACCTCCATAAAACTGATCTGAAAGGCTATTCCTCTATCTGTTCACATGTGGTAGTGTTGTATGGCTGCTCCTGTTGCCGTGGTACTGTGGCTATAGTTTGGTGCAGCTCAGTGCCAGGGAGGCTTAACTGGACACAGCATGGGTGCTGTTAGTTTGAACTGCCTGCAGGTGCTGTGTTGCATTGGCAGTTTCTGCTGTGTGGAGCTGGGTCATTGTAGATTAGGGACCCAATCAAAAGTGGTTACCTTGACACAGTGTGTAGGATTATGTATGTTGATCAAAAAGTATGCTGAGGTGTGGAGGCCAAACCACGTACTGAAAGATGTCAGAAAGACTACTCAGTGCAGTGAGCTCACCTTTGCCACAGTCTCCAGTAAGGAAGGTACAAGTAAAAACTGAGAATGGATCGGGCAGGTCCCTGACATGCCATACTACCAACGTGCCTACATAACAGTTACATTAGTAAGCAATGGCTGCAGAGACCCGACTCCTAGGCTAAATTGACACCATGGTTGACATCGGGATTGTGGCTTTTTTCCCCCAATAGCCACTGAAGCTTCAGAGCAGCCATACGTATACCAGGCCTGGTTAGTTCCCAGATGGAGATTCAGTCAGAAATAACCTAGTGGCTGGACCAGGAACGAGTAGCCTGACATGTTACAGCCGCCAATTGTTACTTTGGGAGCTGGGCACACAGAAATCTTCAGCCCAGTGACTTCCATCTCCACTGGGTTGGGGTATTCTTATGTCATGGCGTTACAAAGTCTAGAGGATCCAAACTGGGAATTGAGTGAACTCAGTCAGCAACTTTACCATCTATGGGAGAGTAAGACCTTGGATACCCCTCTGTTGGCCGCAGTTGTTGATCCTGAAGTTCAAAACTGCACCACAGGAGGTCACCAGGGGGCCACTAATGGAGTTCATTATGGAGATACAGTTGCCAAGGATACCCCCGCCAATGGGAACTGACCTAAGGATCTAGAAGATCACAAGCTAGCGGCTGTGGGTAATGACCTGGCCTGAAGCTTCTTCTGACCAGCAAGAATAAATACAGGAGCCCCGAGAGGTTAACAAAGAGTCAGACAGACTGCCACATTTGTTTGTCTTATGTTGGGCCTACGTTTTCTACCCTCCTGCCTCTTCATGAAAAGGCAAACTGCGCCCCTTCCTTGCTCTTCTCAGGTTATGCCAACACCTTGCCTGAAAAGGTTTTGCAATGTTTGAAGACCATTGCCCAAGAAATAGACTCAAACCAGCCTGAGCCCCTTTGTGCTCCTCATTTGTGTTACCAGGACTCTATGCTGGCAAACCCGCATATGGGAGATTTATTGTTTCCTGATAAACAACTATCAACCCTGCACCTGCCACAAGGACTCTAAAACATCTGAGCAGTGGATGGCATGGGGTCTGTTATTCAGGGACTCTTAATCAGAGTTGCAGACCCAGGATTGATGCTCCCCTGCTGCAGCTAATTGAACCAACTAGTGCAGTAGAGACAGGGCACAAGTTAGTCAGGCCACTCCCTAATTGCCACCAAAGACTGTTCTTTGGGGAGTTAATTTACCCTATGGTAGTTATAGTTAGCCATTGTGAAAGTATGTAAGAACTTGTTTATTTAACCCTTTTCTCTCAACAGTAATGGGAGGGAGGGACCCAGCTTGATCTGCTTCTTTGGGCATGGCATCTGAGAAGTCCAGAAATGGGAGCTGCGCGCTACAATCAGCTTAGGTTGTGGAACCTATTACGGTATAATAATAGCCGGAAGCCTCAAACAGTCTCCGATAGCTATTACTAGAAAATACCAATACAGCCTGCAGGTGGCAGCATTGAATTGGTATATTGTAAATGGAGTGTTCCATGATGGCAAAAAAAAAAAAAAAGTAGATTTTTTTTTTATAAAATCATACATATTTCAAAATGGTATCACTGAAAAGTACAGATTGCCCCCCAAAAATGAGCCCTCATGTAGCACCGATTACAAAAAAAGTATAGGGGTCAAAATATGGCGAATGCAAAGAAAAAACATTTTCAAGTTTTTTTTTTCAGTACTAAACACAAGAAAAACTATACAAGTGTGCTATTGTTATAATTAGTGTTGAGCGAATGAAGGCATCCAAAGTAGAATTCGGTCTGAAGTTTAGGAAAGATTTGATTTGCCGCAAAGCCAAATTTCCTCGCGCTTCGTGGTAATGAATCATTTTTCCTAAAACGGCTGCTAGAGTTGTCTTAAAAATAATGGAAAAAAAAAACTCATCCATTTGCTCGTGCAGAGGCAGTCCGGTCCTCTCTTGAGTGAAAAAGACCTGCCAAAGGACCTTCGCTGTGCGTTTCTGATGATGTCACCACATGATCACACTGGGAGCACACGGTGACATCATGACATTGAGCACAGGTCCTTTGGTAGGTCTTTTCCACTTAGTGGACGGCCTCTGCACGAGCAAATGGATGAGGTGAGTGAATTTGTAAACAGTTGTTAGACAGGTGCACTTATGTGTAAGCAGCCATTAAAAAAAATCCCATTGATTGATACGTTGAATAGGGTTTTAAGATAGCGATTTGTGACAAATTAATTTATAACTAATCGAATTTCTTGTCAAAATTCGGCTAAGCTGCTGAATTTTGTCGAATATTTCAAATCTTTACTCATCTCTAGTTGTAATCTTACTGACCTGGACAATGAAGGTAACAGTTCAATTTTACCGTAAAAAAAATAAATAAATCAAACAAACTGTCACAATTGCATATGCTTCCTTTGCAAGATGGATTTATTTTTCCATCACATTATACACTGCTCGTCTCCATGGTTACGACCACCCTGCAATCCATCAGTGGTGCTTGTGCTTGCACACTATAGAAAAAAAAGCACCAGGCTATGTGAGCCCCCACGGTCCTGGTCACCAGAGAAGCCGAAGTTTTTTCCTATAGTGTGCAAGCACGAGCACCACTGATGGATTACAGGGTGGTCATAACCATGGATACGAGCAGTGTATAATTTGATGGAAAACTGAATCCAGCCAACTAAGGAATCAATATTGGTAATAACAATACATTAGTAAGTGTCTTGTATAAACTTTCTCTACATAATAAATGCCACTTGCTGAAGTGACAAAACCCCTTAAAGCTGGATGGGACAAGCGTCTGAGTAATAGATTTAAGATCCAATTATTAGTGGAGATGACAAGGAAAAAATGTATACTGTAATATTTATCAACAGCTGGAAATAGGTTTATTTCAGCAAGAACTACAAAAAAAAAAGTGCCCACCTCTCTTTTTGATGATGGAAATATGGAGACTGGTAAGTAAAATATATTTAATCTGGAGGTCTTTTGGGTTTACACCATTATGGAATAACTACTGAATCTGATGAAACTAAATGGTACAGAAGATGCTGGATTTATGGTTGAGGAAGAGAGTATTATATCTAGATCAAATTTTGAAGGAGAGGAAAGTAATGAATTGGGACACCCTGAATAGAAACTAAAATCTGGGATCTGGAGGTTGGTTGTGAAGCTAAATATAGCCGGGAAACTGTGAGGACCAAATCAGTGTAGCTGAATACTATTTGTGCTGCATTTTAAACGCCGGTCTAAATAAATTAACCCCTATAATTTTAGTTGATATAGTATCCCATTTTAGCTGGCGATGGATGCACTGAATTTATGTAGAGGCTCCAACCTCTACATAACTTTGGCGTATCCACCGCCTGTCAAAATCTACGCCAGATCCCTTGCTGGTATAGATTTAGATCATTATCTATGCCTAAAACAGGTGTAGAAAATAATAAATGAGACGAGTAGGCAAGCCTGCCCTTTTTCCATGCCCAAGCCACGCCCCCTTTTTTAGACCTGGCGTCAGCGGTATAAAAGGGGAAAAAGTCGCAGATTGCAGCGCAAATCACCTTTGAGACGCAATCTGTGACATCTGTTTGTAAATTACCCTCATAGTCTCTAAGTTATACAAAGTATTATTAATAAGAAGTGTCATTAGCCACAATGGTGGTTGACCTCCGGCAACATTCCACGTAGCCAAATGTGTCCTATTTCCACTTTATTTTCATATTGTCCTTTTACCAGCAGGTCACATAAATTTTGCACGGTGTATAAAAAAAAATTAAAAAAGATCCTACAACTCAGCATCAAAATCTGTTAGGTACCTTTTGAGGCAGAGAGTGGAAAAAAAAGTTTTTTTTTTTAACAATTTGCAAGCAAATTAATGTATGATTACTAGAGTTAAGCGAAACCCGAACATATTCATAAAAGTTTGGGTTTGGGTCCGTTGTTCGGCGATTCTTACCGTTTCTGAAGGGCTTCACAGGAGCCAATCAGCAAGCGTTTTACTTCTTTGTCTAAAGAAGCCATCACAGCCATGCCTACTAATGGCATGGCTGTGATTGGCTGAGTGCAGCATGTGACCCAGCCTCTATTTATGCTGGAATCACATAGCGCCACACGTCACTCTGCTCTTCTCAGTGTAGGGATAGGATGCTGCCGCTTCTGTGAGGGACAGATTAGTGAACAAATCTGCAGAACCTGTTGTACTTTAATCCACAAGATACAGCAAATAGAGAGGGAGGGAGCTTCAGCAATCCTGAATTTCTGTACCCAGCCACTGCCAAGGACTTTTTTTTTTTTAAATCCATCTGTTACAGAGGTGGGGGTCATTTTAGCCACTGCAGTGTACTGCATGTCTGCCAGAATGGCAGGGACATCAGCTTAATCAATTTTGGTAGCTCAGTGAAGGAGAAAATGCTTTTTTTCTGGCTGCTCAAGTCCCCTACATTACCTTTTGTATAATTAAGGGGTGACATAGTCCATTTGTGTAATCTGGACCTGTGGTGCCAAAGAGCACTTGTGTATACAATGCATTAAACCGTATATTCAATTTCTGCCCTATTTTTGTGATAAAAAGCTGTGATCCTGGTCCCCAAAGCAGATTGAAATACACCGCCCAAATACACATTTGACATTTCTGCTGTGAAATAGTGAATAATTTTTATTTTTTGGGGGGAGGGGGAAGCAATATTCTTGCTTTACAAAGCAGTTGTGCATACAGCGTACAAATACATATTTAACATTTCTGTAGGGAAATAGTGCATCAGTAGAGTTGAGCGAACACCTGGATGTTCGGGTTCGAGAAGTTCGGCCGAACTTCCCGAAAATGTTCGGGATCTGAACTCGACCCGAACTTCATCCCGAACCCCATTTAAGTCAATGGGGACCCGAACTTTTGGGCACTAAAAAGGCTGTAAAATAGTCCAGGAAAGGTCTAGAGGGCTGCAAAAGGAAGCAAAATGTAAGTAAATCCCCTGCAAACAAATGTAGATAGGGAAATTAATTAAAATAAAATAAAATAAATAAAAATTAAGCAATATCAATTGGAGAGAGGTCCCATAGCAGAGAATCAGGCTTCAAGTCACCCACCAATGGAGAAGGCCACTTTCATTTTTTTAGGCCCCAGCACCCAGGTGACAGAGGTCGCATAGCAGAGAATCAGGCTTCATGTCACCCAGCAATAGAGAAGGCCACTTCCAGATATTTAGCCCACGGCACCCAGACAGAGGACAGAGGTCGCATAGCAGAAATAAGGCTTCATGTCACCCACCACAGGAACAGGCCACTTTCAGATAATTAGGCCCCTGGCACCTAGACGGAGGAGAGGTTCAATCAACTTTTGGTTGCACCGCAATATAATGGTAAAATTAAAAAAATAGGATTTAATAAAGAAGTGCCCCAGAGTACAAGAATATGTGGTTTAGGGGGAGGCAGTTATAAATGTCTATTCTGCACAAGGGATGGACAGACCCTGCGGGATTCATGCCTGGTTCATCTTTATGAACGTCAGCTTGTCCACGTTGGCTGTTGCCAAGCAGGCCAGCACCTCCAAGGCATAAAAGGCTAGCTCTGGCCACGTGGACAATTTGGAGACCCAGAGGTTGAATGGGGCCGAACCATCAGTCAGTACGTGGAGGGGTGTGCACAGGTACTGTTCCACCATGTTAGTGAAATGCTGCCACCTGCTAACACGTTCCGTATCAGGTGGTGGTGCAGTTAGCTGTGGCGTGGTGACAAAACTTTTCCACATTTCTGCCATGCTAACCCTGCCCTCAGAGGAGCTGGCCGTGACACAGCTGCATTGGCAACCAGGAGTGCGTCTACCAGCAGCTTGTACTCGCGCATCTTCCTATCACGCTCCAGTGCAGGAAGTAAGGTGGGCACATTGTCTTTGTACCGGGGATCCAGCAGGGTGGCAACCCAGTAGTCCGCACACGTTAATATGTGGGCAACTCTGCTGTCGTTGCGCAGGCACTGCAGCATGTAGTCGCTCATGTGTGCCAGGCTGCCCAGAGGTAAGGACAAGCTGTCCTCTGTAGGAAGCGTATCGTCATTTTCCTCCGTATCCCCCCAGCCACGCACCAGTGATGGGCCTGAGCTGTGTTGGGTGCCACCCCGCTGTGAACCTGCTTCATCCTCATCCTCCTCCACCTCCTCCTCATCGTCCTCCAGTAGTGCGCCCTGGCTGGCCACATTTGTACCTGGCCTCTGCTGTTGCAAAAAAACCTCCCTCTGAGGCACTTCTAACAGACTGGCCTGAAAGTGCTAAAAATGACCCCTCATCCTCCTCCTCCTCCTGGGCCACCTCCTCTTCCATCGTCGCCCTAAGTGTTTTCTTAAGGAGATATAGAAGTGGTATTGTAACGCTGATAACGGCGTCTTCGCCACTGGCCATGTTGGTGGAGTACTCGAAACAGCGCAACAGGGCACACAAGTCTCGCATGGAGGCCCAGTCATTGGTGGTGAAGTGGTGCTGTTCTGCACTGCGACTGACCTGTGCGTGCTGCAGCTGAAACTCCACTATGGCCTGCTGCTGCTCGCACAGTCTCTCCAGCATGTGCAAGGTGAAGTTCCACCTAGTGGGCACGTCGCATTTGAGGCGGTGAGCGGGAAGGCCGTAGTTACGCTCTAGCGCAGACAGGCGAGCAGCGGCAGGATGTGAACGCCGGAAGTGCGCACAGATGGCCTGCACTTCATGCAGCAGCTCTGACATGTTGGGGTAGTTGTGAATGAACTTCTGCACCACCAAATTGCGCCAGGCAAGGGATGTGCGTCAAACCGGCTAGTTCCAGAGCTGCGCCGAGATTTCGCCCATTATCGCACACCACCTGGCCGGGCTTGAGGCCCACCGGCAGCAACCACTCGTCGGTCTGTTGTTCAATACCCCGCCACAACTCCTGCGCGGTGTGGGGCCTGTCCCACAAACATATGAGTTTCAGAACGACCTGCTGACGCTTACCCCGGGCTGTGCTGAAGTTGGTGGTAAAGGTGTGTGACTGACTGAATGAGCTGGTGGAAGCAGAGGAGGTGGAAGCCGAGTAAAAGGAGGAGGCTACAGGAGGCAAAGAATGATGCCCTGCGATCCTTGGCGGCGGAAGGACGTGCGCTATAGAACTCTCCGCCTGGGGCCCAGCTGCCACTACATTTACCCAGTGTGCAGTTAGGGAGATATAGTGTCCCTGGCTATGCTTACTGGTCCATGTATCTGTGGTTAGGTGGAGCTTGCCACAGATGGCGTTGCGCAGTGCACACTTGATTTTATCGGATACTTGGTTGTGCAGGGAAAGCACGGCTCTCTTGGAGAAGTAGTGGCGGCTGGGAACAACATACTGTGGGACAGCCAACGCCAGGCAGCAGCAGAAGAGGGAGCAGGGGGAGCCTGAGTGAGTTCCTTTTTTTTAAGGAGTTTACTCCACTGCAGTTCATGCTTTGCATGTAGATGCCTGGTCCTGCAGGTTGTGCTAAGGTTCAGAACGTTAATGCCTCGCTTCAGGCTCTGATGGCACATTGTTTAAAGAAGTGCCATGCCAGGGAACTCCTTGAAGCTTCCTTTGGGGTGCTCGGTCCCTGGTGGCGGTGGCCAGTAGCAGGCGAACTCTCTTGGCGGCGGCTGTTCTGCTTTTGCCCCCTGCTCCCTCTTTTGCTACGCTGTTGGCTCGGTCTCACCACTGCCTCTTCCTCTGAACTATGAAAGTCAGTGGCACGACCTTCATTCCATGTGGGGTCTAGGACCTCATCGTCCCCTGCATCGTCTTCCACACAGTCTTCCTCCCTGACCTCCTGTTTGGTCTGCACACTGCAAAAAGACGCAGCAGTTGGCACCTGTGTGTCGTCATCATCAGAGACGTGCGTACTACGATGAGGTGGTATTCCCATGTCCTCATCATCAGGAAACATAAGTGGTTGTGCATCAGTGCATTCTATGTATTCCACCACTGGGGAAGGGCTAGGTGGATTCCCTTGGGAAACCCTGCCAGCAGAGTCTTCAAACAGCATAAAAGACTGCTGCATAACTTTAGGCTCTGACAGTTTCCCTGATATGCATGGGGGTGATGTGACAGACTGATGGACTTGGTTTTCAGGCGCCACCTGTGCGCTTTCTGCAGAAGACTGGGTGGGAGATAATGTTGTGAATGTGCTGGATCCACTGTCGGCCACCCAATTGACTAGCGCCTGTACTTGCTCAGGCCTTACCATCCTTAGAACGGCATCGGGCCCCACCAAATATCGCTGTAAATTCTGGCGGGTACTGGAACCTGAGGTAGTTGGTTCACTAGGACGTGTGGCTGTGGCAGAATGGCCACATCCTCTCCCAGCACCAGAGGGTCCACTAACACCACCAGGACCGCGTCTGCGTCCCTTACTAGATGTTTTCCTCATTGTTACCATTCACCAAGCACCATAATAAGAAAAATAAATATTTGGCCCAATGTATTGATTTTAAATTCAGGCCTTTTTTTTACAGGCACCTAACACTATCTGCCTATTTATTTATGTACCGTATTACACTAATCCAGGCACAGCAGTAACCACTGATTTAGGGGAATATCAATTGTAGGCCTAGTATTTAGGCCCTGCATGAAAGGTATCCTTTTATGGACAGATTTAAACTTGGAGATGCACAGTAGTGTGTTAAAAAATGTGTAGGACTATGCCTTCAGCAATTGTATTTTAACACTTTTGTGTAATATACCCTTTAACGGACAGACACTAGGGAAATTGTCCAGTCACAGCTGGAACACCAGATTCAGGGTATTGCTATTTTGGCAATTGACTTTCAACCCAGAACAAAATCTATCCTTTGACGGATACTATTAAACTTCTTCAGTCACAGCTGGAACACCAGATTTACTGTATTTCTATTTTTGCAACTGCATTTCACCCCAGAAAATAATCTATCCTTTGACGGACACTAGGGAAATTGTCCAGTCACAGCTGGAACACCAGATTCAGGGTATTGCCATTTTGGCAATCTAATTTCACCCCAGAAAAAAATATACCCTTTTACGGACAGATTTAAACTAGGCCTGCAACAGCTGGAACACCAGATTTACTGTATTTCTATTTTTGCTACTGACTTTCACACCAGAAAATAATATCTCCTTTGACGGACACTAGGGAAATTGTCCAGTCACAGCTGGAACAACAGATTCAGGGTATTGCTATTTTGGCAATTTAATTTCACCCCAGAACAAAATCTATCCTATAACAGATAGTATTAAACTTGTTCAGTCACAACTGGAACACCAGATTTACGGTATTTCTATTTTTTAAACTAAATTTCACTTCAGAAAATAATATATCCTATGACGGACAATATTAAACTTGGGCAGCCACTGCTGGGACACCAGATTTACAGTATTTCTATTTTGGCAACTGAATTTCACTGCAGAAAATAATAAATCCTTTGCCGGACACTATTAAACTTGTCCACTCACAGCTGGAACACCAGATTCACGGTATTTATATTTTTGCAACTGAATTTCACCCCAGAAAATAATAAATCCTTTGCCGGACACTAATAAACTTGGCCAGCCACTGCTTGGACACCACATTTAAGGTATTGCTATTTTGGCAACTGAATTTCACCCCAGAAAATAATAAATCCTTTGCCGGAAACTATTAAACTTGGCCGGCCACTGCTGGGACACCAGATTTACGGTATTGCTATTTTGGCAATTGAATTTCACCCCAGAAAAAAATATATCCTTTGTCGGACACTATTAAACTTAGCCAGCCACTGCTGGGACACCAGATTTACGGTATTGCTATTTTGGCAATTGAATTTCACCCCAGAACAAAATATATCCTTTGCCGGACACTATTAAACTTGGCCAGCCACTGCTGGGACACCAGATTTACGGTATTGCTATTTTGGCAATTGAATTTCACCCCTGAAAAAAATATATCCTTTGCCGGACACTATTAAACATGGCCAGCCACTGCTGGGACACCATATTTAGGGGATTGCTATTTTGGCAATTGAATTTACCCCTCAATAAAATATAGAAATTTATATCCTGAGTTTCTAGGGGGTGACAAAAAGCACAGCCAAGCCCCTGATGTAGGATATAGCAAAAAAAAAAAACTAGTATTGATGGATTGATGGACTTAGTGGCAGCTTGTGCTGGTGCACCACAAGACACAAAATGGCCGCCGATCACCCCATAAAAAAGTGACAGAAAAAAGCTCTGTGCAGCCAAAAACCAGTGAGCAATTAAGTAGCAGAAGTTGAATGTTTCACAGCTGTAGATCGATCACTTCATTAGGTGTATTTGCTGAGTTTTCCCTGCCTAATCTCACCCTCACAGCAGCTTCGTCCAATCCCTACACTAATCAGAGCAGAGTGATGTGCGGCGCTACATGACTCCAGCTTAAATTGAGGCTAGGTCACATGCTGCACTTTTCCAATCACAGCCATGCCATTAGTAGGCATGGCTGTGATGGCTTCTTAGGGCATGAAGTAAAACGCTAGCTGTGCAGCCCTTCAGAAAGTGGGAAGAAATCGCCGAACAACGGACCCGAACCCGAACTTTTTTGAAACTGTTCGGGTCCGGGTCCTGAACACCCCAAAATTCGGTACGAACCCGAACTATCAGGTTCGGTCATCCCTATGCATCAGTATGTTTCCTGGAAAATATATTGTTATTCCTGGTCCACAAAAGTGTTTGAAATACCCCGCCCAAATACACATTTGACATTTCTGACGTGAAATAGAGCCTCAGTGTACAGTATTTTTGGGAAAAATAGAAGTATTCCTGCTCCACAAAGCAGTGCCAAATATACCACCCAAATACACATTTGACATTTCTGCAGTGAAATACATACACTTTTTTGTGGGAAAAAAGCAATATTCTTGCTTCACAAAGCAGTTGTGCATACAGCATAGAAATACCAACTTTTTTTGTGTTTTATTAAAAAAATCCATATTCTGGGTCCACAAACCACTTGTGCATACAGGGTAGAAATACCAACGTTTTATTAATAGCAGTGAAATACTGCTTTTCTGTGTTTTATTTAAAAAATCAGTGTTCTGGGTCCACAAACAACTTTTGCATAAACCGTAGAAATAGCTATGTTTTATTAATAGCAGTGAAATACAGCTTCTCTGTGTTTTATTGAAAAAATCCTTGTTCTGGGTCCACAAACCACTTTTGCATAAACTGTAGAAATATCAACGTTTTATTAATAGCAGTGAAATACTGCTTTTCTGTGTTTTATTAAAGAAAATCCTTGTTCTGGGTCCACAAACCACTGTTGCATAAACCATATATGCCCACTTGTGCATACAGTGTACAAATACCAATTTTAAATTGCAGCACGAAAATAGTGCTTTACTAAAAAAAAAAACGTGTTCTGGGTTCACCAAACAGTTGTGCATACAGCGTACAAATACATATTTTACATTTCCGCAGTAAAATTGAGAATCAGTGTGTTTTAGGCCAACAAAAACTTTATTCTTGGTCCACAGAGCATTTTTATGACACGGACACTGCCTTAGTGAACTTAATTGTTGACAATTGGCAGTTCAATTGACACGGAGAGAAACCATCTTTCAGCTTGGTGGGTGAACGCAAATAATGAGAACATCAAATAAGGGGCGTGGGCATGGCCGTGGTGGTGTTGGTGGAGCTCCTGTTACTGGGAGAGGACGTGGCCGTTCAGCGCAAACTACCGGTCCAAGTGAAACACCTTCCTCTGGTGCAAGTAGGCGACAGAACCTTCAGCGTTATTTGGTAGGCCTGAATGCGGCTCTACGGATGGTGAGACCAGAACAAGTACAGGCGATAGAAGATTGGGTGGCTGACAGTGCCTCCCACCCAGTCATCTGCAGAAAGCTTAGAGTTGGCACCTGCAGCCCATGCCCATAAGTCTTTCACCTCACCCCCTTGCAAATCAGCCAAGCAGTCAGAGTTCCAACTCATGCAGCAAACTCTTATGCTTTTTGATGACTATGTTGGCAGGGTTTCCCCGGCCCATCCACCTAGCCCTGCCCCAGAAGTGGAACACCTTGAATGCACTGATGCCCAACCACTTATGTTGCAGGATGAGGACATGGGAAGACCACTGCAGCATGTCTCTGATTATGACGAAACAAAGGTGCCAACTGCTGTGGCTTTCTTCAATGTGCAGACCGACGAGGAGGGCAGGGGTCATGAATGGGTGGAAGATTATCTAGAGCATGATGAGGTCCTAGACCCAGACTGGACTGAAGGTCGTGCTAGTGATGTGTGCAGTTCTGAGGAAGAGGCTGTGGTCGCACAGAGGGAACAGCACAGCAAAAGAGGGAGCAGGGTGCAAAAGCGGAGGGGCCGTTCCATAGACAGTAAACCTGCTACTGCCCACCGCATCCAGGCACCAAGCACACCAAGGCCTGCTCCAAGGAGTTCATTGGCGTGGCAGTTCTTCACACAATGTCCTGATGACAAGACATGAGTGGTTTGCACGTTGTGCCATCAGAGCCTAAAGCGAAGCATAAACGTTCTTAACCTGAGCACAACCTGCATGACCAGGCATCTACATACAAAGCACGAACTGCAGTGGTGTAAACACCTTAAAAACCATGAAAGGTCTCAGGCTCCTCCTGATCCCTCTTCTGCTGCTGTCTCGGCCTCTTCCTCCACCAATGGCGTCAACGTGGCACCTGGCAACCAGCAAACAGAGGATGTCCCACCAACACCACCTCCATCACAATCACCAAGCATCTCCACCATGTCACAGGAAAGCGTTCAGCTGTCCATCTCCCAAACACTGGAGAGAAAGAGAAAATACCCACCCTCGATCCCTAGTCCTGAATATCAGCATTTCAAAATTGTTAGCCTTTGAAATGCTGTCATTCCGTCGGGTGGAGACGGACTGTTTCAAACAGCTGATGGCGGTGGTTGTCCCACAGTACGTAGTTCCCAGCCGCCACTACTTTTCCAGGCGAGCCGTCCCTTCCCTGCACAACCAAGTGGAGAATAAAATCAAGTGTGCACTGCGCAACGGCATCTGTGGCAAGGTCCACATAACACAGACATATGGAAAAGTAAGCACGGCCAGGGCCGCCATATTTGCACACTGGGTAAACGTAGGGGTGACTGGGCCTGAAGGGTTAAGCCATATGATATGTAGTGAAGAGTTAAATAAATAACTGCTATATGATCTGTAGCAAGGACAAATTGGTTAAGAAGGACGTCAGACAGTTCCAAGGGAAAATGTATTTACATTTGCCTCTATATAGGGAATTGCTTGTACTCAGCAAGATTGTATATGTAAACCACACCTGTTCCTGTATGTCAGTGTGTATGTATAAAAGCTGTAATAATAAAGATAAAGCTGCTTTCTAAGACCACCTGTGTGCGCGTGTGTAATTGAAGGAAGTTCTCCAGGTGCCTGTCATAAAGAAAAACCAGGGTGTATGCTAAAACGAGATCCTTTCAGCTGAGGACTCGTACCGGGATAGAACACACAGGAATTTGGTAGGTACAGAAAATCCCTGCCTTTTGGATTAGGGAAATTCTGATGCTTTCTGAAAACACTCCCTGTTGTTTCTATTTTGAATCCACTTTAGAAACACTGAAAGGAATAGCATCTTTAGGGAAGATAGATTTTACTTAGATACATTCTTTAGGCAAGAATTTAAAAGAGCAATCCTTTAGGTAAGGAATTAAAAGAGATTCTTTAGGCAAGAATTTAATAGAGAAATTCTTTAGGCAAGAATTTAATAGAGCAATCCTTTAGGCATGGATTTAACAGAGGAATTCTTTTGGGAAGAATTCAAATATGGTCTTTCTTGTCAGCCAATTTTTACCGCTTCGCATTTGTCGCTTTCATGTTATGATGTTATGATGCATTAAGTAATTTTATTTTATGCTAAAGGTAAGCAGCAAATGATACTGTAAAAACTGTACTAACTTTATTGTGAATGTCCTGGAAAACCGTAAGACGCCCCACCACTCTGGCTAGTCCTGGGGAGAGTTCTTCTCTGCGTCCATCTCAATTAAGATATAAGAAATGGGTGCAAAGCAAGGAAAGGTCTCTCCTCCCCCTCTGTATGTAGGGGAAACATGTAAGGATTATGTAGCCTAGGTCTGTGGGACTAATCATTATTTAGTTACTCCCTGGGTGGATAATATGGCAGGATGGACAGAGGGGATGAAGAGTATAAATCCGTTCCCTCGGGAAGGGGCTAATGACACCTTCCATATGGACATGGTGAAAGGGTTATGTTTGAATGACACTGAAGCTTACCCATATTATGGTCCAGACCCCCAGTGGGACATGCAGTATATGAAGTTGGGAGGGGAAAATTGGCTTACTTATGCACCATATTAGTATGACAGACCAAATAAAAAGGTTAAGAAACAGGAGGCAGAGAACCAGGAGGGATATAAAAAGAAACAGGAGTTAGAAAAAGAATTGACAAGGGGTTCACTTCAGAAGCCCCCTCCTCCCTATTTAGGATATATCCCACAGATATATCCATCCCTTTCAAAAGATGACTTAGATTTACTGGCTGGCTATACTGCTACCAACATCTGACCACCTACAGCTCCCCAGCTCCCGCAGCCACCTCTGCAGATGCCCCAACTTATGCCTGATCAGAGTGGTCAGGATCCAGCGGCTGGTGCTGTTGGTGATGGGGATGTCATATCTCCCACGCGCCTTAAATCACAAAAGTATTTTCCCAAACCTGAACATATACCTCATCCTAATGAGGACAGTGACCCAGAGGAACAGTTCCCTTTTATGACTGTAGGGGATACCTTGTTAAAGAAACCTATTGAAGTAGATGATATTAATAAGATTATTAAACACTGCCCTAAACCCTCTTCATCTTCATCTGGGACATTTCATTATTTGAAGAGAGCTTGTAAAGGGAGATGTCTGACACAGGAGGATATGCGCCTTATAATAGATGGGATAGTTGGACATAATTCCCCCTGGGATTGGAGTAATGTCCCCTCTATAAGCATTATAGAGCCCCTGAATATACGCCGGCTGGAAATTATAAATTAAATACTGAGGCAGGCATAGACACAATGTGGGAAGAAATTAAGGGTGAAAAGGAGAGGTGTTTTCAGACTAGGTCCTCGCTGCTGACTGCTGTAGCCTGTGAACGAAAATCAGGAGAGTCTGTTATAGACTTTTGGAAGAGATTTAATGAAGTTTGGACTCTGGAGGAAGGAATGAGTATTCAGGATAATATGCATTCTATGCTCATTCAGACTTTTCTTACCAATCTACAGTCACATCTCCAGCTTACTGTTAAACAAATGATCTCCGAATGGCCTGGTCTTAATAAAGATCAATTCCAAAATAAGTTAATGGAGAAAGACGCGGCTGGTTGTTTTGCAATGGTAAAACCTAAAGGGGCCCATTACCAAACTCAGGATAGGAGTTGTCCCAAAAATCAGCCCAATAAGGGAGGTGGCAGAAGAAGGGGTAGAGGGCCATACTCTGGTAGAGGGGGGAATAATAGAAATCGTCCTGCAAGATGCTTTAATTGTGTGGTAAGACTGACCACTGGATCAGTCGATGCCCACACCCACTCAAGCAACATGCCCCAAATGATACTCAAGCCCAAGGCACCCAAGAGGGACGTTCTCTCCCTTTTCTTGTAGATTCTGGTGCTACTTGTAGTACTATATGTGAGGATTATTATAGTGGTTATTATAAGAGAGAATGCTGAGCCCTCTGTGGGAATTAATGGGATACTGACCAGATCTTATAAAACTCCTCCTCTCTCCATCCAACATCCATACAAAGACTAGTCAATGTTCACACACAGTTTTAGGATCATTCCAAACTGTCCTGTGAATTTATTAGGGAGAGATTTGTTTGTTTTGTTAAGATTGCAGTTGGGGATTAGCAAGACGGGACATCTACATGTCACATCCTCAGTTATGCCCATTCATGTACCAAAGGGTAATTGTTTTTTTATATTTGGAATGCCAACCTCAGTATCTGTTACTTGATCAGGTTCCTCCTGAGGTTTGGGCAAATACTGACCAAGATGTTGTCCTTATTTCCTGTACACCATATAAGGCCCTTAAGCCCCCTTTCCCCAGAAAAAGAAAAGGGGATTGAGTCTATGTTGATGGAATTTCTAGAAGCAGAGGTTATTGAGGAAATTATTTCCCCCTATAATACACCTATTAACATAGTGAGAAAGGCTGATAATACCTTTAGGTTTGTCCAGGATCTTAGAGCGGTAAATGCATAGATCATACCCATAGCCCCTGTGGTTCCAGACGTACCATCTCTTCTATCAGCCATTCCTGCCCATGCAGAGTTTTTCTCTGTCGGTTCATTTAAAAAATGCATTTTTTTCTGTCCCAGTTGACAGGGAGACCCAGCCACTTTTTGCCTTCACATTTAAATTTCGTCAGTGCACTTGGTGTAGAATGCCTCTGGGTTATGTAGACTCCCCAGTAGTCTACTCCATTGTCCTCCAAGCTACACTGCGCCCTTGGACTGCCCCTCATGGTTCTGTCCTTCTACAATATGTGGAGGCTCTCCTCATATGTAGTTCTACTCGGGAGGCCTGCCAGGCAGACTGTGTTAGTTTATTACTGTGGTTATGTGAATGTGGTCACAAAGTTTCTAGGAAGAAATTACAATGGTGTATGGACGGTGTTGATTATTTAGGCTTTGGTCTCAGTAAAGGTGAGAGGAAAATCAGCCATGCCAGAATTACTGATATACTGGGTCTGCCCCGCCCACAAACCAAGAAAGACATGTTGACCTTTCTTCGCATGATTGGTTACTGCCACCAATGGATTGCTGATTGTTCCTACTATGATAATATTCTGCGGCAAGCCACTAATACTGATATGCCTGACTTCATTAAATGCTCTGATGAAATGCTACAAGATTTTAGTCATTTGAAATGTGCAATGGTTTCAAGTCCTGGTTTGGGCCTACCCGACTATGGCCTGATGTTTCACTTATTTGCCAGGGACAACTGTAAAACCATTGCGGGAGTCCTGGCGCAAGACTATGGAGGCAAATACCGCCCTGTTGCTTTTTTATCAAAGGTGGTTCCCGTACAGGTTCAGGGCATGCCTGCGTATCTCAGGAGTTTGGCAGCCTGTGCTATGGTCGCTGAGATGGCCACGCCTATCACCCTAGGAAATCCCACCACTCTGCATACCTCACAAAATGTTCAGGCCCTATTGAAGAACATAGATACACAACATATGTCAGCACAAAGACTGAGTGGATATGAAGGTTTGTTGCTATCTAATCCTCAACTTCATATCAAATACTCAGCACCCACATTCGGTCCAATGGCTATACTGAATGCCCTGCTTAGATACAATTGAGAGCCCCCTCCCTTTGCCTCCTCCCCATGTATGTACTGAACTTATACATGAACATACCTCACCTAGACCTGACTTACAGTCCACACCCATTGAAGGAGCACCTGATATTTTTGTGGATTGATCCTGTTCCCGCCCTAATGAAAACACTTATCATGCAGGATACGCTGTGGTTCAACTCCCTGATGTTATTCTAGAATCAAATCCTATACCTTTTCAGTCAGCTAAGCAGCTGAACTGATTGCCCTCACTAGAGCTTGTTGTCTTTTTGAGGGAAGAGATGTAAATATATACACCGATTCCAAATATGCCTTTGGGGTTGTACATGATCATGGGGTAATCTGGCAGAGAAGAGGCTTCATAGCCGCAGATGGGAAGCAAATCTCACATTCCACCCTAGTACATGATTTCCTGGCCGCTATCCTGTTACCAAGCAAAGTTGCCATTATCTATTGTAAGGGACATACTGGTCTCCAAACGCACATAGCTAAAGGGAAAGCCCTAGCTGATCAGGCAGCGAAAGAGGCATCTATTAGCAAGGCAGCAGCAGTTCAGATGCCCTCCCTAGTTCCAGAAATTACCCTTACTGACAATTTATTGCTAAACCTCCAGGATTTAGTTACCAGTAGTGACAAGATGAAATGGCAGTCAGTAGGTGCAGTACAAGACCCTGATAAGGGTCTTATCTGCAAAGAGGGGAAACCATGTATTCCATTTGCAAGCGCCCCGATTTTAATTGCACAATATCATGGTCTTGGCCATAGAGGAGCACAGGAAACCACTGACCTCATTCAGAGAATTTTTTTTATACCAAGTCTTAGATCAAAGGTACAATTTTATGTTTCACAATGTATTATATGTCCCAGAATCAACCCAAATAATTAAAAGAAGGCCCAACACCAGCATCTGAATTACCCGACTTCACCATTCACTCACTTACAAATTGACTTCACCCATATCCCAAAGACAGGAAGTAAGCAGGAGTATGGCCTTGTAATTGTGGATATGTTCTCTAGATGGCTGGAGGTTTTTCCTACTACCAATGAAACCACACAAATTGTGGTAAAAATCTTGGTACAAGAGATCATCCCCAGATGGGGGTGTCCTGTCCAAATTAACCCAGATAATGGCCCAGCTTTTGCGTCCAGGGTATGTAAGGAGCTTTCTAAAGCCCTTAGGATTGAATGGAAGTTTCATCTCCCGTACCACCCAGAAAGTTCCGGCATAGTCGAAAGGATGAATCGAGCAATTAAAGATAAAATAAGGAAAATTACTGGAGGCTTGTTCACTAATTGGAAAAAGTTCTTGCCTGTAGCCCTAGCAGAAATTAGGATGCAGCCTAATATGAATATTGGTTACTCCCCATTTTAGGTACTAATGGGAAGACCCTTCCCCACCCCTTGGGGTCCAAAGGCCCCCGTGATAGAAAAAGGGGATCTAGAAGTAGTACAGGCAGAATATGTGAGGAAACTTGTAGAATCTTTAGATCAAATTGAACGAGACGTTGCTCCTGCCTCTCCTTTCTCTCCACAGGAACCTACGCATCCTTTCCAACCAGGAGATGTGGTGATAGTCCAGTGCCTGGAAAAAGGACAGAAACAGACTGAGTTCCCGTTTGGACCACCCACCCGAGTGGTAGCAGTCACCAGAATAGTGATTCGAGTGTGAAATCCCTGAACAAAGAGGGGAGCTCAGAAGAAGTTTCCCTGAAAAGTGCCTTGCCACAGGCTGAAGATGATGACCTTACAATATTCTGGGAGATTTGTTTGTCTGCTAATAATTATTAATCTTTGTGTTTCCTTGCCAGTCTGGCTTATTACTACATGTATTTATCACCCATAGGAGCTGAGTTTCTTCTGTGGTGCACCAAATAATCAGTCGGTACATAAAAGAGCTCAGGAGCAAGATCTCTTTGCTTTCAGCCCCTTTTATTCTGAACAGAATAGTATAGTCAGGATGGCAGATGCCCTAAATGTTAGTTCATTGTGCCTTAAAGACTTACAAAGCCCACAGGATCTTATACAAACATGTGTTATTGCTGTGCCTACACCCGATGAATCTCTGCTTGGAGTCTGGTCGAGGGCTATCAATACACAATCTTTTATTCCCTTGTATGACTTCTGTGGGGAGTGTCAGAAATTAGGAAATAGTAGGAATAATATTAGAATAATTACTATTAATGTGACTGCAGCAGAGACCTGTTTTACCTTTTCCCAGGATATGACTTTATATTGTGATAGTAGAGACATAAAGAGTGGATTACCTAAGAATTGTGTATATGATTATATTGACGACACCTGTAAAAAGAATAGTAGGCTTGCTAGCTCCCTGAATAATTCCATGAGTTGTAATAAGACCATTGTGACTCCCAGATTTATCTATAATATAATGCTCCCTAAGGGATGGTTTTTGTCTGATGGTAACAGCACTTACAATTACATTCCTGCTAATGTTATTGGAAGTCCCTGTGCGTTATCCAGGCTGACTTTGGCCCTTCCTAGTCAACCCCCTACCAGAAGAGCTTACAGATCGGTACTGTGCCCACTGTGCACCACTCATATCGGGTGGCACAGTACCTTGCAGATAAAAAAGTCATTTCATTTTTCCTCTGTAATGTAATTGCAGTTGCCTGCCAGTGAGTGTCAGGCCCACTGACTGTACTGTGCCTACTGCCCACCACTCATATAGGGTGGCACAGTACCTTGCACGCATAGTACCACGAATCAATAAAAAAAAGACAGGCAGAGGCAGGCCACCCCGCAGGGGCCGTCGTGGTCGTGGTGCTGTGATTTCCTTTGGCCCTAGAATAATGCCCAGTGTTAAGAGTCCACGTACCCTGAACTCGACAAATTCTGAGGACATAGTTGACTGGCTTACAGAGGACATCAAATCTTCTACAGCTTCTGCTCGGAACCTTGATGCACCATCCTCCTCCAGTTCAGCTTCAGGAACCTCTCAAGTTACCACTCGCCCGCCCACCGCCACCAACACTAGCACCACAGCTGCTTCACTTGATCTGTCAGAGAAGTTATTTACACATCAGTTGGAAGAAATGAGTGATGCGCAACCATTATTGCCAGAGGATGTAGGTAACAGAGATATGTCTCAGTCAGGCAGCATTACACACATGGATGTACGGTGTGACAATGATGTTGTACCCGCTGCTGCTTCCTTTGCTGAGTTGTCAGATACAAGTGAAGCGGTTGATGATGACGATGTGTCCGTGGATGTCACATGGGTGCCCGCTCGAAGAGAAGAAGAAAAGAGGGAAAGTTCAGATAGGGAGACAGAGAGGAGGAGGAAGAGACACGTTGGAAGCAGGGGGAGGTCGTCGCAAGGAGCTAGTGGCACAGTCAGACAGCATGTATCGGCACCTGGGGTCAGCCAGACCGCACGCCAATCAACGCATGCTGTTGCCACCACCAGAATGTTGTCATTGCAAAGCTCAGCAGTGTGGCATTTTTTTTGTGTGTCTGCCTCTGATAACAGCGATTCCATTTGCATCCTGTGCCAAAAGAAACTGAGTCATGGGAAGTCCAACACCCACCTAGGTACAACTGCTTTGCGAAGGCACATGATCTCACATCACAAACGCCTATGGGATCAACACATGAGTACAAGCAGCACACAAACTTAAAGCCACCATCCTCCTCCTGGTCCAGCATCTTCAGCCACGTCAACCACTGATGTCCTCCTTGCCCCCTCTCAACCACCCGCCACTCCACCTCTCACCATCTGCCCACAGTCAAGTGTCTGTCAAGGAAATGTTTGAGCGTAAGAAGCAAATGTCACAGAGTCACCCCCTTGCCCAGCGTCTGACAGCTGGCTTGTCGGAACTCTTAGCCCGCCAGCTTTTACCATACAAGCTGGTGGAGCCTGAGGCCTCCAAAAAATTTGAAGCTATTGGTACACCGCTGAAATTTTTTTTCACAAAAGACAATGCCCAACCTGTACTCTATTGTGGAAAAGGAAGTCATGGCATGTCTGGCACACAGTGTTGGGGCCAGGGTCCATCTGATCACTGATACCTGGTCTGCAAAGCACGGTCAGGGCAGGATTATCACGTACACTGCGCATTGGGTAAACCGGCTGATGACGTGGCTCTGCAGCGGAGTTGGTGACACCGCCACGACTTGCAGGCAGGCCTGCTGCCACCTCCTCTACTCCTCCTACTCCATCCTCTTCGCTAACCTCCTCGGCTGAGTCCTCTTCTGCTGCTGCGTCTTGCTCCACATCAACTGCACACCCCCCAGCTCCCAAGGGGCTATTCCACATTCCGGATACGACAGTGTCACGCCGTCTTGGGGTTGACTTGCCTGAAAGCAGAGAGTCACATCGGACCAGCACTCCTGTCCGCCCTGAACGCTCAGGTGGATCAGTGGCTGACGCCGCACCAACTGGAGATCGGCAAAGTGGTGTGTGACAATGGAAGCAATCTGTTGGCGGCATTGAATTTGGGCAAGTTGACTCCTAATGTTCAACCGCCTGCTCCAACAAGAAAAAGCAGTCAATGAGTATTTGTATGACCAGGGTGCTAGGACAGCCTCTGCAGAGCTGGGTATTTTTTTGCCACGTTACTGGACGCTCATGCGCAATGCCTGTAGATCATGCATCCTTTTGAGGAGGTGACAAACCTAGTCAGTCGCACTGAAGGCACCATCAGCGACCTCATCCGATTTGTTTTCTTCCTGGAGCGTACCCTGCGAAGAGTGCTGGATCAGGCCGTAGATGAGCGTGAAGAGGAAGAGTTATGGTCACCATCACCACCAGAAACAGCCTTATCATTATTGCTTGCTGGACCTGCGGCAAAGCTAGAAGAAGAGTCTGAGGAAGAGGAGTCAGAGGAGGAATGTGGCGGCTTTGAGGAGGAGGAAGATCAACCACAGCAGGCATACCAGGGTGCTCATTGTCACCTATCTGGGACCCGTGGTGTTGTACGTGGCTGGGGGAAGAACAGACCTTCAATGAGATCAGTGAGGACGAGGAACTGGACATGAGTAGCTCGGCATCCAACCTTGTGCAAATGGGATCTTTCATGCTGTCATGCCTGTTGAGGGACCCTCGTATAAAAAGGCTGAAGGAGAACGACCTGTACTGGGTGGCCACGCTACTAGACACCCGGTATAAGCAGAAAGTGGCTGAAATGTTACCGAATTACCGGAAGTCGGAAAGGATGCAGCAATTCCAAAACAAGTTAAAAAGTATGCTTTAAACAGTGTATAAGGGTGATGTCACAGCACAACGGGAATCTAACAGGGGAAGAGGTGAAAGTAATCCTCCTCCTACCACGACCACGCCGGCAAGGACAGGAAGCTTTACAGATGTGTTGTTGATAGAGGACATGCATAGCTTTTTAAGTCCTACGCATCGCCACATCCCTTCGGGGTCCACCCTCAGACTACCTTGCCTTAACTGCAGATATCGACACTCTGAGGAGCAATGAACCCCTTCACTACTGGGTGTGCAGGCTTGACCTGTGGCCTGAGCTATCCCAATGTGCGATAGAACTTCTGGCCTGCCCCACTTCAAGTGTCCTGTCAGAAAGGACTGTCAGCGCAGCAGGAGGTATTGTCACTGAGAAGAGAAGTCGTCTAGGTCAAAAAAGTCTAGATTACCTCACCTTTATTAAGATGAATGAGGCATAGATCCCGAAGGGACTGACAGTGGGGGATGCATTTGACTAAAAAAGGCCTGATGAGATGCCTTGGGCTAAAAATGGTCACCACGCTGCTGTATTTAATCTCTGCATGCTGGATGACTTGCGTGACTTCTCTGCCACAACTAGGGTTCAAGCCACGATGTTTTAGTACACTTCTGCCTGGAAAACATCAATTTTTCCAGCCGCTTCTACAGCAGTGGCTGCAACAATACCTAATTTTTCAGGCATGTGTACATGCCTAATTTTTCTGGCCTCTGGTGCTGCACTATGGCTGCAAAAAGAAAAAAAAAAAAAAAAAAGGCATATAGATATGTCAATTCCCCTACGTGATTGTTACCTTGTTGTGATGAAGGGGCTTGCGTATCACAATGAAGCGATGAGTGTGTTGGCAATGTTGGCACACCCCAGATGATAAGGTCGTTGCTTCATTGTGAACAGACCAAAAGCGATCGGCGCTGGATAATTTTTCACAGAAAAAACATTCATTTTCTTTGTGATCATCTAAGGTGATCATTAAAGCTTACTAGGCCATCAATGGGCCCACACTGCAGAATCATTGTTTTCTGTGTCACTTAACTGTTACTGAACTACCTCAGCACGACCATAGGCTTTGAAAAACCGCCATCGACTGCAATCTCCCGAACGTGCGCACGAGCACAGTCATCACTACACCAAGATTGACGCATAGAGGAATAAAATGTATGTCATGAGTGTGTCAACTATTGACAACTCTTTGCGGTTGTTTGCAGTGCATTAAACGGGGAGTTTGGTCTGTCAGAGTTTGGTCTGTCACTGTGAAGCGGGCGTAACCATTACACTACCTGATCGATAACATCATACCTGATCGTATACACACACTGGATGTTTTAAAGCAGGTTATTCCAAACAATTTAGGAATGTTAGGTGATTTATGCCTTTTATGGATTTAAACCCGACTCTGCGTCAACTACGTAATTTTTCATGGGAGTTTTGCCATGGATCCCCCTCCGGCATGCCACAGTCCAGGTGTTAGTTCACTTGAAACAACTTTTCCATCACTATTGTGGCCATAGTGAAGTCTATGGCGGTTCGCCCGTTCGCGAACATTTGCGTAAATTCGTGTTCGCCGTTCGAGAACAGAAAATTTTATGTTCGTGACATCTCTACTGCTCGCCTGTCTGCGCTGCAGCGTAACTTCAGCCTTCCAGCTCACCGCCTCATATGCGACTTGCCCACCAGGTGGAACTCCACTTTGCATATGCTGGAGAGACAGTGCGAGCAGCAGCAGGCGATAGTGGAGTTTCAGCTGCAGAACGCACAGGTCAGTCGCTCTGCGGATCAGAACCACTTCACCACCAGTGACTGGGCCTGCATGCGAGACCTGTGTACCTTGTTGCGGTCTTTTGAGTACTCAACCAACATGGCCAGTGCTGATGACGCCATTAGTAACATAGTAACATTGTACATAAGGCCGAAAAAAGACATCTGTCCATCCAGTTCGGCCTATCACTCTGCTAGTTGATACAGAGGAAGGCAAAAAACCCTTGTGAGGTAGAAGCCAAATTTCCCTACTTAAGTGGAATGAAAAATTCCTTCCCGACTCCAATCAGGCAATCAGAATAACTCCCTTGATCAACGACCCATCTCTAGTAGCTATAGCCTGTAATATTATTACACTACAGAAATACATCCAGGCCCCTTTTATTGTACTCACCATCACCACCTCCTCAGGCAGGAATCCTCTTCTATGTTTGTGTACAAACCTTCTTTCCTCCAGACGCAGAGGATGTCCCCTCGTCACAGTCACAGTCCTGGGGATAAATAGATGATGGGAGAGATCTCTGTACTGACCCCTGATATATTTATACATAGTAATCAGATCTCTCCTCAGTCATCTTTTTTCTAAAGTAAATAACCCTAATTTTGATCATCTTTCAGGGTACTGTAGTTGCCCCATTCCAGTTATTACTTTAGTTGACCTCCTCTGAACCCTCTCCAGCTCTGCTATGTCTGCCTTGTTCACAGGAGTTTAGAACTGTACACAGTACTCTATGTGTGGTCTGACTAGCGATTTGTAAAGTGGTAGGACTATGTTCTCATCACGGGTGTCTATGCCCCTGTTGATGCAACCCATTATCTTATTGGCCTTGGCAGCAGCTGCCTGACACTGGTTTTTGCAGCTTAGTTGGCTGTTTATTAAAATTCCTAGATCCTTTTCCATGTCAGTGTTACCAAGTGTTTTACCATTTAGTATGTACGGGTGACTTGCATTATTCCTTCCCATGTGCATAACTTTACATTTGTCAGTGTTAAACCTCATCTGCCACTTATCTGCCCAAGCCTCCAATCTATCAAGATCCCTCTGTAGCAGTGTATTGTCCTCTTCAGTGTTAATTACTTTAAACAGTTTAGTGTCATCTAAAAAAAACATATTTTACTGTGCAAGCCTTCTACAAGATCATAATATATTGAAAAGAATAGGGCCAGTACTGACCCCTGAGGTACCCATTAGTGACATTGACCCAATTTGAGTGCGTACCGTTAATAACCACCGTCTGTTTTCTGTCACTCAGCCAGTTACTTACCCACTTAGACATTTTCTCCCAGTCTGAGCATCCTCATTTTATATACTAAATGCTTTGGAGAAGTCCAGATATACGACATCCATTGATTCGCCGCTGTCAAGTCTAAAACTTACCTCCTCATAGAAACTGATTTAATTAGTTTGGCATGACCAATCCCTCATGAAGCCATGCTGATAGCGTTATTTGCTTATTTCCATTGAGATCCTCTAAGATAGCATCTCTCAGAAAACCTTCAAACAGTTTCCCCACAACAGATGTTCAGCTTACCATCCTATAGTTTCCGGGCTCAGTTTTTGGACCCTTTTTGAATATTGGCACCACATTTGCTATGCGCCAATCCTGTGGAACATTCCCTGTCAGTATAGAGTCCACAAATATCAGAAACAAGGGTCTGGCTATGACATTACTTGCTAATTCACTTAGGATACGGGGGTGTATGCCATCCGGTCCTGGCAATTTGTCTATTTTAATCTGTTTAAGTTTCTGTTGTACCATTGTTAGCATTAGAATACCACTTCTATGTCTCCTTGAAAAATCAATTACGTTGATGATGGAAGAGGATGTGGCAGAGGAGGAGGCGGAAGAGGAGGCATTTCACAGGGTTTCAGGCTGGTCATTCTGAAGTGGCTCAGAGGGTGGGTTCCTGCACCAGCAGAGGCCAGGTACACATGTGGCCAACATTTCCACATTTTGGGCTGTATAATCTAGCCAGCTTGTTCAGACACTGTATAGATTGGATCTACGACACAGGATTTTATTCTAACAGACGATTAGAGTCTCAATTAGTACACCCATGGTCCCTCAGTGCACTACTCCACACAAGGTGGGCGGTGATCCAACGCGAGATGAAGTATAGTCTTTTAGTAAAAGATACCATAGCTTCATGGAAAGAGGTATGTAAACTGCTTAAACATCTGTATATCTTAACTAAATATATGCCTCTGTGGGGACACACAGAATTTGTAGCGGGAGTAGACTCACAGCACTTTATGCATTGGAAGGACCGGGGGATCAAAACGACCTCGGACATTTGGAATGGGACAGGGAGCTGCTTTTACTCTTATACATACTTAAAAGAAAAATACCGACTTACACTCCCACATCATGTATTTGCTTATATGCAATTAAAAAGTTTTGTCAGAAATAGGATTCAATCACCGGCGGGGATCTTCTTACATAATTCACTAGACAGATTAATTGGGCGCAGAGGAACTAGGAAACTCTTTCGAAGCTCTACCGGGACATTAGAGACGTTAAACAACAACCTATAGCAGAGAAGATCTTCCAAAGTTGGAAAAGGGACTTCCCTATACTAGAGGTGAAGCAACTAGCTTTGTCAGGCTGGGGCACAGTAAGGAGAGTTATCACGAATGGAGGGTGGAGAGAGACGCATTTTAGAATTATCCATAGGGCAATATATGGATTCCGATTTACGGGACGACAAGGGGATCCTACGAGAATCTTAACGTGCCCAAAATGCAAACTGCCAGGTACTGACATGGTCCATGGGCTATGGTCTTGTACACACTCGGTACTGTTTTGGAAGATGGTTCGGGGTCATATACAATGCCATCTAAAGATATCAATCCTCCACAAACCGGAACTTATTCTATTTCATGCTTCGCCGAAACACATGCCACAGGTAGTACATATAGCAATATTAGCAGCCAAGCGTTGCCTCCTCAACAAATGGCTCCAAGCCCAGTTTCCTTCGGCAACAGAGGTATTCCTACATATTAAGAAGTGCTTTGACCTGGAACACATTGTAGTGGAAAGAACTCGAGGTACGCAGATCAAATCATTTTTCAAAAAATGGAGGTCCTTTATGATGGCGGTGTACTCTGATGCCGAACTTAAGTTACTCCTACAACCATTCATCCACTCTGAATGGTACCTAAAGGAAAAGATGGCGAGCACATTAGACAGGCTACTAGTAGATTAAGGGGTCAGGGACTGACGAACATAGTTTCTTCAAAGTTAAGAAGAATAATAGGCAGCACTCACCACGGCGTTTTCTTTCTTCCTTTATTTCATGTACATAGAATACATACGGTAAAAGCGGTTAGGCGGCAGTTACAGCCCAATTTCACCCACAGCGGCGACGGCCGCTTCGCGCAAACTCACTGCGCTTCTTCTGGCCACTTGGTAGTGGCCAGAAGAAGCGCAGTGAGTTTGCGCAAACGGCCGTCGCTGTGGGTGAAATTGGGCTGTAACTGCCGCCTAACCGCTTTTACCGTATGTATTCTATGTACATGAAATAAAGGAAGAAAGAAAACGCCGTGGTGAGTGCTGCCTATTATTCTTCTTAACTTTGAAGATTCGTTTGGCACTTTATACTGTGTAGGATAGTGCACCTGTGGACACGGCAAAAGGGAGTGCTGTGGAAGCCTGAAATGAACGTTGTTTTGGAGTAGCCTAGGACAGTGCCACCAACCTACATTTGTGATTACTGACGAACATAGTTATTAGGGTAGTGGCATTAGTGGAGGGGAGCACTAAGGGAGGGGGGGGGTTGATGGGAGGGGGGGTGAATAGGGGTTCGGGTATCAGCTATTGAAAAATTGGTATATCATGGTGATTTAGGTCACCATTTATATGCTCTTGATTGTATCGTAGTTCTAGAATGTCCAAAGCAAATTACTGTATGCAAATGATGTTATTCATCTTTGTCCAATATGCATTAATCCTGTTTGTTATGTGGGACATATGGTAAACTTAATAAAAATTATATAAAAAAAAAGAAAAAAAAAAAGAATTGCTGTTTTTTGCAGGGCAGATGCATTTTTGTATCTATAAGGAAATTATACTCCTGCAGTCATAAAAACAAGAGTCCTGGCACCCTTGGGATTAAATAGCAGGAATGATTTAAGTGCATTTTTATAAAAATATAATTAGTGGCAAATAGTGATGTATATGGAGATACTTGTCTTTTTGTAAAAAAAAAGTCACACATTTTTACCCTTACTTGAAGCAATGGTGGGATATGTTGTATGTTCATCTGATTTATAATTCTGTCTTAATGAAATGCTAATAAGGGGCGTGACACAAAAGTGTGTGTAGGCCAGAACGTGTCATGCGAACTTTGTCTGTTTCACACTTGCATTGTCGCTTTCTGGTTTTCAGATGCGGCAGAGAATCTTATTACCGTAATTAAATAGATCCATGACATTTAATGCATATGGATGAATCCGTTTCTGCTGGATCCAGTTGTATTAAATCTAAACTGGACAAACCGGATCCAGTATGAAAATCATTGAAGTCGATGGGCACCAGATCGGTTTTGTGTCCTGTCAAAAAAATTTAAGAAAAGGAACGGCATGTATCCTGAACTGTTTTGTCCCCATTGACAATGAATGGGGACAAAACGGATCCATTTTCATCATCCTCTGCCAAATCTCAAAACCGGAAAGCCACAACACAAATGTAAAACAGGCTTTATACATACTGAAATGTTGCATGCGGGAATTAAGAATTCTCACATGAAATATACAGTTTAGTGTGTAAACCCAATTTTGTTTGTAACAAAGCACAGAGCAAATGCTGTCACTTTGACTGCTGACAGTATGTACCTCTGGTGGCTCATTCATGTCTTACCTTTAGTACAGACATATGGAAGACACGGTTCTCCAAGAAGACATCCTTTTCTGTTAACTTCACACAAATGATTAGCAGGACACGGATTTGGGTTGCATGGATGAGTAACATCCTCAGTAACGTTGTCCAGTGGACTCGATCCTACATAAATTTAAACATAAACAACTTGGGTGACACAGACATTTATATTATTACAAGGATCTAATATAACCTAATCTAATATACCAGAATCAATTATTGACAAACAAATGACTTGTATAGTGAGAAGAAACCAAGGAGTTTTAATTAAAGGGGTGATCTGGGATTTTCATAAGGATGCACAGCGCTGTACATACTGTAGTATAGAGTCTGTCCTTGATAGTGCAGCTTAGCCCTATTCACTTGAATGCGGATGACCTGCACCTAGGCCGCGTGACATCACTGTTCTAGAAAGAGGCCTGGGTGCTCATAGAGGGCTGCAGCCTTTCCATACAGCTGGGGATATGATTATCAATATGTATATAACAAATAACTCATTTAAAGTGTAACTTTCATTCCTTTTTTAATGTGCAGGGGCAGTGATGCTAACTAGGGTTGAACGAACCTGAACTGTATAGTTTGGGTTTGTACTGAATTTTGGGTTGTTCGGGACCTGAACCCGAACATTTTCATAAAAGTTCGGGTTCGGGTTTGGGGCCGTTGTTCAGCGATTCTACCTGCTTTCTGAAGGGCTGCACAGCAGCCAATCAGCAAGAGTTTTACTTCTTTGCCCTAAGAAGCCATCACAGCCATGCCTACTAATGGCATGGCTGTGATTGGCTGAGTGCAGCATGTGACCCAGCCTCTATTTAAGCTGGAGTCACATAGCAACACACGTCACTCTGCTCTTCTTAGTGTAGGGATAGGATGTTGCCGCTTCTGTGAGGGACAGATTAGGGAAGAAATCTGCACTTGTGTATACAATGCACTAAACCGTATATTTCATTTCTGCAGTATTTTTGTAATAAAAAGCTGTGATCCTAGTCCCCAAACAGTTTGAAATACACCGCCCAAATACCCATTTGACATTTCTGCAGTGAAATAGTAAATCATTTTTTTTTGTGTGGGAAAAAAGCAATATTCTTGCTTCACAAAGCAGTTGGGCATACAAATACATATTTAATATTTCTGCAGGGAAATAGTGCATCAGTGTGTTTCAGGGAAAAAAAAACGTTATTCTTGGTCCATAAAACAGTGTGAAATACACTGCCCAAATACACATTTGATATTTCTGCCGTGAAATAGAGCCTCAGGTTATTTTTGGGAAAAAAGGAGGAATTCCTGGTCCACCAAGCAGTGTTAAAAACACCGCCCAAATACATATTTTACATTTCTTCAGTGAAATAGAGAAACAGTGTATTTTTGGCAAAAAAAATCGTATTCCTGGTGTTCAAAACAGTTGTGCAGACAGCGTACAAATATATATTTAGTATTTCTACAGCAAAATAGTGCATCAGTCTGTTTCCTGGGCAAAAAAACGTTATTTCTGGTCCACAAAACAGTTTGAAATACCCCGCCCAAATATACATTTGACATTTCTGCCGTGAAATAGAGCCTCAGTGTATTTTTGGGAAAAATATAAGTATTCCTGGTCCACAATGGCCTTATATATGTTACTTTACTGTGTTTTACTGAAAAAAAAACATGTTCTTGGTTCACCAAACAGTTGTGCATACAGCGTACAAATACATAATTTACATTTCTGCAGTGAAATTGAGAATCAGTGTGTTTTAGGCCAAAAAAACTTTATTCTTGTTTCACAAAGCATTTTTATGACACGGGCACTGCCTTAGTTAACTTAATTATTGACAATTGGCAGTTAAATTGACACCGGAGAGAAACCATCTTTCAGCTTGGTGGGTGAACGCAAATAATGAGGAGAACATCAAATAAGGGACGTAGGCATGGTCGTGGTGGTGTTGGTGGAGCTCCTGTTGCTGGGAGAGGACGTGGCCATTCAGCGCCAACTACCTGTTCAAGTGAAACACCTTCCTCTGGTGCGAGTAGGTCGACAGAACCTGAAGCGTTATTTGGTAGGCCCGAATGCCGCTCTACAGATGGTGAGGCCAGAACAAGTACAGGCGATATTAGATTGGGCGGCTTACAGTGCCTCCAGTTCCTTCAGTGTCTCCCACCTAGTCCTCTGCAGAAAGCTCAGAGTTGGCACCTGCAGCCCATGCTAATCAGTCTTTCACCTCACCCCCTTGCAAATCAGCCAAGCAGTCAGAGTTCCAAGTCATACAGAAAACTCTTATGCTTTTTGCTTATGCTCTGTCAGCAGGGTTTCCCCGGCCCATCCACCTAGCCCTGCCCCAGAAGTGGAACACCTTGAATGCACTGATGCCCAACCACTTATGTTGCAGGATGAGGACATGGGAAGACCACTGCAGCATGTCTCTGATTATGACGAAACAAAGGTGCCAACTGCTGTGGCTTTCTGCAATGTGCAGACCGACAAGGAGAGCAGGGGTCATGAATGGGTGGAAGATGATGTGGAGGATGATGAGGTCCTAGACTCAGACTGGACTGAAGGTTGTGCAACAGCACAGCAAAACAGGGAGCAGGGTGCAAAAGCGGAGCGGCCGTTCCATACACAGTACGCCTGCTATTGCCCACCGCACCCAGGCACCGAGCACACCAAGGCCTGCTCCAAGGAGTTCATTGGCGTGGCAGTTCTTCACACAATGTCCTGACGGCAAGACATGAGTGGTTTGCACATTGTTCCATCACAGCCTAAAGCAATGCATAAATGTTCTTAACCTGAGCACAACCTCCATGACCAGGCATCTAAATGCAAAGTACGAACTGCAGTGGAGTAAACACCTTAAAAACCACGACAGGTCTCAGGCTCCTCCTGCTCCCTCTTCTGCTGATGTCTCGGCCTCTTCCTCCACCAATGGCGTCAAAGTGGCACCTGGCAACCAGCAAACAGAGGATACGAACAGAGAGTCCAGGTCCGCGCTTATCAAGGAAAATACCACCAGTAGCTCAATCAGTGGTAGGTACTTCACTTTTCCAAAGGGGTTGCCTCCACTCTCATGCCACAAAGCCGACCAACAGCTCACAAACCAGCATACAACTTCAGGGAGACAGCAACATAGTGCAATATCTGCGGTGTTCGTGATAAAATAACAGCTTTAATATACTCACAATGGTACACAAAAAATCAGCATTTAAAAAACCATCAACATGTCGCTGCCCATGTTGATGGTTTTTTAAATGCTGATTTTTAGTGTACCATTGTGAGTATATTAAAGTTCACTCATCGAAAGAACCTCACCCCCAACTTCAGCACAGCCAGGGGTAAACGTCAGCAGGCAATTTTAAAACTCATGTGTTTGGGTGACAAACTTCACACTGCACAGGAGCTTTGGAGGGGCATAGAACAAAAGACCGATGCAGTGGCGTTGCGAGTGAGGTGCGGGTGGTACGGTCTGCACCAAGGTGACACCAGTCTGATGGGGTGTCACCAGGGGCGAACTGAGCATTAGGGCACTCGGGCATGGACCAAGGGCCCATGGTCAGTAGGGGGCTAGTCCCCAGGGCAGACGCGGCGGCGGCAGGGAACATCAGGACGGAGATGAGCGCTTGCATTGCGCTCATCTCCGTGCGGAGCAGCAGCAGAGGAGGGAGAGGCGTGTCCTCTCTCTCCCTGTTCCTCTGATAGGCTGCCAGCACTAGGCCGGCAGCCTATCAGAGGCCGGTGCAGGCGGCGCGATGTCATCGCGCCGCCGGAGCCGTACAGCTCGAGACACAGGCCGGAAGAGGCCTGCATCGCATCGCTGGAGGTAAGTATAAGTGTTCTTTTTTTTTTTTTTCTTGGGGCTACTGGCACTAAAGGGGGCTACTGGCACTAAAGGGGGCTACTGGCACATAAAGAGGGCTACTGGCACTAAAGGGGGCTACTGGCACTAAAGGGGGCTACTGGCACATAAAGGGGACAGCTACTGGCACATAAAGGGGACGGCTACTGGCACATAAAGGGACGGCTACTGGCACATAAAGGGACGGCTACTGGCACATAAAGGGACGGCTACTGGCACATAAAGGGACGGCTACTGGCACATAAAGGGACGGCTACTGGCACATAAAGGGACGGCTACTGGCACATGAGGGGGACTAATAACACATAAGGGGAACGGCTACTGGCACATAAGGGGAACGGCTACTGGCACATAAGGGGGCCTAATGGCACATGAGGGGGTCTAATGGCACATGAGGGGGACTAATGGCACATGAGGGGGCCTAATGGCACATGAGGGGAGCCTAATGGCACATGAGGGGGGCCTAATGGCACATAAGGGGAGACGGCTACTGGCACATAAGAGGAGACGGCTACTCGCACATATGGGGGGGGCTACTGGCACATATGGGGGGGGGGCTACTGGCACATAATAAGGGGGGGCTACTAGCACATGGGGGGAAGCACAAGAGAGGCACTTATTACTAGCACATGTGGTGGCATGGAGAGGCACGTGTTACTGGCACATTATTATGGGGCACTATGTGCGCCTCAATCCTGGGGGTGAGAAAAGAGAAATGATGGGGGACAATCACAAAATGTCTGTTTGTGCTATGGAGCCTGGAGGGGAAGAAAAGAAATGTGCCACCCATGGGGGGGAATGACATGATGAGGGGACAATGATGAAGAGAGGGACAATGTTGGAATCTGTGCTATGGGGGGTGATCATCATCCCCCCAGCACAGTCAGACTTCAACATTGTCCCTCATCGTGTCACAACATCCCCTGGCTCCCCACTACTTTTCCATGGCAGCCGGGACTTTAGTAGCGTCCTAGCTGCCATGGTTACCATTCAGAAAGGTAAACGTCAGATCCGGCGATGCGCCGAAACAACATTTAGCTTAAAGTCGGATCCGGATTAATGCTTTTCAACGGGCATTAATTCCAGATCCGTCCTTGCGGCATGCCTTCAATTTTTTTGGCCCAAGGAAAATCCGCAGCATGCTGTGGATTTTTCAACGGCAAAAAAACGTTTGAATACTGAACTGAAGACATCCTGATGCATCCTGAACGGATTTCTTTCCATTCAAGATGCACTGGGACAATCCTGATCAGTATCTTTCCGTCTTAGGCCTCTTTCACACTAGCGTTTTAGCTTTCCGTCCTAGAGATCCGTCCTCGGGTCTCTAGGACGGAAAGCTACTGATCAGGATTATCCCCATGCATCCTGAATGGAGAGAAATCCGTTCAGGATGCATCAGGATGTCTTCCGTTCAGTATGTCAACGTTTTTTGGATGTTGACAAAAGCGCAGCATGCCGGATCCGGAAGACATGCCGTAACGCCGGATCCGGAATTAATGCCCATTGAAGGGCATTAGTCCGGATCCGGCCTTTAGCTAAACGTCGTTTCTGCGCATCGCCGGATCCGACGTTTAGCTTTTTGTCAATGGTTACTATGGCAGCCAGGACGCTAAAGTCCTGGTTGCCATAGTAAAGAGTAGGGGGAGCGGGGGAGCAGCATACTTACATTCCGTGCGGCTCCCGGGACGCTTCAGGATGACGTCAGGGCGCCCCAGTGCATAGATCACGTGATTGCATGGGTCACGTGATCCATGCGCGCGGGGCGCTCTGACGTCATTCAGGAGCGCCCCGGGAGCCACATGGAATGTAAGTATGCCGCTCCTCCGCTCCCCACTGCTACTATGGCAACTCGGACGCTAGTAGCGTCCTGGCTGCCATAGTAACACTGAAAGCATTTTGAAGACTGATCAGTCTTCAAATGCTTTCAGTTCACTTGCGTTGTGCCGGATCCGGCGTGCATTCCGGCGATGGAAGTGCACGCCGGATCCTAACAACGCAAGTGTGAAAGAGGCCTTAGAGCCCCGAGGACGAAACTCTAGCACGGAAAGGAAAAACGCAAGTGTGAAAGAGGCCTAAGCACTAGTGAGTATCTGTTATTTTTGGCTATATGACTAAAACATTATTGCTTCGGGGGGGTCTGGGGTGACCATTTTCTAGCGCACCGGGTGACACCAGCCCTAGCAACGCCACTGAACCGATGAATGGTTGCTGCCAGTGAGCCTCAAGCCCGGCCTGTTCCATTGCTGGGTGACATAAAGCCTCTTTTGCCGTTCATTGCCCTCTCCTCTGTCTGGGTGCCAGGGGCCTATATTTGAGATAATCGCCTGTTGTTTTGGTGGGTGACATTAACCTCTTTTTGCCGTCCAATGACTCTCCTCTGTCTGGGTGCCAGGGGCCTACATTCATGATAATCGACTGCTGCATTGCTGGGTGACATGATGCCTGTTTTGCTGTTACGTGACCTCTCTCCTCTGTTTGTCTATGGAGGAGGATGAGGAGTCGGAGGAGCAAGAGGATGATAATGAGGATGGTAACATAGTAACATAGTACATAAGGCCAAAAAAAGACATCTGTCCATCCAGTTCGGCCTGTCATCCTGCTAGTTGACCCAGAGGAAGGCAAAAAAAAAAACTGTAAGGTAGAAGCCAATTTTCGCCACTTAAGGGGAATAAAAGATTCCTTTCCGACTCCAATCAGGCACTCAGGATAACTCCCTGGATCAACGACGATGGTGACACAGGCCACGACACCCAATCGTCTCAGTGGGGGGCAGAGTTAGAAAGAACTGGCTCCTTGGGCACGATGGCAAAAATGGCAACCTGTAGACTCACCTGCTTACTACCATGACAAGCAAATCATTGACATCAAGCAGTCTGATGATTACTAGCCATTCTTTTAGACCCTCTTTATCAAAGAAAAATGGGGGAATGTTTCCCTCCCTTCAAAAGGCAGACCAAATTACGTCATAACCAGGAAACACTGTGTATGCTGGTTTTGGGCCACAGACACCTGACAACAGTGTGTCTGAAAGAGAGGCCCCCCGCAGAGGAAGGAAGAACGTGCTGCGAGGAGCAGCGGCGTCCAGGAGGAGAGGTAAGTGTTTTTTTTATTTTATAAAAAATGAGGCTGCTGGGGGCATAATGAGACACAATCGGGGGCATAATGAGGCACAATGGGGGGCTAATGGGAGGCACATGGGGACCTAATAAGACAAAATTAGGGCTAATGGGAGGCACATGGGGGCATAATGAGGCACAATGGGGGGCTAATGGGAGGCACATGGGGGCATAATGAGGCACATAAGGGCATTAAGAGGCATAATGGGGGGGCTAATGAAAGGCATAATGGGGGCATAATGAGGTGCATGGGGCATAATGAGGTGCATGGGGGCATACTGAGGCGCATGGAGGTTTAATGAGGCACATGGGGGCATAATGAGGCACCTGGGGGCATAATGAGGCACATGGGGGCATAATGAGGCACATGGGGGCATAATAAGGCACAATGGGGGGCTAATGAGGCACAATGGGGGGGCTAATCAGGCACAATGGGGGGGCTAATCAGGCACAATGGGGGGCTAATCAGAAACAATGGGGGGCTAATGAGGCACAATGGGGGGCTAATAGGAAGCACATGGCGGCTTAATGAGGCACATGGGGGCATAATGAGGCACATGGGGGCATAATGAGGCACATGGGGGCATTATGGGGGGCTAATTAGAGGCATAATGATGGCTAATGAGGCATATGGGGCTAATGAGGCATAATGGGGGGCTAATGAGGCATAATAGGGGCTAAATAGGCATAATGGGGGGCTAATAAGGCATAATGTGGGGCTAATAAGGCATAATGTGGGGCTAATAAGGCATAATAGGGGCTAATGAGTCATAGTTGGGGCTAATAAGGCATAATGTGGGGCTAATAAGGCATAATAGGGGCTAATGAGTCATAATTGGGGCTAATAAGGCATAATGTGGGGCTAATAAGGCATAATGTGGGGCTAATGAGGCATAATGGGGGCCAATGAGGAATAAGGGCTGATAATGGGGGCTAATGAGGCCTAAGGGTTGATGATGGGGGCCAGTGAGACATAAGGGCTGATGATGGGGGCTAATGGGAGGCATAATGGGGGCTAATGGCATAAAGGCTGATATGGGGGCTAATGAGAAGCATGGGGGCTGATATGGGGGTGATGAGAGGCATAATGGGGGCTAATGAGAGGCATGGGGGCTGATGAGAGGCATGGGGCTCTTATCTGAGGTCTGAGTGGGGGTCTGATTTGAGGTCTTATTGGGGTATGATTGGTGGTCTGGCCTGAGGTGTAATGAAAAATATTTTTTTTCTTATTGTCCCCCTCTAAAACCTAGGTGCGTCTTATATGTTTCCGTTCTGAACGGCAGAGCGGTGCCCACTTCCAGCCCTGAGCCTAGCTGCCCAGAGCACTGATCCTGAGCCGGGTAGAGTCTTCAGAACTGTAAGTATTTACAGTCATTCACTGTAAGGTATATTATATATATATTACTTGTTTTATGGAGTAAGGGTGCTGGGTGGTTAGAAAAGGGGGAGGGAAGGGTACAATGCAGGGGGTAATATAACTAGGGGTATCAGGGTACATTATTATACAGGGGTTATTTAACTTATTTTTGTTTATATTGATAATTATATGAGTGCGGGTTTGTATGCATGCAGAGTGTATTTGTGTTTATATATTTGTGTATGTGTATAATATATATCAATAGAAAAATGGCGGCACTGGAAAAAAAGCCGTAATGTCGGGTGCAGTATCCCAGGGCATAAGCCTATCGCCCAATATATATCGGAAAAAAGGGCAGCACTCCAATATAGTAATGCAGAAATTCACTTTTTTGCACCATAGTTTGTAAACGCTATAACTTTTACCCAAACCAATAAATATACACTTATTGGATTTTTTTTTTTATCAGAGACACGTAGAACAATAAATTCAGAGAAAAATTTATATAGAAAAGTAAAAAATGTCATTTTTTGCAAAAATTTCGGTCATTTTTGATTAATATCAAAAAAAGTAAAAATGTCAGCAGCAATGAAATACCACCAAATGAAAGCTCTATTAGTGAGAGGAAAAGGAGGTAAAATTAATTTGGGTGGTAAGTTTTATGACCGAGCAATAAACGGTGAAAGTAGTGTAGTGCAGAATTGTAAAAAGTGGTCTGGTCATTAAGGGTGTTTAAGCTAGGGGGGCTGAAGTGGTTAAAATAATCCTTTATATAAGTCGCTGTAGTGTAATAGTACATATGACCCCAGGAGCCAAAACATTATGGGGGTCATTTGCTATACTGAAATATGCCTAAATTAGGTGTATTTCAGGCACAGATGGTGGCGTAAAGGTTAGAGATGGGCGTGGCGCGGACGGGGAAGGGGACGGGCCGGTAGGCTCGTCTCATTTACCATTTTCTACGCCTGTTTTAGGCATAGAAAATGGTCCAAATGTAAGACAGCTCGGAAGTTGTCTTACATTTAGAACTGGTGCTGGATGCTCAGAACTTATGGAAAGGCCAGCGCCTCTTCATAACTTTGGTGGATCCACCGCCAGTACAGGGCCTTTATTAAGACTGGCGTTTTGCCCCTATGTTCTAGCTGCAGTCTGATAGAGAGGACAGAGCAGTGGTGCTGGTAGTGATCAAGAAGGTAAAAATATGTTTATTTTTTTAATTTTTATTTTAAACAGCCTCCCTGTAGTTTGCGCCCAAAAATGTTAACTTGGAAACCCTTTAAGCTCAATACTTAGTTTTCCATGGTAATGGTGAGCTTGGCTCTGTTATGGTGGCAAATATTAAGGTCTGTACTTAAATAAGGCAATAAAAAACAGATGTGTGTATTGATACAGTAACAAAATCCAGCTGCATGCGCAGATACAGTAACAGGATCCAGCTGCGTGCATAGATACAGTAACATTACCAAGGTGTGTGCATAGATACAGTAACTTTACCAAGCTGCATGCATAGGTACAGTGACAGAACCAAGCTGAAAGCATAGATACAGTAAGAGAACCCAGCTGCATGCAAAGACACAGTAACAGAACCAAGCTGCGTGCATAGATACAGTAACAGAACCAGCCTGCGTGCATAGACACAGTAACAGAACCAAGTTGTGTTTATAGATACAGTAACAGAACCAAGCTGCGTGCATAGATAGAATAACTGAACCAAGCTGTGTGCATAGATACAGTAATAGAGTCAAGCTATGTGTATAGTTACAGTAACAGAGCCAAGCTGTGTGCATAGATACAGTAACAGAACCAAGTTGCATTTATAGATACAGTAACAGAACCAAGCTGCGTGCATAGATAGAATAACTGAAGAAAGCTGTGTGCATAGGTACAGTAATAGAGGCAAGCTATGTGTATAGTTACAGTAACAAAGCCAAGCTGTGTGCATAGACACAGTAACAGAACCAAGCTGCATGTATAGATACAGTAAGAGAACCAAGCTGCGTGCAGATATAACTGAACCAAGCTGTGTGCATAGATACAGTAATAGAACCAAGCTGCATTTATAGTAACAGTAACAGAACCAAGCTGTATTCATAGAAACAGTAACAGAGCCAATTTCTAATTGTGGATTTTGGTGTGGATTTGATATGGTTTTGCCACAGATCTCAACTTTCTTCTGAAAAAAAAATCCACAGCTAAAGGAAATGTATCACCAAAAATGTTATCTGCCAGTTAAAACCAGGCAGCAACACATATCCTTTTTTTTCTAATCTGATTTTATTTTTTCATTACAGATTTTTTTATTCTGTTTTCTGAACTTGATTATGGGGGGTGCCATCTTGCCTGAGCTGTTCTTAACAGCATTTACAAAGCATAAAAAAACCTTAGGCCCCTTTCACACGGGTGCAATGCGTGACGTGAACGCATTGCACCCGCACTGAATCCGGACCCGTTAATTTCTATGGGGCTATGCACATGAGCGGTGATTTTCACGCATCACATCTGCATTGCGTGAAAATCGCAGCATACTCTAGTTTCTGCATTTTTCATGCAATGCAGCCCCCATAGAGATGAATGTGCGGATGCCGTGCAATTTTCCCACATGGTTGCTAGGAGATGGGGACCCAATCTTTATTATTTTTCCTTATAACATGGTTATGTTCTGTCTTCAGCTGGGGGAGGGGGGGAGGGGGGGTAAAGGACCTTCCGTGATGGGAGCAAGTGATTGGACCATGCGACCCAGTGACGTCACGGAAGGTCCTTTACCACCCCCCCAAGCTGAAGACAGAACAGGAGACCAGCAGCTACGCGATCAAATGGAGGAGGTGAGTTAATTTTTTTTTTATTTTTAACCCTCAATCACCCTTTTTACTTTGCATTCTGTATTTAGAATGCTATTATTTTCCTTTATAACTATGTAATAAGGGAAAATAATAAAATATACAGAATACTCAACCCGAAACCGGACTTGGGTCTGGGTACCAAACATTCAGAATTTTTCTCACGCGCGTGCAAAGCGCATTACAACAGTTTGCGTGCGCACGGAAAAATTGAGCATTTTCCCGCAACGCACCCGCATCTTATCCGGGCGTCAAAGATGACGCCCGTGTGAAAGAGGCCTTAGTGACCAAGCACTTTTTTTTTTTAATCACATTCCAAGAGCTATAACTTGTATGAGGTCTTATTTTTTGCAGGACAAGTTCTAGTTTTTAATGCAACATTTCGGGTACATGTAATGACTGATTAAAGCCAGCTGTTTAGCTAAAACCCCCTATGTTTACGTCAGTAAAAAGGCGTATCAGTGGTCACTAAAATTACTTTATGGCAGCCTCATGGACCATAGACACAACGGTCAGGAGGGGACTCTATTGACTCCTATGTGAGAGTCTTTTAGGCATGCTTTGCGACCAAAACAAAGAAAGAATAGATAAGATTTAACAACTACCTATTGTGAATGGAAGATTGTGTCTAATCTATACACAAAGGTGATATCTCCTTATGATTACAGGCAGGTCTAAAATAATATGTAACTGCAGCAAAGTGATCTGTACAGAGAAAAAACTGCAGGAATGTATGTTTTTTGTTTAAATATAGATGTTTAAATGGAAAATTAAAAATATTACCAAAAACTACCAGTACGCCCTGTGAATTTCCGATCACCGCTGCTCAGCCGGCGGTGATCGGAACAAGGTACCTGCTGAAATCACTCAGCAAGTACCTTGGCCCATTGCCTAGGGGGGTCCTGTGACCCCCACACGTTTCGTCGATCACTGCAAACTGCAGGTCAATTCAGACCTGCAGTTTGCATCGCTTTCTGCGGTCTCTGATCTGATCAGAGAGTCAATTATGCCGATTTTTTATATTTTTAACACGGGCGGTGCGGCGGGAGGTGCGGGAGGCGGTGGTCTAGTGGTTTAGCAGAATGTCAGCACATTGCTGACACTCTGCTAAAAACAGCTGGCATCTGTGCTTGTACAGATGCCAGCCGTTTAACCCCTTCCATACCATGTACGGACCGCTGTATGGAAGGGGTTAACAGGAAGGGAGCTCCCTCCCTCTCCCATCGGGGGCTGCTGTGCCTTTGCAGCCCCCAATTCTTGATGGGAGCACAAAGGGAGGGAGCACCCCTTTCTATTTATCACCCGCTGCTCTTTTCTGGCAGTGGGTGATGGTTACCATGGCAGCAGGATGCCTTCACAGGCATCCTGCTTGCCATGGTAATGGCAAGTCTGATCTGACTTCTGCTAAAGGCAGAAGTCTGATCAGACTAAGTCTAAAGTAAAAAATACAGTACAGTACACTATATAATGTACTGTACTGTATTATACTGACATCAGACCCACTGGATCTTCAAGAACCAAGTGGGTCTGGGTGAAAAAAAAGTAAACAAAAAGTGAAAGGAATAAAAATTTTTAAAATTTAATACACTACACATATTAAGTATCACAGCATCCGTAAAAACCTGCTATATAAAAATATTACATGACCTAACCCCTCAGGTGAACACCGTAAAAAAAAAAATGGTGTAAAAAAACATTTTTTGTCACCTTACACCACAAAAAATGTAATACCTAGCAATCAAAAAGGCGTTTGCCTCCCAATAACCGGTAACCCCCGGGACGGACGCAACACTTGGTCAGTATTATATTCTTGTTACCATACATGTTGTACATTTATTATTGTCACTGGGGGATACATTGGACACCGAGGGAGATCCGATGGAGGATGGTACCATTTTGAGCTTTGTTTGCCCATATTGTGAGCATTGTTGATCTACTTTCCCAGTGTCCAAACACACCAGTGACGCATAGGAGAGCTGCACATGGTTATTGGTACCTGTTTTCAGCTAGTAAAGGAAGGATTGTAATGGGAGGTATGACTATCACCTCTATGTAAATATACCTATGCTATATGTGGAGAGTGCACCACACTTTGAACCTAAAGTTGCACTTATGATAGTATATTGATTGTGCTGAACAAGTGCTGTTTCTGTTACCGTCTTGCCATCATGTACTCTAAAATGTTGCTGGTGTATTTATTATGTATAATTATGTATTATTTTTAATTATGAAAATAAATATTTTTGATATTTTGTGTTAAGTGGTGTGTTTTTCTAGGAGTGTATTAATTGGCGCGATTACACCCATATTTTGGTGCAGTTTATGTGTTAGGTGGCCAAAAATAATATTTACCCTAAAATATTACCAACAAAACTGCCACCTTATCCCATAGTTTCCAAAATTGGGTCACTTTTTTGGAGTTTCTATTGTGGGGGTGCATCAAGGGGGCTTCAAATGGGACATGGTGTCTTAAAACCAGTCCAGTAAAATCTGCCTTCCAAAAACCATATGGCGTTCCTTTCCTTCTGAGCCCTGCCGTTTGGCCATACAGTAGTTTACGACCACATATGGGGTGTTTCTGCAAACTACAGAATCAGGGCAATAAATATTGAGTTTTGTTTGGCTGTTAACCCTTGCTTTGTTACTGGAAAAAATGGAAAATTTGCCACAAAAAAAATCAAAAATCTGAAATTTTATCTCCATTTGCCATTAACTCTTGTGGAACACCTAAAGGGTTAACAAAGTTTGTAAAATCAGTTTTAAATACCTTGAGGGGTGTACTTTCTTAGATGGAGTCAGTTTTTTGGAGTTTCTACTCTAGCTGTATGTTAGGGGGGCTTCAAATGGGACATAGTATCTAAAAACCAGTCCGGCAAAATCTGCCTTCCAAAAACCACATGGCGCTCCTTTCCCTCTACACCCTGCCGTGTGCCCGTACAGTTGTTTACAACCACACATGGGGTGTTTCTATAAACTACAGAATCAGAGCAATAAATATGGAGTTTTGTTTGGCTGTTAACAATAGCCTGGTGACTTGAAAAAATTGATTAAAATGAAACATTCAAAACCAGACCACAGCCATAAACTCCTTAATTCCTGGCCTCTGACCTAGAGGTGGCAACGGTCTGTGGCCTCCAGGACACTTTATATAAACAGACTCAGGTAGTGAACCACTTGAAAGAGGTTTATTACTTTATGATACGAGCGAGCTGAGTTCATTCTGGAGGGAGGAGAGGCGAGCAACTCTCCCTGTCTCTAGAAAAATCCCAAAATCATATTCTGGTCATAACTCTAATATACCGCTTAATAGAGGTTATTGACATATGCCATTGTAACAGTCAAGAAATGTCGGTTAGGCTCATATCAAGAACCACCCACTTGTGATAACCCTGGCTCAGGAAATCGGTTCTCCTGATTGGGGCCACGTGGACACCCCGTGTTTGGTACCTCTGTGACCCCAACCCTGAGAGATGAAAAATTAGCCCACAATCATCGGGCGGGTGTTCTTCTGTGCCGAGTTATGGGCAGAAATCAATTCCAGACCAGATTTCAGTGTGACTGACAGGTCATAAACTTCACAACCCACCCATGTGTCCCGCCTTACAGGTGACTGCCTGGACCCGTCCTCATAAATTGGACAGAGCAGATTGTACTCTGTTCCCCATTTTGAGGCCAATCTGATTGAATGAGGATCCGTGTTTCTGTCTTGCCTCAGGACCTGATAGCTGCAGTCTCTGTGTGAGTAACGTAAGCGTCAGTCTTCATTCATCCCTTTTATTTTAAAACTGTTCTCTGTATATGTCTGTATGCTTCTGTTTTTTCGGTAATATCTTTATTTTTATTAAAACCTCTTTTTCTTAACCTAGCACAGGCAATATTTTTAAGGCAATTAGAGTTCCTAATTTTCAGCTACCTGTTTGCTTTAAATGCGAATCTTTCTCTGAAGGTGACTGTTGATGTCTGATAGCTCCTGTGTGAAGTGTGGATAGTGGGGTATCCATCCTCTGTGTACGTGCTGGGACTCTGTGTGCGGTCTTAGTACCAGTTATATAATAGACCGAGGTGTGTGGGGTAATTGATCCCACGGACAAGGTGAGGACAGCAGCCTCTTAGAGGAGAGGTCTGTGTCTGGGTGGTAAGTTTTCCTTGAAGGCCCTGTGTGTGCGGCAGGAGGGATTCTGTGTCCGCCAAGTCCCACCAAGTCTGATCTGGCAGATCGGGTTGGTTAGACCAGACCGCCAAGTCCCACCAAGTCTGATCTGGCAGATCGGGTTGGTTAGACCAGATTGGTGGTGGTTGTTTGCTGTGTGAATAAGTGTGTGGGCTGGTAGGTGGAAGAGGAGTTCTTCCAAGCCTAGGCTCCTGTAAAGTTCCTTAATTTTTTTAAAGGAACCGGTAACAATTTGATCTCCCGTGCAATCTGGTAGATTGTAAGAAGCAGGGTGACCAAATTTGATAGTGTGTAGTGTCAAAACTTGTCCCGATTGATTGCTGGCATCTGATCCCGGTCTGTTCAGGTACTGCGGTCTGGGAGCTTGGGGCGAGTTCATGACAGTTTCTATTATGTAATCCTCACAAAGTGACTTCAAACCTGAACTGGTCCCTAAAAAGTGGATTTTCTTCTAAACTTCTAAGCCTTGTAACGTCCCCAAAAAATAAAATGGCATTCCCAAAATGATCCATTCATGAAGAAGACATATGGGGAATGTAAATTAATAACTTTTTTTGGCAGTATTACTATCTATTATAGAAATAGAGAAATTGAAACTTGGAAAATTGCTAATTTTTAAAAAAAAATTCTAAATTTAGTATTTTTTTATAAATAAAAATACATTTTTTGACTCAGTTTTACCAGTGTCATGAAGTACAATATGTGACGAAAAATCAAATCTCAGAATGGCCAGGATAAGTAAAAGCGTTTTAAAGTTATCATCACATAAAGTGACACTGGTCAGATATGCAAAAAATGGCCGGGTCCTTAAGGTGAAATAGGGCTGAGTCCTTAACCCCTTTAGGACACATGACGTACTGGTACGGCATGTTTCCCGAGTCCTTAAGGACACATGACGTACCAGTACGTCATGAGTAGTTCCGATCACTGCTGCTCAGTAGTGATGAGCGGCAGGTGCCATATTCGATTTCGACGAAATTCGCGAATATTCGAATGAATATTCGTTTCATATTCGTCGAAATCGAATATTCGTCATTTTTTCTAGTTATCGCGATTAACATGCGATTTAAATAATCGCATATTGCGATTTGTACTTAAGGCTACTTTCCTATTGGTTTCATATCTAGAATTAGCGAGGATGACGAATATGACGAATGTATTCGTCTATTCCTCAAAACGAAGATAACGAAGTATTCTACATCTTCGTTTTAGCTACCTATTCGTCAACTTCGCTAATTCTAGCAATCAAATAGGAAGGTTGACTATAGAGACAGCTGTGTTAAATTCGCTATGCGATTTTTTTTTTTTTTTAATAAATAGAATACTTATAATAATTTTATCAAGTAATATAATTATTGTATTAAAAAAAAATCGCATAGCGAATTTAACACAGCTGTCTGGTAAGTCAACCTTCCTATTTGATTGCTAGAATTAGCGAATAGCGAAGTTGACGATGACGAGACGAATAGGTAGCTAAAACGAAGATGTAGAATACTCGTTATCTTCGTTTTGAGGAATATGACGAATACATTCGTCATATTCGCTATTCGCTAATTCTACCAAGCCAACCATAACTTCCGTGCTCATGGAGCGTCCCCATCACCATGGGAACGTCTCCATATACTAAAATGTACTGTCGGATTTGAGGAATTACGTTGAAATCGCAATGCGATTAATTCAAGTTATATTAATCGCATTGCGATTTCAACTTAGAGCTGGGTTTATAATGGGTCAGCTTGCTAGAATTAACGAAGTTAACGAATATGGAATATAGCAGCAGTGCTAAGTTGAATTCGCAATGCGATTAATTTAACTTAAAGTATTCGCATTGCGATTTCAACTTAGCACTGCTAGTGCATAGCTATATTCCATATTCGTTATTCTAGCCTATGTAAGATAGCAGTGCTAAGTTGTAATCGCAATGCGATTAATATAACTTGAATTAATCGCATTGCGATTTCAACGTAATTCCTCAAATCCGACAGTACATTTTAGTATATGGAGATTCTCCCATGGATGGGGACGCTCCACATGAGCACGGAAGTCGGCAGAAGCGGCAATGGGCACTGACTAGAGCAGCCAGGAATCCTCAGGACAGGTAAGAACTACTTTTGGGAAGTAGGAAAGAAAAAAATATAACTAAAAAAAAAAAAAAAAAAAAAACGAATATTCGAAATAGCGAATTTATAGCGCTATATTCGAAATATTCGCGAATTAGCGAAGTGCCGATATTCGCTAAAAAAATTCGCTTTTCGAATATTCGCGCTCAACACTACTGCTCAGCTGGCAGTGATCGGAACAAGGTACCTGCTAAAATCATTCAGCAGGTACCTTGTTACAATGCCCCCCCCCCCCCCCGTATGGGCGATGGCTGCAAACCGCAAGTCAATTCAGACCTGCGGTTTGCAGCGCTTTGTGCAATCTCTGATCCCCGCGGTCTGTGACCGCGGGGATCAGAGAGTTAATGCCCCCAAAGTCTTCATCTTTAACCCCCCCCCCCTCCGCAGCCTCCAATCATATTATGGCGGCGGGGGTGCAGGCAGCGGGAGGCGGTGCGGCAGGCGGGCGGGATCGCGATTGCGATCCCCCGCCCGCCTCCTCTATGATATTCCCTGGTGTCTAGTGGATCTATCAGAGTGTCAGCACATTGCTGACACTCTGATAGAAACGGCTGGCATCTGTGCTTGATCAGATGCCAGCCGTTTAACCTCTTCAAAAATCCAGTCCAGCAAAATCTGCCTTCCAAAAACTATATGGCGTTCCTTTCCTTCTGCGCCCTGCAGTTTGGCCATACAGCAGTTTACGACCACATATTGGGTGTTCGTGCAAACTGCAGAATTGGGGGAATAAATATTAAGTTTTGTTTGGCTATTAACCCTTGCTTTGTTACTGGAAAAATTGGATTAAAATGGAAAATTTTACAAAAAATTGAAATTCTGAAATTTTATCTCCATTTGCCATTAACTCTTGTGGAAAACCTAAAGGGTTAATGACGTTTCTAAAATCAGTTTTAAATACCTTGGGGGGTGTAGTTTCTAGAATGGGGTCATTTTATTATGTAAGCCTCACAAAGTGACTTCAGACCTGAACTGGTCCCTAAAAAGTGGGTTTTTGAAAATTTCTGAAAAATTTCAAGATTTGCTTCTAAACTTCTAAGCCTTGTAACGTCCCCAAAAAATAAAATGGCATTCCCAAAATGATCGATACATGAAGTAGACATATGGGGAATGTAAATCAATAACTTTTTTTGGCGGTATTACTATCTATTATAGAAGTAGAGAAATTGAAGCTTGAAAAATTGCTAATTTTTCAAAATTTTTGGTACATTTTTTATTTTTTTATAAATAAAAATGAAATTTTTCGACTTCATTTTACCAGTGTCATGAAGTACAATATGTGACGAAAAAACAATCTCAGAATGGCCTGGATACGAAAAAGCGTTTTAAAGTTATCACCACATAAATTGACACTGGACAGATTTTAAAAAAATGGCCTGGTCCTTAAGGTGAAATAGGGCCATGTCCTTAAGGGGTTAAGGGGTTAAAAACACGTTAAACATAAAATGTGATTTAAACAATAGGCCATTTTCTGATGACACATTCCCTTTAAAACTGCAAACTTGATTGAAATGCTGCAGATTCGGAAATCTACTCAGGTAATTTTACATGCAGAAAAAAATCTGCAAAGTGTACATGAGATTTGTCTAATACACTTTGCTGGTACTGTACTACACTGCGGTTTTTCCACACATGTATCTATGCACGCAGCTTGGTTCTGTTAATGTATCTATGCACGCAGCTTGGTTCTGTTACTGTATATATGCACGCAGCTTGGTTCAGTTATTGTATCTGCACGCATCTTGGTTCTCTTACTGTATCTATACATGCAGGTTGGTTCTGTTACCCTGGGTTCACACCTGAGCGTTTCTGAGACGCACGTTTTACGAGCGTTTTTGTCACACGTATTACATCGCGTTTTTGCAACTAGGAAACGCGCGTCATACGCGCGTTCGTGACTCTGGAGACAAAATTGAAAAAGGCATATCTACACTTTAACCCTAAGTTCACACTTGCGCGTTTTACAGCGCGTTCGAACGCGCTGTAAAACGCTCAACACGTTCAAACCAATGCTTCCCTATGGGACTGGTTCACATTTTCGCGTTTTACTTACTTACTTACTACCACAGTAGTCAATCACAAGAACGTGCGTACGACGCACGTTTCCTATTTTCAAAAACGCGCCGTAATACGTGCGACAAAAACGCGCGTTTCTAGAACGCTCAGGTCTGAACCCAGGGTAACGCGTGTTTTACGCGCGTTCCCATTGAAGTCTATGGGTGCAAACGCACGACAAAACGCCCCAAAGAAGCTCAAGAACTTCTTTGAGTGTAGGGCGTTTTACAGCGTGTTCAAACGCGCTGTAAAATGCTCAGGTGAGAATCATGCCCATAGGGAAACATGAGTTTTCTCCTGTTGAGCGTTTTACAGCGCGTTCGAACGCACTGTAAAACGCGCAAGTGTGAACTGAGGGTTACTGTATCTATGCACGCAGCTTGGTTCAGTTATTGTATCTGCATGCAGCTTGGTTCTCTTAGGCCTCTTTCACACGGGCGCCCGGATAAGAGGCGGGTGTGTTGCGGGAATATGCACGATTTTTCCACGCGGGTGCAAACGTTTGTAATGCGTTTTGCACGCGCGTGTGAAAAAGTGCCATGTTTGGTACCCAGACCCGAAGCCAGACTTCATCACTGAAGTCCGGTTTCAGGTAGAGTATTCTGGAGAATTTATTATTTTCCCTTATAACATGGTTATAAGGGAAAATAATAGCATTCTTAATAAAGAATGCTTAGTAAAATGAAGATGAAGGGGTTAAAAATAATAAAAGTTAACTTACCTTAGCCACTTGATCGCGTAGTTGCGATCTGTCTTCTCTTTTCCAGCATCAGCTAACAACTAAAGGACCTGTGATGACGTCACATCACATGGTCCAATCACATGGTCCATGGTGACCATTGCTATATATTCGCTATTTCGAATATTCGTTTTTATTTTTTTTTTAGTTGTTAATCCTTGTTGCTCTTTGGTTGTCTTCCCACTTCCCAAAAGCTGTTCTTACCTGTCCGGAGGATTCCTGGCTCCCTGCCCGCTCTAGTTAATGCCCGTTGCTGCTTCTGCCAACTTCCCGTGTACATGAAGCGTCCCCATCCCAATGGGAACGCCTCCATGCTAAAAAGTACTGTCGGATGTGAGAATCACGATCTCACAAATTTGACTAAGTTGTAATCGCTATGCGATTAATATAACCTGAATTATTCGCATTGCGATATTCGTTATGTTCTAGCAATACAACCATTAGGAACCCAGCTTTAAGTTGAATTCGCAATGAGAAGATATACTCGCACTGCGAAATCAACTTAAAGCTAAATTCCTAATGGTTGTATTGTTAGAATATAACAAAGATTGAGAATATAGTGCTATATTCATGAATTTGTGATATTCGTCATCTTCGTTATATTCTAGCTATACAACCATTAGGAACTTAGCTCTAAAATCAATTCGCAATGCGAGTACATGTTACATAGTAACATAGTACATAAGGCCGAAAAAAGACATCTGTCCATCCAGTTCGGCCTGTCATCCTGCTAGTTGATCCAGAGGAAGGCAAAAAAAAAAAAACACTGTGAGGTAGAAGCCAATTTTCCCACTTAATGGGAGTAAAAAATTCCTTCCCAACTCCAATCAGGCAATCAGAATAACTCGCTATTATTCGCTTTGCGAATGAAACTTAGTGCTGAGTTGCTAATGGTTGTTGCTAGAATATAATGAAGATTGAGAATATAGTGCTATATTCGTGATATTCGTTATATTCTAGCAATACAACCATTAGGAACCCAGCTTTAAGTTGAATTCACAATGCGAGTATATGTTCGCATTGCAAATTAAACTTAGAGCTGAGTTCCTAATGGTTGTATTGCTAGAATATATAACGAAGATTGAGAATATAGTGCTATATTCGTGATATTCATTATTTTCGTCAATTCTAGCAATATAAGTTACAACCATTAGGAACTCAGCTCTAAGTTTATTTCGCGATGCAAATATAAATTCGCGTAACATTCGCAATATATAGAATAATGACGAATATTCGATTTCGACGAATATATGACGAATATTCAATTGCATATATTGAATATTCGCAAAATATCGCGAAATCGAATATGGCACCTCCCACTCGTCACTACTCTTAACCCCTTAAGGACCAGAGGTTTTTTATTTTTTGCAGGGGTTTTTTTGTGCTCCCTGCCTTCCCAGAGCCATAATCTTTTTTATTTTTTGGTTCACATAGCCATATGAGGGCTTGTTTTTTGCAGGACAAGTTGTACTTTCCAACGCCACCATTTAATATTGCATATGATGTAGTGGAAAGCAGGAAAAAAGTTCCAAATGGGGTGAAATTGCAAAAAAAAAGCAATTCCACAACAGTTTTGCATGTTTTTAAATTCTGACGTTCGATATGTGATAAAACTGACTGGTTATTTTTATTCTACAGATCAGTATGAATCCGGCGATACCCTATATGTGTAGGTTTTCTTGCGTTTTGATAGTGAAACAAAAATTCATAGGGGCCATGTTTTGACCCCTATAACTTTTCTTTAATTATATGTACGGAGCTGTATGGGGGCTAATTTTTTTCGTAATAATCTTATATTTTTATTGATACCATTCCGGGATGTGTAAGACTTTTTGATCACCTTTTATTTAATTTTTTTTGGAAAATGAAGCGACCAAAAATGGTGAATCCACCATTTGGACGCTTTTTTCCGTTTTGCTGTTTGACGTATGGGGAACATTTTTTAACATTTTTATAGTATAGGCGTTTTCGCACACTGCGATACCCATGATGCGTATTTTTTTAATTTTTTAATTTTTATTAGGAAAAAGGGGGGTGATTTGAACTTTCATGTTTGTTTTTTTTTGTTTTTTTTTTACACTTTTATATAGTTCCCATATGGATCAATAACATACAATCATCTGATTGCGATTATCATACATTCCAATGCAATAGCATTGGTATGTATGAAAAAAATCGCATATTTCCTATGGAGCCTATTACAGGCAAGGCTCCATAGGAAATACTACAGAGCAGCCTGGGTTTCATTCATAGAAACCCAGGCTACTACAGGCGGAGTCCGGTTCCTCCGATCGCCACATGGGAGAGCTGGAGCGCAAACCGAAAGTAAAACTTTCGGTTTGTGCGCACTCAGTTGTCATGGTCAGGATTGACCACGGTATCTGAGGGGTTAAATGTCACGGACATTAGCTGCGGGTGTCTGCCACAAGAACCATACCCGCGAATAAGGCGCCGCATGAAGCAGGACAGGACACAGGATGTACGGGTACGTCCTGTGTCCTTAAGAGGTTAAAAATAGAGTTGAGCGAACTTGTGTTTTAAGTTCGGCGTCCAAAGTTCGGGTTCGGGTTATCCAAGCATCCCATTATGGATTCCGCTACCACGGACCATAACGGCATTTGTAATCCATAAGGGGATTCTTCAATGAACCTGAACCTTGGACAACACGAAGGACCTGGGGTGACGTCACCGTCTTGTGATCAGTGCAGGGGGCGTGGCTCAGTACTGGATTAGATAAGAGGTGGTAGCCTACGACCTCTTATCCAATCCAGTACTGAGCCACTCTTCCTGCACTGATCACATGACGGTGACGTCACCCCAGGTCCTTCACGCCGTGTTCCAAAAGCCATTATGATCCGTGGTAGCGGAATCCATAACGGCATGCTTGGATAACCCGAACCCGAACTCTGGACGCCGAACTTAAAACACAAGTTCGCTCAACTCTAGTTAAAAGTTTAACTCTAGTTAAAAGTTCAGCAAATTCCATGTTAGAAAATCCAGTTGCGGTTCCTTCCCTTCTGAGCCATGACGTATCCCCAAACAGCAGTTTATGATCTTTGTGTGCTACTGTACTCATGAGAAAATGCAACATAGCGCCTAAAGACCATTCCAGCAAAATCTGCCCTCCAAAAATAATATGGCACTCCTTGCCGTCTGAGCACTGCCGTGTGCCCATACAGCAGTTTACGACCACATATGGTGTGTTTCTGCAAACTTTAGAATCAGGGTAATAAATATTGAGGTTTGTTTTGTTGTTAACTCTTGATGTGTGGAGGAGGTGGGGGACGTGGAGGTGTAGGTGGAAGAGCCAGGTGAGGAAGCCAACACTGTTTCTGTTTTGTTTTTTCTATGTGTCCGTCAATTCTGTGTGTAACCTTTAGACATTTTTTGGGGTACAGCTGGTATATTTCTCTACTCTGCCAATATAAGATATAAAAATCTTGAACCAGGAGGTGGAGGTCCGAGTGTAGGAGAAGAGGGACATGGAGGTGTAGGTGGAAGAGGCAGGGGAGGCGGGTGAGGAAGCCAACACTGTTTCTGTTTTATTTTTTTCCACGTTTCTGTTCTATTCAATTCTGTGTGCAAACTTTAGCTATTTTTTGGCGTGCCGTCAGTATATTTCTCTACTCTGCCAATATAAGACATAATAATCTTGAACCAGGATGTGGAGGTCTGAGTGGAAGAGGAGATGGATGTGGCGCTGCAGGTGGAAGAGACAGAGGAGGTAGCCAACATTTTTTTGGGGGTTTTTTTTGTTTGTTATTTAGTTTGTGGAGGCCCCAAAACATTGGTAAATGGCACATTGCCTGAAGAACTGCCACGACAGGGAACTTCTTTGAGCTGGGTTTGGTGTGATCTGTCCTTCAGGGCGGTGGGCAGTAGCAAGCGTATTGGCTGGGGGCCCGCTGGTCTGCCTTTGCACCCTGCTCCCTCTTTTGCTGTGCAGCTGGAGCTGTGTGACCCCTACCTCTTCCTCCAAACTGCACAAATCATTGAGACGACCTGGATGCCATGTGAGGTCTAGGACCTAGTCATCCTCCACGTCATCTTCCAGCAACTCCTCACCCCTGCCCTCCTTGTCGGTCTGCACAGAAAGCAGCAACAGTCGATATAAATTAATTTGTACTGTAAAAAAAACATTTCCAGAACTCTGGTTCGGTTACAAGTGGTACCTTAGAACCGAACCAGAGTTTGGTAAATGTACAAATTAATTTCTGAAGTTATTACACGACGTCTCGCGAGACTTCGCGAAGCAATAACTTCGGCTCATCAGAGCCAATACCTTCTAATACTGTACGGAGCTCCTACTCTGTACAGTATTAGAATGAAGTTTTATGCGAATAGACTTTGGATGTTTCATCCGAAGTCGATTCGCTCATCCCTAGTGATGGGTATCAGGTTTGCTTCTGCCATGAGTAGAGAACCTTCAGGTGGTGGCTTGTACTGTCTTTGAGGGGGCTGTATCGGTGCAGCAGTTAACAAACACTAGCTGGCCTATGCCTCATCCTCTGTGTCTGCTCCCTGCATCCATAGGTGAAAGGCGGAATGACAAGCTTAATTTTTCCACCTCTCTGCCCTTCAGACCACAGCACTAACTCTATTGGCACCATTATTTTCTGATCAGAAACAGGTTGGATGCGGTAATAGTCAGCGCTGCATAGTGTGCCCTGCCATTGCGCTGCATGTTCGCCTCCTGTGTGTGACCACCGTTGCGGGCACCGCCAGGGGCGGACTGGGTGCTTAAAGTGACCTTGGAAAAAAATTTGACTCAGTCCCAGGTTGTAGGCATGTTCAAATTAACACAATGTGGGCCAACACAGGGAGGAACAACAAAAGTAGGTGGGGCACCATAGTGCAGCATAAATACCACCCCTGCAGAATCAAATATTACAGTGCAGCACATCATACTGCTGCCCTTGCCACAGTATCCAAATGTATCACTGTCCTGAGCACTGCAATACATTTCAATTCAGTACAGCATCTGTGGCCATGAGTACACGATGTTCCTAGCATTAACTACTTGAGAGTTTAGAGCAGGGGTAGGCAACCTTTGGCTCCCAGCTGTTGTGAAACTACAACTCCCAAGCATGCATAGTTGCTCTGCTCTTCTAAGACCTTACATAGAAATGAATGGAGCATGCTGGGAATTGTAGTTTCACAACAGCTGGGAGCCGAAGGTGGCTTGGACAGCCCCCCAGGGCATTAGCCCACCTGGAAATTTCCCTTTAGGGTCTATGGCCAGTCCGCCCCTGGGCACCGCTCTGCCAAAGTGCCACCTCCTCCTCTGTGATCTGGTCTGGGCTTCTCCCTTTATGCGGGCGGCGGACACCACTCTGCCTGAGTACCGCCACCTCATTTATTACTATTTATTTGAAAGTACCATTAATTCCATGGTGCTGTACATCAATATACATAATATAAAAAAACAGTAAGCAAGAAACTATTAACAGACTGGTATAGAGTGGGAGAGGACCCTGCCCGCAAAAGCTTAAAATCTACAAGGGAAGGGGGAAGAACACAGTGGGTGAGGGTAAATGCCATTAATTTGGCTGTGTGGTGGCAGCATACTTATTGCAGGGGGTAGGCTTTCCTGAAGAGATGGGTTTTCAGGTTACTTATGAAGGTTTGGATGTTGGAGGACAGTCTGATGTGCTGGTGTAGTGAGTTCCCGGGTATGGGAGAGGCACATGAGAAATCTTGTAGTCGATTGTGTGAAGAACAGATGGGAGGAGAATAAAGAAGTAGATCGTTTATGATCTATCATCTGGACTGCTCCCCCTATGCTGGCAGCTTCTCCCTCCCTAACTGCCCTTATGAACTATGGGGTTCATGGAAGGTTGAGAAAGGGGCTAGGCCTGACACATCATTATATATACTGGCACTACAGGGAGCATAATACATACTGGCATCACTGGGGGCAGCCTGGACACCTGCCACAGGCACGGGGGGGGGGGGGGGAGGTTATTTGGGGGTCGCACTGCCAGGCGGTTTATTTTCATGGTGGAGCATGGAGCTCCCAGGCAGCCACACATCGTGTTGCTGGCTGTGTGAGAGGAGCAGTGAAAGCCCAGGAATCAGCACAGCCAGCAGCGCAATGTGTTAGTCGTGCTGCTGCTGGGAATGCAGGATGAATGTGCTGATCATCAGGACAACAGGTACGTTTTTGTGTTTTTTATGGAGCTGGAGAGGGCACTGCGGGCCAAAGGGGAGCACAAAGAGGACATAACTATAGTGAGGGGACATAAAGGTGGTTATTACTACTGTGAAGGGGCACAAAAGTGGGCATGACTACTGTGAAGGGGCACATAGGTGGCCATAACTACTGTAAAGTACTGTCACTCCTATACCAATGCTGCCAGATCCTCTCTTCCATTATGATTTTTGTCCAATGAGTGCTCTAATCCTGGTTTGATCACTGGCTGCAGTGATCACATGAACCTGTGGTGGAATATAATTGCTGGACCAGAAAACAGGGGAATGGGCAATATATGGGAACAGGATGTCTCACTTCAGCAAATGGCATTTATCATGTAGAAAAAGTTAATATAAGGCACTTAATAATTTATTGTGATTGTCCATATTGCCTCTTTTGCTGGCTAAACTGATTTTTCCATCACATTATACACTGCTTGTTTCCAAGAGGTTACAACCACCCTGTAATCCATCAGTGGTGGCTATGCTTGCACGCTATAGGAAAAAGCTCTGGCCTCTCTGGTGGCCTAGGACTGTGGTAGTGCACATAGACACACATACGCAGTGGATCCTGTCCCAGCCACATTGTATCTGGACTGCAGTAGTGGTCATAACTAGAGATGAGCGAATTTTTAAAAAATTCAATTTGGTCGGTTCGACGACTTTTCCGAAAAGATTTGTTTCGATCTGTGAATCGCAGTAAAAACAGCGATTTCCTGGCTGCAGAGAGACTTATAGTGGTGTAGAACACTGTGCCTTGCATTAACACACATATGGAGTCTGCTGTGGTAGTGAAACCACACTGTGAGTCAGTATGACACACAGATGACAGGCGTCGCTGTTAGAATCACTGCACACTTTATTTATTTGGGCAGTTATGGGGCTAAAACTGACCAAATAACTGAAGTGTGAACTCAGTCTTACAGGTCAATGTTAGCAACAGGTATAAAGAACCGTGCAGAGGTCCAAGATCCCACTATAGCGTGAAAAAACGCACTCCTTTTACACCGTCGTCAGCTGATTCCACATAGATATCTACAGAACCTGTTCTATTAAACGTTTATACTAGTAGAGCCCTCCTGACAGAGTGGAGAGGGTGTCAGCAATAAGTTTGTGTTGATGTCACTGATTATTTTTCCCTTTCTCTTATCCGTCAGAACAGTAACCCCCAAAAAACGGATCCTGTCTGTTGAGCATCTGCCTTTACTCTGTAAGCATTTGGTCAGTAATCCATCAGTATTGCTAAAGCCCCCCCAAAAAAACAGGAGTGAATCCAAAACAGAGATAACACGTGAATGGAATATTTGCATGTCTTCTGTGTTTTGTACCCACTCCTGCTTTTGGCTACCAAATCATAAGCCAATTCAAAACAGGGACCATGTCATACAGGCCTTACAACTGCTACATAGACAGGATTCGTTGTGCGCCTCATTTTTCCTTCCTTCTGACAGATTAAATAAATGATGATGTCAACAAGACCAAAAACGCAAAATAGTGGCCCAGTCATGGAGTGGGGAGGGTGGGAACAGCATGAGAAGTCCACAGAGTGGCCCAAAAACAGAATGTTGAGGTGGCAGCAGAATGAGGAGACAACAGAGTGGCCCAGTGACATAGTGGTGAGGTGGCAGCAGCATGAGGAGACCACAGAGTGGCCCAGTCACAAAGTGGTGAGCTGGCAGCAACATGAGGATACCACAGAGTGGTGAGGTAGCAGCATCATGAGGAGACCACAGAGTGGTGATGTGGCAGCAGCATGAGGACACCACAGAGTGGTTAGGTGGCAGCAGCATGAGAAGACTACAGAGTGGCCCAGTGACATAGTGGTGAGCTGGCAGCAGCATGAGGAGACCACATAGTGGTGATGTGGCAGCAGCATGAGGAGACCACAGTGTGGTGAGGTGGCAGCAGCATGAGGAGACCACAGAGTGGTGATGTGGCAGCAGCATGAGGACACCACAGAGTGGTTAGGTGGCAGCAGCATGAGAAGACTACAGAGTGGCCCAGTGACATAGTGGTGAGCTGGCAGCAGCATGAGGAGACCACATAGTGGTGATGTGGCAGCAGCATGAGGAGACCACAGTGTGGTGAGGTGGCAGCAGCATGAGGAGACCACAGAATGGCCCAGTGACATAGTGGTGAGGAGGCAGCAGCATGATGAGACCACAGAGGTGTGATGTGGCTGCAGCAAGAAGAGACCACAGAGTGGTGAGGTGGTATCAGCATGAGGAGACACAGAGTAGCCCAGTGATATAGTAGTAAGCTGGCAGCAGCATTAGGAGACAACAAAGTGTTGCGGTGGCAGCAGCATGAGGAGACCACAGAGTGGCCCAGTGACATAGTGGTGAGGTGGCAGCAGCATGAGGAGACCACAAAGAGGCCCAGTGACAAAGTGGTGAGCTGGAAGCAGCATGAGGAGACCACATAGTAGTGAGCTGGCTGCAGCATGAGGAGACCACAGAGAAGCCCAGTGACATAGTGGTGATGTGGCAGCAGCATGAGCAGACCACAGAGTGGTGAGGTGGCAGCAGCATGAGGAGACCACAGAGTGGTGACGTGGCAGCAGCAAGAGGAGACCACAGAGTGGTGAGGTGGCATTAGCATGAGGAGCCCACAGAGTAGCCCAGTGACATAGTGATGAGGTGGCATTAGCATGAGGAGACCACAGAGTGGTGATGTGGCAGCAGCATTAGGAGACCACAGAGTTGCCCAGTGACATAGTGTTGAGGTAGAGCAACATAAGGAGACCACATAGTGGTGATTTGGCAGCAGCATGAGGAGACCACAGAGTGGCCCAGTGACAGAGTGGAGAGGTGAGGGGCAATATCAGTACCAGCTAAAGATGGTGGGTGGCAGTAGGAGCACCTGGCATCAGGTGTTGCATCAGGCGGGTTGCAGCATTAGAATTGTAGCTTAAGCAGGTAGTCAGAAGAAACAGGTCTCTTTTGTCAAAGTGTAGGTGTGGAACCATGGATGATCTAGTCTGATGCATCAGTGACTGATGTTTGAAAATCCTGGCTGATCCACGCCTGATTCATCTTTACAAAGGTCAGTTTCTCAACATTCTTGAGGTAACTATTGTCGGGCATTTTCATGAGTGTATATGATACCTGATCATATTATAGTCCAAAATAGATGCTCATTGTCTTTAAGAGACAGGCTGAACCAAAGTTTTCATACACGGCTGGAACAGGCCAAGATTTGAAGTCACACAGAGTTCAGTCTGTGTAAAAAGTTTATACTGAATACAGAGAATATTGTTTTAAAAGTTATTGCCACAGATGTGGGCTTATCTGTTGGGAGTACACTGGATTCTCCAGACATGTTTTAGAGAACAAGGCCCATTCATACCATAATGGCCCATAGATCAATAGTGTCAGAGAGACTCCAAGTTGTCTATCTTTAGTTGATACAAAATGTCTACATTTATCCTTATCTCTGATTTACGACGATGAGGGTCAAATGTATATGATGCAAAAATACCCTAGTTAAGTCTTTATGGTATGGTGTTAATAGCTTGCACAACAGTGCCATCCCGAGACGGATATCGTTACACCATCCTCCATAGTTGCATTATGGGTAAACATGATCTCATAGGATCTTATTACATATGTTTACACCCCCTTAATTGATTGGAGAATACTAATCCAGGGGGTGGTAATGTTAGATTACAAGGGAGATAATTACCCTAGATGGATAGAGCATCAAAAAGAGAAAGGAAGAAGTGAGAGAGGCAAGAGGGAGAAACTAAGAAACAAAGGAGGAAGCATAGCATTACTACATTGCAGCCTACACCCAAGATTGAGGGGTCTACCCAAGATGAAAGCCATGGTGATGGACCATCCAGCTTTCCTAGGAGCAGAAGTGAGATTCCTGCTAGGACTTGGTAAGAAACAAAAAGAATGATGTTTCATTTTATTAAGACTATTTAGATAATGCGGGTAAAATCATAGCATCTATGTTGGCGAACATATTAATTAATTGATCATCTCCATATTGAGATGTAGTCTTAGGATATTGTAAGGCTTCATTCTACCTGCAGAAGAATCAAGACTCATAATCTAGCAAAGTATTAAATGATTGTATATATATATATATATATATATACATATATAAATATATTGATAGTAGCATTCTTAGCCAAGCTAGGTGATAAATTCCCACTGGAAAGATTTGTTTCAAGTTCTTCCCATTTCTGTTGTTGTCTTAATAGTCTTACCAGGTTATACAGATATGAAAGTAGTATTGACAGAAGTATTAAAAGTAGTCTAGGATTTGACTACTATCTTCTAAGTTATATACTTGAATAGATTTGCCCATTACTACATGTGAGGTGTATTTTAGTTTGGTTAGAGAGGGGTGGGGAATGTATTTATCATTTCATATAGATGTCTAGGATTAGACACGCCTCTGAACAGGAGTAATATATATAATGTAACTTCTTGTTTTGATATCCTGATTCCTAACCAAATAGCTTTGTTATAATGTGACAAGCTGCTCGTACCCACATGTGTTTATTTACTTATTGTGAAGCTTCTAGTGCCTGATATCAATGCCATATATATTAATTGGCAGATATCATTGTTTATTTACTCATTTTAAGCTTGTAATGCTTTATATAACGCCATATATATTCATTGGCATATATCATTGCGTTATGTACTAGTTTATGTTTATAATCTTGTAACTAATAAACTTTGCATATTTTTATAATATCTGCGTATTATTTAATGTCAAAACTACATCTTTAGCATTAATGTCATCTCTCATGAAAAGAACTTATTATCTGAGGAAATAGTCGGCCTCAGATGTGAATTGTATCGATTGGGTTATCTACAATTCACCAGGTCATAATTTCAGGTAGTTATGAAAAAAAATATTTTTATGACCAAAATTAATAATTCTTAATTGAATTATTATAAACCCGACACTATGGCCTCCGCCGCACTAAAGACCTGCTCTGATGCCACACTGCTGGCCAGGCAGGAAAGCTTTTCCAGGGCAAACTCGGCCAGTTGCGGCCACAAATCGAGTTTGGCTACCCAGTAGTCCAAGGGATATTCGATGTGAGGTGGCAGGGTGCACTCAATGTATGCCACAACCTGCTGGTTCAGGTTCTGCTCTATGTCTAGCTACTGCTGCTGGTGAGTAGTTTCTTCAGTAGGTGAGTGAAGAAAACTTCTCATCAGCGACTCTAGACTTAAGTTGCTGCTGATGGAGCTGGTACTGCTCCTGCCCCCCCTGCCCAGCAGCCATGGCAGTGGAACATAGGCGCAGAGGGCCCCCGGTCAGACCTGTGTGAGGATGGGCGATGGCGCACATAGGCAGCGGCCAACTGACTACATAGGATGTCTCAATAGTAGTTCAGTTTGTCCTCCCTCTCAGCAGGTGTAAAAAAGGCCCCCATTTTGGACCAGTAGAGAGGGTCTAACATGGTGGAGAGCCAGTAGTCATCCCTCTGCCAAATGGTGACAATTCGGCTGTCACTACGCAAGCAAGTGGGCATGCATCGGGCCATTTGCGCAAGTGACTCGGACGGACTCCCTGCCTCCATCTCCACTACATACTGCCACAGTGTGTCTGGGTCCTCTGCCTCGTCTTCCTTATTTCCCTGTAACTCCTCTGGCTGCTCCCGCTCTTCCTCTCCTGTCACCTGTATAAAAAAAAAAACACCCATTTCTCTACACATTGCTTGTGCTCGAATCTCCTCCTCCTCTAGTTTAGCCCCCACAGTGCTCATGTGGCCGTGAGATTTAGTCACCAAATCGCCAGATTTAGCAGCATGTGCTCCAGGTGTCATGCATGAGCTGCCACTGGGTAACATCGAAGTTACACAGGGGAGTACCTCTGTCCGCCTGTATCATCAAGAAATCGTCTATGGCCTTTCTCTTTTCATAAAATCGGTACAACATATGGAGGGTGGAATACCAACGGGTGGAAACATTGCATATCAGCCTATGTTGGGGGATGCCGTTCTGCCGCTGCAGCTCAAGGAGGGTGTGCTTTGCGTTGTACAAGTGGCTAAAGTGCATGCAAAGTTTCCTGGCTATTTTCAGGATGTCTTGCTGATGGGGTGAAGACTTCACATGTTGGCGCTGCCATGCACTTTGGCAGACACAGACAGGCTCAAGGACTGGCCCACCTTCTGTTCTACATATGTGTGCAGGGCTGGTACTGCCTTTTTGGCAAAGAAATTATGGCTCGGCACAAGCCATCAGTTCTCTGAAAGGTGCAGAGTCCACCACTTGGAAAGGGAGGGACTGCAGCACCATAAACTTGGCCAGGAGCACGTTCAGCTTCTGCACCGTTGGATGAGTGCACACATACTGTTGTCTCTTGGCAATCACTTTGGTGATGAATTGCTCACGGAATGACTGACGAGGAGTAGGAGGACAAGGAGCAGGAGCCAAGCCTACGGCATATAATACTTCACGCGCTGAGGGAACTGAAAATAACAGAGTAAGGTTCAGGACAGGTGGGGGCACAGGGCCTGCTCCCGGGCCATGGCAACTAAGCGTCATGTCAGAGGAACCCACCGACTCTTGGCTGGGGGTGTCTGATGTCACTTGCGACAAATCTCGAAGACCGAGTGAACCATTCAAGCACTGCTGGGTTGCTGGTCAAGCACCCTTCTTCTGCTGCCTGCGACAGAAACATTTTGGCCACCGCTCATTTGAGGGGCCTTTGAAGGGCCTGTCACCTGTCTGTCTGACATACTTTATAATAAAAGAATTAAATTAAAATAATACCCCCCAAAAAAGGCTGTAGTACAATGTAACTTTTCCTATTACTATTACTACTAGTGAACATCCATTTACATGAATGGGATGATGATTGTCCTTGGATTTGATACATATTTAGTTGCAGACTCTGTGGCAAAATCTGAGTCAAATCTGATACATCTGAAGAATCATAGGCGTGCGCGCGGGGTGTGTCGGGTGTGCCTGTCAGAGCCGGGAAGCCCTGAAAGAGCTATACTCACCTCTTCCTTCCTGGTCCTCGGAGCTCCACTGTGAAGGCTGCGCACAGTGTGAGGCCGCGCTGTGACCTTACACTGTGCGCACCCACACAGCAGACTGTACAAGAGGATTACTGAGTGAGGGCGGTGAGGACCGGCGGCGTCCGTAGCAGTAACGGTAAGTGTTTTTATTTATTTATTTGGGGGCTGATGGAGGCACTGGGGGCTGAAGAGGGGCACTGGGGGCTGAAGAGAGGCTGATGGGGGGCTTATATGAGGCACTGGGGGCTGATATGAGGCACTGGGGGCTGGGATGAGGCACTGGGGCTCTTATCTGAGGTCTGATCGGGGGTCATTCACATTGGGGTCTGATCTGAGGTCTTATTGGGGTCTTAACATTGGGGGTTTTATTGGGGCTGTCAGCTGAGGTCTGATTAACATTGGGGGTCTGATTGGTGGTCTGACCTCAGGTGTAATGAAAAATATTTTTTTCTCATTGTCCCCCTCTAAAACCTAGGTGCGACTTATGGCCCGGGCGTGTGTGTTTCTGCTTTAGAGTGCATCATATCAGCTCCCAGTGCCCCTCTTCAGCCCCCAGCAGCTTCTCTTCAGCCCCCCAGTGCCTCAAATCAGCCCCCAGTGCCTCATACCAGCCCCCCAGTGCCTCATATCAGCCTTTCATTGCCCCTCTTCAGCCCCCAGCAGCCTCATATCAGCCCCCCCAGAAGCCTCTCTTCAGCCCACAGTGCCTCCATCAGCCCCCAAATAAAATTAAAAAAGCACTTACCGCTCCTGCTCCGGACACCGCCGCTCCTCCCCGCCCGCACTCGCTAATCCTTTTGTACAGTCTGCTGTGTGGGCATGCACAGTGTGAGGTCACAGAGTAGCCTCACACTGTGCGCAGCCTTCAGAGTGGGGAGCCCCGAGGACCAGGAAGGAAGAGGTGAGTATAGCGCTTCCCGGCTCTGCGAACTGGGGGCTGAGATGAGGCACAGGGGCTCTTATCTGAGGTCTGATTGGGGGTCATTAAGATTGGGGTTTGATCTGAGGTCTTACTGTCCCCCTCTAAGAATATTTTTTTCTTACTGTTCCCCTCTAAAACCTAGATGTGTCTTATGGGCCAGAGCATCTTATAGGGCAAAAAATACGGGTAAGTTTAAAAATGATTTCTTCTCCCTTCATTTTATTGATGCGGGTCTGTATGTATGTATGTATGTATGCAGAGTGCATTTGTGTACATATATGTGTGTGTATGTGTATATAATATATACATACATACACACGCGCACGGTGTGTGTGTTTGTGCTTTATGCCTCATGCACACGTCAGTGTCAGTTTTGGATTAGTGGTAACACTAGCAGTGTTCAATCAGTGTTTGCTCCCGTGACAGAACCGTGTTGGGTCCGTGGATCCGTTTTTTACTGACACTGAGCAGCTGGAAAATGATTTTCAAACAATCTCTTTTTAATGATCCGTAAAACACGGATGCAACACGGATGGCATCCGTGTTGCATCTATGGTTTTTTACGGACTCATTGACTATGATGGACGTGAGAGATCCAGGAACACGGACAAGATAAGACATGCATCCGTGCTTAAAACACAGACCCACGGATGGTGCTAAAACACTGATGTGTGAATACACACATTCAAATAAATGGGGACGTGTGCTGTCCACGGAGAACACGCACAGCACACATACGGAAAAAACACTGATGTGTGAATGAGGCATTAGGGTGCACACCCTTATGCTATAGGATGCGCACACCTATGTGTAGAATGTTAAGGTGCCCATAGACCTTCAGTAGCTAGCAAATATTTGTCCGGCCAACAGATTTCTCTCTGTGGGCTCTTCAGTCTCAGGTTTGGTGGGTTAGTCACTTGATATAAAAACTCCTGTGTAACAAGCCACAACTCCTAACAAGCCTTAACGTGCCATAGTGTCCCTAGAATATATTCAAATGTTGGCAACTATGGATTAATGCACCTTACAACTTTAAAAAACCACAGTGTGTGGCAACATGTCTACAAAACCGAATTACAATTACCATACATATGGTAGAAAAACATTTTTATTGTGTCTCATTTGAAGACCTAAATCACATAAATGTCTACAATAATAAAAAGTAAATGCAGAAAAATGCTAAGAGAGTGATACCCCCCAGTCACTGGGTTTCCCTGCATGTCCTACTAATATGCATATCGTTGCTGTAATGAGAATAAGATAATAAATCCCTGTTACAGAGATGTGAATAAAAATCTCCCACCACTAACAGTACCATATCCATCAATAAGTGGTGTTGCGGTACATTCCCCAATAATCAATCAAATCACTGTACATATTAGTGCATTGAGGGATCACTATAGCAAATTATCACCACATTCAATCCAATAGGGATCTAAATTTCCTCTTTGATGGATACATAGAGACATAAAGAAAGTACAATACACAATTGGCACGGAGATAAGTAAGGCTACTTTCACACTAGCGTTTTTTGCGGATCCGTCATGAATCTGCAAAAACGCTTCCGTTACAATAATACAACCGCATGCATCCGTCATAAATGGATCTGGTTGTATTATGTCTTCTATAACCATGACGGATCAGTCTTAAACCCCACTGAAAGTCAATGGGAACGAATCCGTTTTCTCTGACACAATCTGGCACAATAGTTTTGGTGTCCGCCTCCAGAGAGGAATGATGACTGGACGGAGGCAAACCGATGCATTCTGAGCGGATCCTTTACCATTCAGAATGCATTAGGGCAAAACTGATCCGTTTTGGACCGCTCTTCAGAGCCTTGAACGGATCTCACAAACAGAAAGCCAAAACGTTAGTGTAAAAGTAGCCTAAGACCTACAGACCAGAAGCTGGTTGCACTCTCTTTATGTCTCTATGTATCCATCAAGGAGGAAATTTAGGTCCCTATTGGATTGAATGTGGTGATAATTTGGTATAGTGATCCCTCTTTGCATTAATATGTATAGTGATTTGATTGATTATTGGGGAATGTACCGCAACATTACTTATTGATGGATATGGTACTGTTAATTGTGGGAGATTTTTATTCACATCTATGTAAGAGGGATTTATTATCTTATTCTCATTACAGCAATGATATGCATATTAGTGGCACATGCAGGGAGACACAGTGACTGGGGGGTATCACTCTCTTAGCATTTTTCTGCATTTAATACACAATAAAGATGTTTTTGTACCATATGTGTGGTAATTGTAATTCGGTCATGTAACCCTTAATCCCTTCAAGACCAAGCCAGTTTTCACCATAAGGACCAAGCCACATTTTGCAAATCTGACATGTTTCCCTTTATGTGGTAATAACTTTGGAACGCTTTTACTTACAGTATATAAGTGATTCTGATAATGTTTTCTTGTGACATATTATACTTTATGTTGGTGGTAAATTTGAGTCAATATGTTTCACCTTTATTTATAAAAAATTCCCAAATTTACCAAAATTTTTTAAAAATTCTGAAAATGTTGAAAATTTTTTCCAAAACCAACTTTTTAACCTCTTAAGGACTCATGACGTACCGGTACATCATGGTGTCCTGGTACTTAAGGACTCACGACGTACCGGTACATCATGAGTATTTCCGATCACCACCGCTTCAGTGCGGGGTGATCGGAACAGAGTGCTTGCCGAAATCATTCGGCAGGCACTCTGTCCCAATGCCTAGGGGGGGTCCTGTGACCACCCCGTATCGGCGATCGCAGCAAACCACAGGTCAGTTCAGACCTGCGGATTGCTGCATTTCTGGGTTAATCGGGTCTCTGGTGAACCGATAACCCGGTACAGGATGGTGATCGGTGGGGTGATAACACCCCACCAATCACCATGCTTAGATCCTGTGAGGTGATCGTGACATCTCCTCACAGGATCACATCTGATTGGCTGCACGGGCGGGAGGGGGTTAACTCCCCCTGCTCTCCTCCTCCTCCATTTTGCTTTGGAGGAGCGAGGAGAGAAGAGCCTGCTGCAGATCGGGACCCAGCACCCAGCCTTCACCCCGCAGCACCCTCCTGTGCCATCCAGAGTGCCTTCTGGCACTTGCAGGTAGGTTAGGGAAAGCCAGGGCAAGCATTCGTTCAGGCAGGGAGAGTTCAGGGTTAATTTACTTTTTTGTGTTGCATCACCCTCTTAGGGTGTCTGGGGTCCACAGCACAGCTGTGTGACCCTAGACCCCCCCAGGGGTGCTGCAGCTTGCCCCCTTGCCCCCCCACCCGACTCCACCTGTTTTTGGGGTGCATGCGTTTTTTCTTTTTGCGTATGCTGTCAGTGGCCGGCACTTCTTAGCGTCCGGCCACTGTTAGCGCATCTCCTACTCCACCGGACGGCTGATCAGCGAGTCTGAATTTTTTTTTTATCCCTTTACACATTTTTTGGCTCTTTTTATTTATTTTTTTTAGTTCTTTTTTTTCCCCTGTTCGCTTTAAGGAAAAGTCGTGAACACCCGTGCCCCCACACACACGCACACTAAATAAAGTTTTTCACGCACGCACATACACACACACCCACACACTCCCCTATGGCCCGCCGGACGTTCTCGGCTGAGGAGGCATATGCCAAACTTGCCTCCGAATCTGAGAGTCCCAGTGAGGACGAGGAGGACCCCATGTTCCTTTTGTCATCCACGTCCTCCTCATCATCTAGCGATGATGAGCCCCCAAGGCGGCGGAGAGCAAGGGGACCACCATGTCAGGGACCCTGTGGCCCACCCTAGTACGAGCAGCTCTGGGGCTCGTACTAGTTTCGTGGCCTACCAGGTCAGTTCACCTGAGCCCCCTGCAGGTGAACTTGGCTGGTGTACCCCAGAGAACTTTGAGCCCGCGATTCCTGATTTTGTTGGTGAATCAGGAATCCAGATTTACACAGTGGGCTTCAATGAATACGACTTTTTTTTTTTCAGTGACCAACTGGTAAATCTAATGGTGGAGCAAACGAATCTGTACACCCAACAGTTTGATGCTCAACATCCGGGCTCTTTTTTGGCTAGGCCCGGTGGCTGGACGCCGGTCAGTGCAGCCGAGATGAGGACATTTTGGGGCCTAGTGATGCACATGGGCCTAGTCAAGAAACCTAGTGCCAGGCTGTACTGGAGTGGGGACGTCCTCTACCAGACCCCACTTTACAGTACGACCATGACATGTCCCAGATTTGAGGCCATCCGGAAATGCCTGCATTATGCAGATAATGCAGCATGTCCCCCTCAAGGTGATCGTTCCTATGACAGTCTGTATAAGATACAACCGGTCATCGATCACTTTGGGGCCAAATTTTTGGAGGTTTATGTACCTGGAAGGGAGGTCGCGGTTGATGAGTCTCTCATTGCTTTCAAGGGGAGACTCATTTTCTGCCAGTATGTTCCCTCAAAGCGGGCGAGGTATGGCGTGAAGCTGTACAAACTTTGTGAGAGTACCTCAGGGTACACTTACAAGTTTTGTGTATACGAGGGACGAGATTCCCATATAGAACCCCCAGAATGTCCTCCCACTCTGGGTGTAAGCGGGAAACTTGTGTGGGACCTTATGTACCCACTGCTAGATAAGGGTTACCACCTGTACGTGGATAACTTTTATACTAGCATTCCCTTGTTCAAGTCCCTCGCCGCCAGATCCACATTCGCTTATGGGACCGTGCGAAAAAGTCAGCGCGGCCTCCCTACCGTTCCCCTCCAGGTACCTATCCCCAGGGGTGAGACCTGTGCCCTTACCAGTGAAAACCTGTTGCTGGTATAAGGACAAGATGGATGTCTTTGCACTGACCTCAATTCACGGTAACGGCATCTCCCCTGTCCCTGTGCTAGGTACCACGGCAACGGTCCTCAAGCCCGATTGTATCGTAGACTACAATCGGTATATGGGAGGAGTTGAGCTCTCTGATCAAGTCCTCAAGTCATATAATGCCACGCGCAGATCCCGGACATGGTACAAAAAAGTTGCGGTCTACTTGGTACAGGTTGCCTTGTACAACTCTTTTGTACTGTTCCGGAGCACTGGCAACACAGGGAAATTCATTCAATTCTATGAGGCAGTCCTCAAGGACCTGATCTTTTCTGAGCAGGCTGGAGTACCTCGGGAATTGGAGGCGCCCGGATCGTCCCTGGCCGACACTTTACAGGTGTGGTCCCCCATACTGGAAAGAAGGGACGAACCCAAAAAAGATGCAGAGTGTGTCACAGGAGGGGGATACGAAAGGACACCACCAATCAGTGTGACACATGCCCCGATCATCTGGGCCTCTGCGTTATTGGTTGCTTCAGGGAGTACCACACTTCCATGTAGCTACTGACAATCGGATAAAAATTATGGTTCTCAGACTTGAGACACCCCAAACATTTTTTGCAAAAATTATAGTTTATAAATCTAAAATAATTTAAAAAATAATTTAAAAAGTAGACAAATTATGTATCGCCGCATCCGTAATATTCTGGCCTATAAAAATACCCCATGACCTAACCCCTTAGATTAACACGGGGAAAAAAAAGTGCAAAAAAAAATGCGTAATAGCAAGCGATCAAAAAGTCACATGCCCCCCAAAATAGTGCCATTAAAACCATCCCCTCATCCCGCAAAAAATGAGCCCCTACCGAAGACAATCGGGTAAAAACTTTAAAAAAACTGACTGTTAGACTGAAGAGATAGTTACATTTTTTTAGTTTGTGTCAAATAGGATAATATAATGTGAAACAAAAAAAATGTTAAAAAAGTAGACAAATTAGGTATTGTCGCGTCCGTAATAATCTGCCATATAAAAATACCCCATGACCTAACCCCTTAGATTAACACAGAAAAAAAAATATATTTTTTGTCACCTTACGTAATAAAGCGCGTAATAACAAACGATCAAAAAGTCACATGCCCCCAAAAATAGTGTCATTAAAACCGTCCCCTCATCTGGCAAAAAATTAGCCCCTACCTAATACAATTGGCTAAAAAACTCTAAAAAAAATGACTCTTAGACTTTAGAGATACAAAAATTTTCTTTGTATCAAAAAGGATAATAGTCTAAAACCCAAATATTTGTAAAAAAGTAGACTTATTAGGTATCGCCGCGTCTGTAATAATCTCCTCTATAAAAATACCCCATGACCTAACCCGCCAGATTAACACGGTCCAAAAAAATATTAAAAACGGTGCCAAAACAATCATTTTTGGCACTTTTCCATTTTAATCTGTCTTTACCGGTAAAAAAGCAAGGGTTAACAGCCAAACAAAACTTAATATTTATTACCTTGATACAGCAGTTTACAGAAACGCATGTGCCCATAGTGTACAGGAGACGCGCAACCCACAGCGGGAGAGCCGGGATCGCGCTGCTAAAGGAAGCACACAAGTTACAGCGGGAGAGCCGGGATCGCGCTGCTAAAGGAGGCATACCGCGCATGCGAGCGCGGTCCCGGCAACTTTAGCTAATGTCAGTTATGCAGCAGAGGGGCGGGGTTAAGGCAGGGAAGGCAGAGCTGGAGTCAAGGAGGCCGCTGCCCCCTTGACTTCTATCTTGACTTCTGCAAGGATTTTAAAAGGTGATTTTTAAATGATTTTAAATACAGGAAAAGCGCAGGAAACACTGTTGGAAACGTTTTGTGGTGCACTATCAGGTACTGTTCATGGTTTATGAAGTCAATTCCAGGTGACAGGTTCGCTTTAAGGGGTTAAGGACCAGTTCAGTTATGCAGTCACTTTGTGGGGCTTACATAGTAGAATCCACCCATATATAACCCCATTTTAGAAACTACACCCTTCATGTTATTCAAAAAAGATTTTACAAACTTTGGGTGTTCCACAAAAATGAGAGGAAAATGGAGGTGAAATTTCAAAATTTCACTTTTTTTTTTGCAGATTTTCCATTTTAATCTATTTTTCCAGCAAGGGTTAACAGTCAAAAAAAAAATCTATATTTATTACCCTGATTCTGCAGTTTACAGAAACACCCCAAATGTGGTCGTAAACTGCTGTATGGGCACAGGGCAGGGCGCAGAGGGAAATGAGCACCATATGGATTTTGGAGTGCAGATGTTGGGGTGTGTCAGATCAGGGCTAGCCTCCCTGGCACTCTTCCCTGTACCCGCTTTCTAACTGTTACCCAGCTAGCTACCTCACTTTCCTCAGCCTCCTCACTGTCACTCCCCCACCCATCTACCCCAAAGCGGGCTTGCTCGGTAAAAAGCAAACTGTTTTGCAAATTGTCAACGCTTCTCAGTGTTGAAACTTGCCTGTTTAGAGACTTGATTAGCGATTCCAAACCGGTAACTTGCTCACATTTTGAACAAAGATATACACCCTTGAATGGCTGTTCCAGAACTGCATACATCATACAAAATGTGCACTGGACGGTGTTGTCAATTGTGCAACACATACTAAATAGGGATTAAAATACAAAAGCGAAAAATACAATCTAATGTAGTAATAAGAAACTGACTAATTGCAGTCCCCCACTGAAGTCCCTGAATCTGAAGTCACTTAATCTTAAGTCACACACTTATACAAACACACACTTAATCAAACACGCGCCGTTCAAACTTGCGTTATATGCCTGCTTTAAATGGAGTTCTCAGAACAAGCCTGTTTTTTTTCCTCTGGATTCAAAATGTAGCCAACTAAGAAAGGCCATAGGCCTAACTAACTGGGACAAAGTCCTCTAAAACAAAAATACAGCCACAAAATGGGATATCTTTAAAAGCATCCTAAAATCTCATTGTGAGAGATACATACCATATGGGAATAAAAGGTTAAGGAACAAAAAGAAACCAATGTGGATAAATAGAAATGTAAAGAAAGCAATAAATGACAAAAAGAAAGCATATAAATCACTAAAACAGGAGGGTAGCGAGAAAGCACTGAAAAACTATAAGGAAAAAAATAGAACATGTAAAAAACCAATAAAAGCGGCCAAACTAGAGACCGAGAGATTAATTAAAAAAGAGAGTAAAACTAACCCTAAAATGTTCTTCATTTATATAAATGTTTAAAATGTTAAAATCTGAAGGTGTCAGCCCTTTAAAGAGTAATGAGGGGGGAGATGCAGAGAGCAACGAGGAGAAAGCAAACGGTTAAATATTTTTTTCTCCAATGTATTCACTAAGGAAAAAAAACTGTCAGATGAAATGCTGAATGTAAAAATAAATCCTCCATTAAAAGTGTCCTGTCTGACCCAGGAAGAAGTACAACAGAGACATAAAAAGATTAAAATAGACAAATCGCCAGGACCGGATGGCATACACCCCCGTATCCTAAGGGAATTAAGTAATGTCATAGCCAGACCCTTGTTTCTGATATTTGTGGACTCTATACTGACAGGTAATGTTCCCCAGGATAGCAAATGTGGTGCCAATATTCAAAAAGGGTACAAAAACAGAGCCCGGAAACTATAGAACGGTAAGTTTAACATCTGTTGTGGGGAAACAATTTAAAGGTTTTCTGAGAGATGCTATCTTAGAGGATCTCAACGGAAATAAGCAAATAACTAGTGTTGAGCGCGAATATTCGAATAGCGAATTTTTTAGCGAATATCGGCACTTCGCTAATTCTCGAATATTGCGAATATAACGCTATATATTCGCTTTTTTGAATATTCGTTTTTTTTTTTTTTTTTATTGTTATATTTTTTTCTTTCCCACCTCCCAAAAAGTAGTTCTACATAATACATTCGTCATCTTCTTCTACCAAGCCAACCATAGTAAACCAGGTCTAAGTTGAAATTGCAATGCGATTAATTCAAGTTATATTAATCGCATTGCGATTTCAACTTAGATCTGGTTTCTATGGTTGGCTTGGTAGAATTAGCGAATATGATGAACGTATTCGTCATATTCCTCAAAACCAAGATAACAAAGTATTCTCCATCTTCGTTTTAGCTACCTATGCGTCAACCTCGCTAATTCTAGAAAACAAATAGGAAGGTTGATTATAGAGTCAGCTGTTTTTAATTCGCTATGCAATTATATTACTTTGCTTTTTTTAAAAATAAATTGAATAATTATAATACTTGATAATTATTCTATTTATTAAAAAAAAGCAAAGTAATATAATCGCATAGCGAATTAAACACAGCTGTCTCTATAGTCAACCTTCCCATTTAATTGCTAGAATTATCGAAGTTGACGAATATGGAGCAAAAATGAAGATGGATAATACTTTGTTATCTTCGTTTTGAGGAATATGACGAATACATTCGTCATATTCGCTAATTCTACCAAGCCAACCATAGTAAACCAGGTCTAAGTTGAAATCGCAATGCAATTAATTCAAGTTATATTAATCGCATTGCGATTACAACTTAGCACTAGAGATGAGCGAACTTTAAAAAAAAATCCAGTGCTGAGCCACGCCCCCTGCACTGATCACATGACGGTGACGTCACCCCAGGTCCTTCGGCTGTTCAACAGTTCGGGTTGGTGGAAACCGCCCCTTATGGATTCCATATGCCGCGATAGTGGAATCCATAACGGGATGCGAAGTTACCACAACCTGAACGCCGAACTTTTTTTTAAAGTTCGCTCATCTCTACTTAGCACTGGTATATAACATATTAGGCTAGAATATGGAATATAGCAGTGCTAAGTTGAAATCGCAATACGATTACTTCAAGTTATATTTATTGCGATTTCAACTTAGCACTGCTGAATTCAATATTCGTTAACTTCGTTAATTCTAGCAAGCTGACCCATTAGGAACCCAGCTCTAAGTTGAAATCGCAATGCGATTAATATAACTTGAATTAATCGCATTGCAATTTCAACTTAGACCTGGTTTACTATGGTTGGCTTGGTAGAATTAGAGAATATGACGAATGTATTCATCATATTCCTCCAAATGAAGATAACAAAGTATTCTCCATCTTCATTTTTGCTCCATATTCGTCAACTTCAATAATTCTAGCAATCAAATAGGAAGGTTGACTATAGAGACAGCTGTGTTTAATTCGCTATGCGATTATATTACTTTGCTTTTTTTAAATAAATAGAATACGGTAATTATAATACTTGAAGATTATCATATTTATTAAAAAAATAATAATAATAATATAATCGCATAGTGAATTAAACACAGCTGTCTCTATAGTCAACTTTCCTATTTGATTGCTAGAATTAGCGAAGTTGACGAATATGGAGAATACTGTGTTATCTTCGTTTTGAGGAATATGACGAATACATTTCTTCGCTAATTCTAGATCTCAAACCAATAGGAAAGTAGCCTTAAGTTACAATCGCAATACGCGATTATTTAAATCGCATATTAATCGCGATAACTAGAATAATGACGAATATTTGATTTCGACTAATATTCTATCAAATATTCGCGAATTTCGTCGAAATCGAATATGGCACCTGCCGCTCATCACTACAAATAACGCCATATCAGCATGGCTTCATGAGGGATCGGTCATGCCAACTTAATTTAATCAGTTTCCATGAGGAGGTAAGTTCTAGACTTGACACTAGCAAATCAATGGATGTCGTATATCTGGACTTCTCCAAAGCCTTTGACGCTGTACCACATAAAAGATTAGTATATAAAATGAGGATGCTCGGACTGGGAGAAAATGTCTGTAAGTGGATAAGTAACTGGCTGAGAGATAAAAACAGAGGGTGGTCATTAACGGTACACACTCAGATTGGGTCACTTCAATATATTTATTAATGATCTTTTAGAAGGCTTGCACAGTAAAATATCTATTTTTGCAGATGACACTAAACTGTGTAAAGTAATTAACACTGAAGAGGACAATATATTGCTACAGAGGGATCTGGATAGATTGGGGGCTTGGGGAGATAAGTGGCAGATGAGGTTTAACGCTGACAAATGTAAAGTTATGCACATGGGAAGGAATAATGCAAGTCACCTGTACATACTAAATGGTAAAACACTCGGTAACACTGACATGGAAAAGCATCTAGAAATTTTAATAATCAGCAAACTAAGCTACAAAAATCAGTGTCAGGCAGCTGCCGCCAAGGCCAATAAGATAATGGGTTGCATCAAAAGGGGCATAGATGCCCGTGATGAGAACATAGTCCTACCACTTTACACATCACTAGTCAGACCACACATAGAGTACTGTGTACAGTTCTGGGCTCCTGTGAACAAGGCAGACATAGCAGAGCTGGAGAGGGTTCAGAGGAGGGCAACTAAAGTAAGAACTAGAATGGGGCAACTACAGTACCCTGAAAGATTATCAAAATTAGGGTTATTTACATTAGAAAGACGACTGGGGGGAGATCTGATAACTGGATAAATATATAAGGGGTCAGTACAGAGATCTCTCCCATCATCTATTTATCCCCAGGACTTTGACTGTGACGAGGGGACATCCTCTGCGTCTGGAGGAAAGAAGGTTTGTACACAAACATAGAAGAGGATTCTTTACGGTAAGAGCAGTGAGACTATGGAACTCTCTGCCTGAGGAGGTGGTGATGGGGAGTACAATAAAGGAATTCAAGAGGGGCCTGGATGTATTTCTGGAGTATATTATTATTACAGGCTATAGCTACTAGAGAGGGGTCGTTGATCCAGGGAGTTTTTCTGATTGCCTGATTGGAGTCGGGAAGGAGCCTTAAGTGGGGAAAATTGGCTTCTACCTCCCAGTTTTTTTTTTACCTTCCTCTGGATCAACTAGTAGGATGACAGGCCGAACTGGATGGACAGATGTCTTTTTTCGGCCTTATGTACTATGTTACTATGTCGCTGGGATAATTTTAAGTTTCCATGTCACATTTAAAGACCCTCTTATGCACCCCTAGAGTAGAAACTCCCAAAAAGTGAACCCAATATTGTAAACTATGTGATGAGGGGACAGTTTAATTGGTACTACTTTGGGGTACATATGATTTTTGAGTGCTCAATACTACGCTTTTTGTGAGGGAAGGTAACCAAAAAACGGATGTTGTGGCACAGTTTTTATTTTTTGTCTTTACAGAGTTCAGTTTTACATAATAAAGCATTTTTGAAAACAAAAAAAATAATGTTTTTGTGTCTTCATTTTCTGAAAGCTACATTTCTTTTATTTTTATGCCGATCGTCTTGTGCTGACATTTTTATTGGTACCATTTTTGGGTACATATGATTTTTGATCATTCATTATCACACTTTTTGAGGGCAAGGTGACCAAAAAATTGCGATTTTGGCACAGTTTTCATTCATTGATTTTTTAACAGCGTTCAACTGAGGGGGTAGATCATGTGATAATTTTATAGAGCAGATTGTTACAGACACGGTGATTGCTAATCTAACCTAAATGTCTACTTTTGACGTATTTCAGTATTACACAATAAAAGTATTAAAAAAAAAAAGTTTTAGCATCTCCATTTTCTGAAAGCCATATTATTATTTTTAGGGGCTCATTAATTGCAGGAAGAGACAACGGTTTGATTGGTACTATTTTGGGTTGCGTTTGACTTTTTGATCACTTGGTATTACACTTTTTGTGACAAATATATGTGGCGACTATAACACATATATCACTCCAGTTGTTCTGCAGTTAATTAATGATTGTATTTCATAGCTGCACCCTGTGGTCAAGCTCATAACCATAATACTCACCACATATATCTGTGTACACTGCACTATTATACCTTGTACTTGTCACATCAGTACACATACAGTACACACACACATCTATTATGCAGTATAATAGATGCAGTGGACATAGGTATGTAATATACCCAGCAGTCTACTGATAGGGGGTCATTTAATAAAAATGCTGGTCTTAATAACCCCTATATGTTGTTATAACAACATAATAATAATAACCCCTATATGAAGTTATGAAGATGTGCAGGTCTCAACTAACCGTTGCGCTACAATCTGCGCGTGAAATACGCCTAATATAGGCATATTTCAGTATAATAAATGACCCCATAGTATATACAGCAGTGTACTGACATGTAAGGCACAAGCTGTAATTTATACCTCATACCTCACATATCAGTACACTGCTGTATATACTGCCCGGGAATGTGTAGTGGGAGAGGCTATGAATAGGACATGGGGGCCCAATTTAGATTCTTGCTAGTAATTTCTATGTATGTCTTTGATCATTGGTACTTACTCACACATACCCAGTACAGCCCACAGAATTGTAAAACTGGGACAAGGAAAGATACATGTTTACTGATATTCTGATACCCAGTGACTCTCTACCTTGCCTAAATTGAATATATGTGGGCAAGATATCAATTGCTTTTCTTTTCTAATGATAATATTTAATAAAGTATACGTTTTAGTGCTTTTTTGTCAGACAATTTAACCCTAGGTCAAGATCTGTCACGATAGGTAGGTAAGAGAGGAAATAACCGAACACAGGAAAACAAAATGAACAAATGACTAGACCTAAAAGCTAGGGAGAAAAGGGTAATTTCCTAGTGATCCCTAAAAGCTTTCCCTAAACTGCTGTGCCCATGTGCATACCCTAATGGTGGATATGCACATGCCCTCGTGCCTAAATCTGTACACCCTGGGCTAACCCTAAGCTGTAGGGAAAAGGGAAGAGGCAAACTGCCTCTTCAGACCCGGAGGAAGCAAGAGTCTCCCTAGAGACCTAGATAAAAGACACAATAAGAAATAACAGAGAGGACTTGTCTAGAGCAGTGTTTCCCAACCAGTGTGCCTCCAGCTGTTGCAAAACTACAACTCCCAGCATGTCAGCACAGCCAAAGGCTGTCCGGGCATGCTGGGAGTTGTAGTTTTGCAACAGCTGGAGGCACACTGGTTGGGAAACACTGATCTAGAGCAGAGCTGGAGCAGACGATCCACCACACATCCAGAGTTCACAGGAAAGAACTATAACCCGCACAGGCCACTGGGAGAAGGAGGGATAAATAGCCTCTAACAATCAAACCCAGTACACCTGAGGGAAGGTGGATCCAGCTCAAACCCAAAAGAAAAAAAAAAGGGATGTCAGACATGTGCAGCCAGTCGTACAGGCCTCCGCACATTCACAGGGCAGGGCGTGACACCATCTGTGCAGTAATTGAAAATGCTCATTTAAGACGACATTCACTATGCAAAAATATCTTTAATGACTGATGAAAATCTTTTTGATCTCAGGAGTGAGAGCTACAGATATATGCATATCTCACAGAGACTTATTGAAGATGGTTAAATAAGGTTTTGAATATTATGTTTACTCCAACTTTATTGATTTTCAAAATGTGGAAGATACAGAACAAAAAGGCTGTAGACATAAAATAATCATTATTGCACGAGCACGCAGGATACCCAACATAGTAAGCACAAGCATGCCCTTAAATAGTGCTACACAATTTGTGGTAGCAAACAAATCGATAATACAAGGTAAGTGGAGGCAAACTTTAAGCCTATGACATACAGGAACTGTATCAAGTTATAATCTACTATAGCATTGATATTCCTAAAAAGAAACCAATGTAAACTCAACAGAATACAATATATGGGGTAGAGGGGGAAGAAGAGAGGGGAAGGAGGAAGGGAGAAAAGGGAGGAGGGGAACGAGCGGGACTGTGAGTTAGTTCTGAAGCCAAACTATTTCTCCAGTAAAGAGAAAAAGGCACCTCTTGCCTGAGTGCCTTCTGAGAATTTAGTAAGTGAGTCAAGTATGTTATTTGACCTTGGCTGTCTCAAACCTATCCTGTAAGGTTTTAAATATTAATATAGTTTATTTAATTTTGGTGAGGTTTTCTTTATTTTTTTTTTTTATTTCACTTATCCATACTTGTGTGGCCTGTGTTTCAAATTTCCCCTATACCTTCCGCCTAAGTTTGGAGTTCGCCTTTTTATCACAAAAAATGGTGCAAAAAATGCAGGTGCAAAAACGACCAATAAATACATACCCAAACCTCCCATTTACACAATACCTGCCCATTTGGGCCCATAACAACACAGGACTGTCTCTGAAAATTAGGGACTGATGGCAACTATACACTATATACACAGATACAGCTGTGTGTGCATGTTCCCTGTACTTCCTTGTCTGATTTACTTCCCACCACTTCCTGCCTAGAGACTGTAATAACCTATGACATATCTTAGTCAATTGCTCCTATTTAACCCAGCTGACATGCAGCACATACACCTTGCTGCTCTGTGTATGCAGAGAATACCAGAATAAGTGTGTGCCTCCAATATTGCTGCCTGAGAAATGTTTTTAATAACAGAAAATATATAGTTCTCACATTAAAAATTCAAGCACATTATTTATTTTCTATATAAATACTATATAAATAAAATGTAACTAAACTAAAATAAATGAGGGCTTTCATTAAAGAAATCAACACAAAGGATACTTGAGCAACTTACGGAGATAAGTATCCAGTGGAATACAGTCATCAGTGTCATGAGTGGAAGACAGCCGTTCACATATTCTTTCTGCAGTGTCACTTTCTGGGAATTTACTGTGGTCACCGCACTTTCTCAGTATCTCAACACAATCTGTTCTTCAAGAAAAAAAATTCAAAGAATGCAACATTAATTTCCCTTTTCACCTATATACTGTATTTTCCATTGATTTCACTAGGAGCTGTATAATATGTTTACAATGAGCCGCGGACAACAAAATTATTATCCTTTCTTTTGCTATGTGAAAGTTCTATGCTGGAACTGTTTAGCAGTACCAGCTCAGATTAATTTGGGCCCTTTAGAAATAGAGCCTTAGGGTATGTTCAGACGACGACAATTGTCGCGCGACAAAAAGTCGCACTATTGTCGCGCGACAATTTTTATAATGGGAGTCTATGGTGTCGCAGTGCGACATGCGACATGCTGCGACTGCGACACGACAGTCGACAAAAATCCATCCGGGATGGACTTCTTGCGACTGTTGTGTCGCAGTCGCAACATGTTGCATGTCGCACGTGCGACACCACCATAGACACCCATTATAAAAATTGCCGCGCGACATTAATGTGACATCAATGTCGCGCTACAAATGTTGCAGTGTAGTGGTTCCCAAATTGTCGCGCGACTTTTTGTCGCGCGACAATTGTCGTCGTCTGAACATACCCTTATGCTCAAACATCTTTTCCTGCCCAGCATACTTTACACCAGTAATGCCATCAATTAGACTAAGCGTATATTTAGATGTTGTGTCCTAATTTGTTTTAATTACAGAAATATATTTTCTTGTCATTTATACCATAAAATGCAAAAAAAAAAAAAGAAGTGAAGTTGATCGGATGTGAACATAACTTATGAGAAAGATAAGCAGCTGCATCCCATAAAGTACATTATGTAATACAACATTTTTACTGCAAGAAACTGACACAACAAATGCCACAATAATTGCTTTTTTGCCTTTCACAATACAAGAAGGGAATTCATTTTAAACTATTGAAAAGTTCCTAAATGGACATAGGGAGAAACTGGTGTAATGGAAGACTGGCTTAGTTGCCCATAGCAACCAATCAATTTCCATCTTTTATTTTCCAAAGAGCTCTGAAAAATGAAAGGTGGAATATGATTAGTTGTCAGTTTTGATTAATTTCCCCCATAATGTCATAATAAGGGACACATCTCTCTACCAGGACTCTAACATGTATAAAAGTTGTTTTTAATAGCTTGTTACAGAAGGGCTAAGTGTGTCATATGGCTCCCACATTCCAACAGCAACAACTTTTTAAACTTGGCTGCCCTAGTTTTATGAAGTCTTGTTTTGTCCAGCAGCCTTTTAGGCTAAATATTGCAATACACATCTATATTAACAGCAGTGGACTGATGTTCCTTGGGCCCACTAGTGAAGCGATTCCGAGAACCCACCCTCTTATGCATGCAGGACATGTGCATGTCCATTGTTTGTTTTCATGGCACATACAGGACTTATCATCAATTTTTCACCTTAAGGACCAGGCCATTGTTAGCAAATCTGACGTGTCACTATATGTAGTATTAACTTTAAAACGCTTTTACTTATCCAGGCCCTTCTGAGATTGTTTTCTCGTCACATCTTACCATGGTGATAGACCATGCGATTGGACCATGTGATGTGACATCATCACAGGTCCTTTAGTTCTTAGCTGATGCTGGGAAAGAGAGGACAGATCGCAACTACGTGATCAAGTGGCTAAGGTAAGTTAACTTTTATTATTTTTAACCCCTTCCACTTCATTTTACTATGCATTCTTTATTAAGAATGCTATTATTTCCCCTTATAACCATGTTATAAGGGGAAATAATCAATTCTCCCGAAGACCCGAAACCGGACTTCAGTGATGAAGTCCGGCTTCGGGTCTGGGTACCAAACATGGCGATTTTTCTCACGCGCGTGCAAAACGCATTACAAACCTTTGCACCAGCGCGGGAAAAACGGGCATACTCCCGCAACGCACCCGCCTCTTATCCGGGCGTCAAACATGACGCCCGTGTGAAAGTGGCCTAAGTTAGGGTCTCATCTTTTGCAGAATGAGATGACGGTTTGATTGGTCTGATTTTGGGGTACATTTTGGGGGACTTTTTGATCTCGCTTGGTATTGCACTTTTTCTGATGTAAGGTGACAAAAAAATAGCTTTTTTGACACCGTTTTTTTTTTTTTTACGGTGTTCACCTGAAGGGTTAGGTCATGTGGTATTTTTATAAAGCAGGTCGTTATGGACGTGGCAATACCCAATATGTGTACTTTTTTGTTTAAATTAGGTTTTACACAATAATATTATTTTTGAAACTAAAAAAAATCATGTTTTAGTGTCTCCATAGCCTGAGAGCCATCGTTTTTATATTCTTTGGGCGATTATCTTAGTTAGGGTCTCATTTTTTGCAGAATGAGATGACGGTTTGATTGGTAAGATTTTGGGGTGTGTATGACTTTTTGATCGCTTGGTATTACACTTTTTCTGATGTAAGGTGACCAAAAAATAGCTTTTTTGACACCGTTTTTTTTTTTTTACGGTGTTCACCTGAAGGGTTAGGTCATGTGGTATTTTTATAAAGCAGGTCGTTATGGACGTGGCAATACCCAATATGTGTACTTTTTTGTTTAAATTAGGTTTTACACAATAATATTATTTTTGAAACTAAAAAAAATCATGTTTTAGTGTCTCCATAGCCTGAGAGCCATAGTTTTTATATTCTTTGGGCGATTATCTTAGTTAGGGTCTCATTTTTTGCAGAATGAGATGACGGTTTGATTGGTAAGATTTTGGGGTGTGTATGACTTTTTGATCGCTTGGTATTACACTTTTTCTGATGTAAGGTGACCAAAAAATTACTTTTTTAACATTGCTTTTTTTTTTTTTTTTTTTTTTTTACAGTGTTTACCTGAGGGGTTAGGTCATGTGATAATATTTTTTTGTCGATTGTCTTAGTTAGGGTTATTCATTGTGATGTAAGGTGACAAAAAATTGAGAGGTTAGTTCATGTGATATTTTTATACAGCAGGTTCTTATGAACACGGCGATCATTAATGTGTACTTTATTTTTATTTATTTACATTTTACACAATAACATCACTTTTGAAACAAAAAATACATAATTATATTTTAGTGTCTCCATAGTCTGAGAGCCATAGTTTTTTTATTTTTGGGGCGATTGTCTAGTGTAGGGGCTCATTTTTTGTGGGATGAGGTGATGGTTAGATTGGTACTATTTTGGGGTGCATTCACATTTTTGATTGCTTGGTGTTGCACTTTTAGTGATGTAAGGTGACAAAAAAATAGCTTTTTTTACATCATTTTTATTTTTTACCGTGTTTAACTGATGGGTTAGGTCATGTGACATTTTTATAGAGCCGGTCGATACGTACGCGACGATAACCTAATATGTCTACTTTTCTTTTTTTTCCTATTTTTTACAACTTTTTTAACTTTATTTTGGGAAATGGGCGCTTTTATTTTTTTTTTACTTGAAACTTTTTTTATTTTTTTTACTTTATTTTTTTAACTTCTTTTTTCACTTTATGTTTAGTCCCACTATGGGACTTCAAGATTTCAGGGTCTGATCTCTGTTTCAATACAGCACAATACATCTGTATTGTGCTGTATTGAACTGTTAGTGTCTTAGGCCTCATGCACACGGCCTTTGTTCGGGTCCGCGTCCGAGCCGCTCGGCCGCGGACCCATTCACTTCAATGGGGCCGCAAAAGATGCGGACAGCACTCTGTGTGCTGTCCGCATCCGTTGCTCCATTCCGTGCCCCCGCAAAAAAAATAGAGCATGTCCTATTCTTGTCCGTTATGCGGACAAGAATAGGCATCTCTATAATGGGCCGCGTTCCGTTCCGCAAACGCGGAGCAGCTTCCGTGTTTTGCGGATCCGCGGTTTGCGGACCGCAAAACAACAACGGCTGTGTGCATGAGGCCTTACACTGTAAGGTGCTAACAGTTGCCTAGGAGACTTAGCCCTGGGGTTGGATCTCCTGGGCTTCCGTAGCTGGCAGTCCCGATGCCTGTTCAAGGCATCGGGGCTGCCATAGCAACCGCCGGGTCTCCGTCACCGCAGCACGAGGAACCGATGGGGATGTAGAAACTGCCGCAAACTTCCTGTATGCCGCGGTCAGCGCGACCGTGGCATACAGGAGGTTAATCCACCAGCATCAGTGTTTTCACTGATGCTGGCGGATACAGCAGGGGTCCGGCTGTCAGTATCAGCCCGGACCCCTGATGCTGATCGCGGCAGGAGGTAGGGGGCAGCCGGTTAACCCTAGGACAAAAATGCTCGTCCTAGTGCATTAAGTAGCCACAAGTTAGGTCGAACATTCTCATCCTAGGTCCTGGAGGGGTTAATAGGATATCTGGCTTTTTACACCACAGCTGGACATACGGTATGTCCACCCCTTAGGCTAGATGCACGTCGTCATTGGTTGCTATGACGCCGTGCACTCCCTGCCGCTGCTGCACTACAGTAATACACTGGTATGATCTATACCAGTGTATTACTATCCTGCAGCGGCGCCAGGGAGCGCACGGCGTCATAGCAACCAATGACGCCGCGCGCTCCGGCTGTAAAGAACAAATCCAGCCCGCATTGCCACGGACTGCTCACGTCTGGGTTTAACGGACGTCTGCATCTAGCCTTAGGCTATTAGTCCCAAAGTTACATAGTAACATATTACATAAGGCCGAAAAAAGACATCTGTCCATCCAGTTCGCCTGTCACCCTGCTAGTTGATCCAGAGGAAGGCAAAAAAATCTGTGTGATAGAAGCCAATTTTCCCCACTTAAGGGGAATAAAAAATTCCTTCCCGATCAGGCAATCAGAATAACTCCCTGGATCAACGACCCATCTCTAATATATATAGCCTGTAATATTATTATACTCCAGAAATACATTCAGGCCCCTCTTGAATTCCTTTATTGTACTCACCATCACCACCTCCTCAGGCAAAGAGTTCCATAGTCTCACTGCTCTTACCGTAAAGAATCCTCTTCTATATTTGTGTACAAACCTTCTTTCCTCCAGTCGCAGAGGATGTCACCTCATCACAGTCACAATCCTGGGGATAAATAGATGATGGGAGAGATCTTTGTACTGACCCCTGATATATTTATACATAGTTATTAGATCTCCCCTCAGTCATCTTTTTTCTAAAGTAAATAACTATAATTTTAATAGTCTTTCAGGGTACTGTAGTTGCCCCATTCTAGTTCTTACTTTAGTTTCCCTCCTCTGAACCCTTTCCAGCTCTGCTATGTCTGCCTTGTTCACAGGAGCCCCGAACTGTACACAGTACTCCATGTGTGGTCTGAGTAGCGATTTGTAAAGTGGTAGGACTATGTTCTCATCACGGGCGTCTATGCCCCCTTTGATGCAACCCATTATCTTATTGGCCTTGGTGGCAGCTGCCTGACACTAGTTTTTACAGCTTAGTTTGCCGTTTATTAAAATTCCTAGATCCTTTTCCATGTCAGTGTTACCGAGTGTTTTAGCATTTAGTATGTACTGGTGACTTGCATTATTCCTTCCCATGTGCATAACTTTACATTTGTCAGTGTTAAACCTCATCTGCCACTTCTCTGCCCAAGCCTCCAATCTATCCAGATCCCTCTGTAGCAGTATATTGTCCTCTGTAGTGTTAATTACTTTACACAGTTTAGTGTAATGGGATTTTCTTCTACTAGCTCTGTTTTATTAGGGCCTATTATTGTTTCTGCTCTTGGGTCCACCAGAGGTAATCCAACACCGTACAGTGGTGCTTGATAGTTTGTGAACCCTTCAGAGTTTTCTATATTTCGGAATAAATTTGACCTAAAACTAGATTTGATTTTCACGAAATCCTCGAAGTAGATGAAGATAACTAAATCAAACAAATGAATCAAAAATATTACACTTTAGACTCTTTTATTAAAGAAAATTATTCAATATCATACAGTATCTGTGAATGGTATAAGTATGTGAATGTTTAGGATTAGGAGATAATTTGAAGGTGAATCGGGTGTTTTTAGTCAATGAAATGATAAATAGGTGGGAGTGGGCAACCTTTTGTATTTAGAAACATTTTAAACATTTCTATTAAAGGCTTCCCCCCTCCCCCCCCCCTCTTTTATTAAAGAAAATTATTCAATATCATACAGTATCTGTGAATGGTATAAGTATGTGAATGTTTAGGATTAGGAGATAATTTGAAGGTGAATCGGGTGTTTTTAGTCAATGAAATGATAAATAGGTGGGAGTGGGCAACCTTTTGTATTTAGAAACATTTTAAACATTTCTATTAAAGGCTTCCCCCCTCCCCCCCCCCCCAAGACTTTTATACTGTAGTAGCACCACGGCCTTCTAGAAGTTTTGCATAGCTTATGCTCTGTCAAATTCATCAGTCACACGGCACAGTTTAGCCCCATGGAGGTGAATAGGGCTGAGCTGTGATACCATGCACAGGCACTGCACAATATACAGCACTGTGCTTGGTGAGCTGAGAGAAAGCAGTGGGGCTACTGCAAGCACTGGTGCCTTCTCAAACAGCTAATCATCAGGGAACCCAGGTGTCGGACCCCCACCGATCAGGTACTGACGACATATTAAAAGGATAGGTCACCAGTATAAAAGTCTCAGAAAATCCTTAACACATCTGTGGAAATGTATCATGACATGAACAAAGGAGATTTTGGAGGACCTCAGAAGAGTCTGCAGTCAGATTGTGAACAAATGGAGGAAATTTAAGCCCATTCGTACCCTCTCCAGCAGGGGTCGACCAAGAAAGATCTCACCAAGAGCAAGAGGTCACACCAGACACTGAAAGCAAAGGTGATATTGGATTATTTTCCTCAATAAATAAATGTCTAATATTTTTGACTTCTTTGTTTGATTTGGTTATCTTTATCTACTTTTCGAACTTTCAATAATTTATGTAGCTTTAGGTCAAACTTATGCATAAATATGGACAAAATGGACAATTCTTAAGGGTTTAGAAACTTTCAAGCCCCACTTTTTTTTATAGAGAAATGTATGCAACACATGTTTTCCAATACAGAGAGTAATGTTTTAAATCTGTGTGAACACACATCAAACAGTAGGCCCATATCTGTTACAGGACATCTCCAGACAGTTAAAGTGTTGGGGGAGGGGGTATAATTGCAATTCAAGTGTGCAATGTATGCTTTACAATCCAGCCAGTATAATTTTAAATCTCTATGTGAACACACATCAAAGACATCAAATCTGTTACAGGGCATCTCTAGACAATTGAAGTATTCGTTTTTGAGCAATAATCTCATAGTAGTTTGCCAACTTGTGTTTTATACTAGAGAAAGCTTTTCCTGAATCTGCATATATGAACGCAGACATTAGGCCCAAATCTGCTATTGTTGCTGATACTGCATTATTCCCAAAATAAATTGTTAATAGCAGTGTCTTCAGTGTGTTTGTAGAAAAGGAAGGACATTTAATTGTCTCTCTCTGCCTTTAAGTTCCAGAAAACACACTTGCAAATTGTTTCGTATTTTGTGTGACTGTATATATTAAGCCAAATCTCTAGAATACGAAAGGGTTGTAAACGAAAGACCCAGGGCAAGGACTTGTCCTCCTAGGGTCAGAAATTGGGTAGTAGAAGCACTAGCTATCCATCCATCCAGAAGTAGTAGTAGCAGCAGCTTCAGAAAGGTGAAACATTATCATTGAGGAGAAAGAGGATGAGATTGTGGACTGAATGGCTCACACCTTATCTCCGTCCAGGGCCGCCATCAGGGGGGTACAGCCCATACCCCAGTAAGGGGCCCGGACCCTGGGGGGGCCCGGCCAGTCCTGAGCCTTTTTTTTTATTGTGGCCGCCGGCTCTGGGGCCGAGTGCTCCTCCCCCTCCTCCTTCTGCAGCCTGTCCCTTACCTCCCGGGGCCCCGGGCCCCAGCTATCTTGTTCTGAGAACATTCCTCCTGCTCCTCTTCCTTTCAACACCAGAGAAGCCTGTCAGTGGCATCCTTGCTGTATTCACTGTCCCCTGCAAGTGGGGCAACTTTTTTCCTAAGAAGAAGCAATGGATCCCACCATGCACTCTGGCATGAAAAGCTCTCTGTTGGTGACTTGTGTGAGAGCAATCAGCATTTGGATTGCCATGAGGATGTGGTTTAGAGCACCCCATGTATAACTGTGCTGGTAGTAGTAGTGACATTTGTAGCCTTGGTGGTGTAGGCAGGGGCAGTGGTATCTTCAGTGGCAGTCGGGGCAAAAAAAAAAGGAGGGAATTGGGAGGAGGGACAAGGAGCCCACGATAAGATATCACAGTCTGATAAAACTGGTGGGGAGAGGGAGGACTGCAATTATTGTCTGTTCAACAGGACCTGGGAGTCAGATCTGTGTGCTGGGAATGAGGTAACATCTGATGAGGAGGGTGGTGGTGGCAGCAGCAGAAACAATACAGTAAAACACTTTTTTAGGTTTTCGGAAGGTGCTAGTAAGGTCCAGGAGACTGTGCTAGCATTTCAGCCATTCTTATGTGACAAGGAATGCTATCCTGAACTTGCAATGACAAAATAGTTTGCTGTTACACTGCTTAACCCCTTAAGGACCTCCAGCGTACATGGACGGCGCTGGTTGACTTGACTGAAAGACCAGCGCTGTACATGTACGGCAGGCTGATCAGGTGGGTGAAGAAGCTGTGCCCACCAGTTCAGCGGCACGGACCCGGCAGCCACTGACAGTCGGTTCCATGCTGCATACACGGCATTGGTGAAAACACCGGTATTAACCCCTTGTATGCCACGGTCAAAGCTGGTTTGCGGAGGGTAAACGTGCCCTCCGCATCTCCATCGCTCTGCAGTGGCGGGGACCCAAGGGCAGAGAAGGCAAGGCTGATGCCTTCCATAGGCATCGGGGCTTGCCTTCTACGGAAGCCTATGAGATCCAGCCATTAGGCTGGGTCTCACAGGCAGGCTGTCATAAAAGCTGACAGCCAATGCATTACAATACAGGTTGTACAGTTGTGTTCAAAATTATTCAACCCCCACTGAAATTGAGTGTTTTGGCCAGTTTGACATTGGATTTGATCATTTCAGTCATCTTGTTTACAATTAAATCAAAGAGGCACTTGTAAGTCAGACAAATATAACATAACATTTATAATGAAATAACCACAAATGTCTTTTCTGTGCACTGCTCACATCATTATCAGTTTTATTCAACCCCCAAGTGACATTCAATCTTAGTACTTAGTACAACATCCTTTTCCAGTTATAACCGCTTTTAAACGTGAAGCATAGCTTGACACAAGTGTCTTGCAGCGATCTACAGGTATCATCGTTCATTCTTCATGGGCAAAAGCCTCCAGTTCAGTCACATTCTTAGGCTTGCGCGCTGCAACTGCTTTCTTTAAGTCCCACCAGAGGTTCTCAATCGGATTTAAGTCTGGTGACTGCGATGGCCACTTCAAAATGTTCCAGCCTTTAATCTGCAACCATGCTCTAGTGGACTTGGAGGTATGCTTGGGATCATTGTCCTGTTGAAAGGTCCAACGTCTCCCAAGCCTCAGGTTTGTGACGGACTGCATCACATTTTCATCCAATATCTCCTGGTACTAAAGAGAATTCATGGTACCTTGCACACGCTGAAGCTTCCCTGTACCTGTGGAAGCAAAACAGCCCCAAAGCATGATTGACCCCCCGCCATGCTTCACAGTAGGCAAGGTGTTCTTTTCTTCATAGGCCTTGTTCTTCCTCCTCCAAACAAAGTGTTGATCCATGGGCCCAAACAGTTCTAATTTTGTTTCATCAGTCCACAGAACACTATCCTAAAACGTTTGTGGTTTGTCCACATGACTTTTGGCATACTGCAGTCGACTCTTCTTATTCTTTGGAGACAGCAAGGGGGTGCGCCTGGGAGTTCTGGCATGGAGGGCTTTATTACGCAGTGTGCGCCTTATTGTCTGAACTGAAACTTCAGTACCCGCATCTGACAAATCTTTTTTCAGTTCCTCAGCAGTCACACGGGGACTTTTCTCTACTTTGCGCTTCAGGTAGCGCACAGCAGTCGAAGTCAGCATCTTCTTTCTGCCACGACCAGGTAGCGTTTCAACAGTGCCCTTTGCCTTGAATTTGCGAATGATGCTTCCTATGGTGTCTCTTGGTATGTTTAACATCTTTGCAATTTTATTATAGCCATTGCCCTTCCTGTGAAGAGAAATCACCTCTTCTCTTGTCTTCCTGGACCATTCTCTTGACTTCACCATGTTTGTAAACACACCAGTAAATGTCTAGAAGGAGCTGAGTATCACAGTCATTTTAAATCTGCCTAATTGGTGCTTATTATGCTTGATTGCTGCTCCTTGACATCCATGTCAATGAAGAAATCACAAAAAAAACATTTAATACTGTATTACAAAAACAATTGATGTCATTTTAGTTGCATTTGGTTCTTTAAAAAGTCCTTGTAAGATTTCATTCTGAACACAATTACAAATGTACACTGAATTCCCTAAAACCATTTACAGCATTGGGTGTTGAATAATTTTGAACACAACTGTATTGTAATGCATTGCAGAGGGAATCAGACCCCAGAAGTTGAAGTCCCAGAGTGGTACAAAAATAAAAAGTAAAACAAAAAAAGAGTAAAAAAAAAAGGGTTTTCATAAAAAAAAAAAAAAGTTTAAAGTAAAAAAGCCCCTTTTAAAAAATAAAACACATAAAATTGTAAAAAAAAAAAAAAAGAAAAAAAAATTTAAACAGACATATTGGGTATTTCTGCGTCCATAACGACCGGCTCTATAAAAATATAACATAATCCACCCCCTCACCTGAAAGCCGTAGAAAAAATAAAATAAAAACTGTGCTAAAGCAACCATTTTTTTCTCACCTTACATCAAAAAAAGTGCAACACCAAGAGATTAAAAAGGCATATGCCCCCCAAAATAGTACCAATAAAACAGTCACCTCATCCCCCAAAAAATGAGCCCCTACATAAAACAATTGGGGAAAAAACAAAAAACTATGGCTCTCAGAATATGGACACACTAAAACGTGATTTTTTTCGTTTTAAAAATGCTTTATTTGTGCTAAAAGTGAAAAAAATAAGACATAAAGGAGACATATTAAGTATCACCGTGTCATAACAACTAGGTCTATTAAAATAGCACATGACCTAACCCCTCAGGTGAAGACTGTAAAACAAACAAAAAAAAAAGTCAAAAAAGCCAATTTTTGTCACCTTACATAACAAAAAGTGTAATACCAAGCAATCAAAAAGTCATATGCACCCTAAAATAGTAGTCAAACCGTCATCTCATACGGAAAAAAATAAGCCCCCACATAAGACAGTCTCCCAAAAAAATAAAAAATATGGCATTCAGAATATGGAGACACTAAAAAATAATTTTTCCCCAAAATGCTTTATTATTATGTAAAACTGAAACAAACAACCAAAAAAAGTAGTCATATTTGTCGCATCCGTAACAAACTGCTCTATAAAAATAGCACAAGATCTAACCCAGTGGTGGCGAACCTATGGCACGGGTGCCAGAGGCGGCACTCAGAGCCCTATCTGTGGGCACCCGCACCCTGGAAAAAGTCTATGGTGCACCAATATGCCTTAGACCTTTCCCGCCATTCATCAGCGCAGGGCGCATTACGAACAACACAAGCAGCGCATTGAATGTAGGCAGGCTGTTATAGCTAAATGATAAAGTACATGGAAGATATACTATATTGGTATTCAGGTTAAATTGCCATGTTGGCATTTCGCGATAATTGAGTGGGTTTTGGGTTGCAGTTTGGGCACTCGGTTCACCATCACTGATCTTACCTGTCAGAAGAACACTGTAAAAAACAAAAAATAAAAACGGCGCCGAAAAAGCTATTATTTGTTACCTTACCTCACAAAAAGTGCAATATAGCGCAACCAAAAATCATATGCACCCTAAAATAGTACGAACAAAACTGCCACCTTATCCCATAGTTTCAAAAATGGAGTCACTTTTTTGGAGTTTCTACTCTAGGGGTGCATCAGGGGGTCTTCAAATATGACATAAAACACCGTGGAGCCTCATTTAAGAGTCTCAACACAGCAATCCAAAGTGCAAAGCTCCCTGGGAAACAGTAATATGCAAAATAAATGTGGAGCCTCAGTATTGGGTCTACAACACAATGAAAGCCAGATATCCCTCAAAGGAAGGAAAACCAAGCAAAGCTAATACTGGGGCTCCACATTTATTTTGCATAATACTGTTTCCCAGCGAGCTTTGCACTTTGGATTGCTGTGTTGAGACTCTTAAATGAGGCTCCGCTGTGTTTTATGTAGCTAGTCTCCCTGAGATCAGCTATTGTTTTGTTTGAGTAGTCTCCAAGGCATTGCTCCCGGTTAGCCAGAATCCTACCCCACACTGATGAGGGGCAACACCCTGAAACAGCTGTCTGTGGATGAATAATTGGCTTAGGTTTTCCTTAATGCTTGTAAAAAAGCGGGCTCTTGACATAGGGGCCACTTAATATGGTGGATTTGGTGATCTCCGTAATGGAGACACTCCTTTGCTTGGTTTTCCTTCCTTTGGGGGATATCTGGCTTTCATTGTGTTGTAGACCCAATAGTGGGGCTCCATATTTTTCAAATATGACATGGCAACTTAAAATTATCCCAGTGAAATCTGCCCTCCAAAAACCACATGGCGCTCCTTTTCTTTTGCGCCCTGCCTGTACAGCAGTTTACGATCACAAATGGGGTGTTTCTGTAAATTACAGAATCAGGGTAAATATTGAGCTTTGTTTGGCTGTTAACCCTTGCTTTGTTACTTTTATCTACCTTTTCCTTTAATTCTTGTGGAACATCTAAAGTGTTAATGTTTGTAAAAAGTTTGAATACCTTGAGAGGTGTAGTTTCTAAAATGGGGCCATTTATGGGTGGTTTCTATTATCTAAGCCTCACAAAGTGACTTCAGACCTGAACTGGTCCTTAAAAAGTGGGTTTTGGAAATTTAAGACTTCTAAGCTTTCTAACATCCCAAAAAAAGAAAATGTAACTTACAAAATGATCCAAACATGAAGTAGACATATGGGAAATGTAAAGTAATAACTATTTTAGGAGGTATTACTATCTATTTTAAAAGTAGAGAAATTGAAAACTGGAAAGTTGCAAATTCTTACATTTTTTTTTTGTAAATTTGGTATTTTTTTTACGACTAAAAATGAAATATTTTGACTCAAATTTACCACCGTCATGAAGTACAATATGTGACGAGAAAACAGTCTCAGAATGGCTTGGATAAGTAAAAGCGTTTTAAAGTTATCACCACATAAAGTGACATGTCAGATTTGCAAAAAATGGCCGGGTCCTTAAGTTGAAAAATGGCATGGTCCTGAAGGGGTTAATCGAAAACATTCCAACTCTCTGCTGATACAGACAGTCTAGCATGTGGTAAAGTAAAGCTGTAAATGATTTTGTCATGCACCCAACCACCTCAGCAGGGGGCATGTTTAGGCCTCTTTCACACTAGCGTTTTAGCTTTCCGTCCTAGAGATCCGTCCTCGGGTCTCTAGGACAGAAAGCTACTGATCAGGATTATCCCCATGCATCCTGAATGGAGAGAAATCTGTTCAGGATGCATCAGGATGTCCTCAGTTCAGTACTGGCACGTCTTTTGGCCGCAGCAAAATCCGCAGCATGCTGCGCTTTTTGCTCCGGCCAAAAATCCTGAAAGCATGCCGGAAGGACGGATCCGGAATTAATGCCCATTGAAAGGCATTATTCCGGATCCGGCCTTTAGCTAAACGTCGTTTCCGCGCATTGCCGGATCCGACGTTTAGCTTTTTGTCAATGGTTACTATGGCAGCCAGGACGCTAAAGTCCTGGTTGCCATAGTAAAGAGTAGGGGAGCGGGAGCGGCATACTTACATTCCGTGCGGCTCCCGGGACGCTCCAGGATGACATCAGGGCGCCCCAGTGCATAGATCACGTGATCGCATGGATCACGTGATCCATGCGCGCGGGGCGCTCTGACGTCATTCAGGAGCCGCACGGAATGTAAGTATGCCGCTCCCCCGCTCCCCACTGCTACTATGGCAACCAGGACGCTAGTAGCGTCCTGGCTGCCATAGTAACACTGAAAGCATTTTGAAGACTGATCAGTCTTCAAATGCTTTCAGTTCACTTGCGTTGCGACGGAAGTGCACGCCGGATCTTCACAACGCAAGTGTGAAAGAGGCCTCAGACAGTACAATCTGCTGGCGGAACAAAACTATTTAGTTGACCGCATGAAAGATGTGATTATCCGATGAATGAGAGTTTCACTTGTTCATCGGGTAATCGTGGCACCTTTATACCACCAGACAAAAGAAAAAATGAATGCAACGTGATTCAACTACATATGTGGCATAGGATGAAGCACTGTCCCTGTTTTTTTACAGCCAGCACTCGTTTCCCGGTTCCTATGATGTATAGATGCTCTCTAGCATCATAAGCTCTAGCATTGTAACCCCACCTACTTCCACGCCCAATACAACTTCGTCACTGCTCACTTTACCATGATTTCTGTCCACTGCACCTCCTGCCTATGCTGCCCAGCACTGCTTACAACACCCAGCATCATCTTGGAACTTATCTACACCCCTATTCATCTATTGCTTCCCTGCAGGCCCACACGGAAGAGCAGTGGAGCTACAAGAGGGGGTCTTATGCTAGGAACGCTAATGTTAAGACTACAGGAGCACAGAACAACATGGGAGCAGATGACCGTACATCACCGGATGTATACACAAAAGCGGGAAAGCGCATCACGCGACCAAGGTGGAGAAAAGATGACTTAAACACATAGCTGGTGGCTACTCGCTCAGTTTCAAGAGATCGCTCCATGACATAGTAGTGGGAATGGATTTCGGTCCAGGTTTTCCTGCTTAGGTTTGCAATCCTTTTTGTCCCATTTAGGAATCTGTAGCTTTTCCTTTCAGCTGTTCTTTGTCTGCCACTCCCCGCTATTATATATGCTCCCTTTCTGCTTTCCTTGTTGCCAGATATAGACCTTCTTTACAGATCTTCTATTCTGACCTCTGGTAGAGTTGGAGTTGCTGTGGAGCTATTGGAACTGGTGCTGTCGGTGGTGTTTGTGTTATTTATCCTTAACCTGTTGTTAACCTAGGTGTCAGTGGTGTGGACTAGTGCTCCCACCGCCCTACTCACTACCTAGGGCTTATTTCAGGGTAAGCCAGGGATGAGGCATGTGATCGGCTTACGGGTTAGCCGCCATACTCGAGTCGTCAGGGCAGCTAGGTGCCAGTGCTAGGGGAGTTAGGGGGTCACCACTCCTCCCTCTCCCTAGTGAGAGGGTTCTCCCCTTCCCTCCCCTCAGCACCACACGTCTGTTACTTGCCATATCAGACGTGATAACATTGTACATTTATTGTTAGCACTACAGTAAAGCAAATAAAATAGGTTTTAGCTCTAGGATAAACCGTTTAAGTTTCTAAACTCAGTTTTGAATAATCTGAGGGGTGTCATTTCCAAAATGGGGTAATTTATGGGTGGTAATTTATGTAAGCTCTTAAAGTCAATTGGCCCTTAAAAAAGCCGGTATTGAAAATATTTTTTAAATTTTAAAAATCGCTTCTAAATTTCTAACATTCGAAAAAAATAAAATTACATTTACCAAGTAATGACATCATAAAGTGACATAAGGTGAATGTTAAAGGGAACCTCTTAAGTTGAACATACATGGTATCTGAGCTAAGGGTGATTTCCTTCTGCCATCTCTTGTCCGTTTGTCAGACTCTGCAGAGACATCTTTATTCCCTCCTTTTCCATGATTCTCCCACCTTTTGAACACCCCATTCTGCCTCCCCAATATTGTGCCCGTTATGCTCCCCAAAGCTATACTGCAGAAACCGTTACCCTGAAAATACTAGTACCACTCAGTTAGTGCCCCCTTCAAAAATTATTGGCCCACAGTGCCCTAAAAAATAACTGCATCCAGCCAATAGCGTCCCTGACACTAATAGTGTAAGCATAATGTCCCCCACAAATAATTGTGCTAAGTTGATATTGTGCCAGGATGCCCCCCACAGTAATAGTGCTCCCACCAATAGAAAGAATTATCTGCCAGTGTGCATAGTGTTAACAGTGCCCCAATAGTAATAATGCCTCCATTGTGCCCACACCAGTAATCATGTTGCCAAAAGTCCCCCCAGTAGTAATAATTCTCCTTAGAATGTCCCCTAATAGATCTTTGGAAGGGAAAGCCAGTTTAGAATGACCTTATGTCAGAAACAGAAATCAAAAGGTGGGTTAGGAATTCCAAACTTTAGGCACTATGCAGCTCAATTGAATTACTTTGGGTTTTTAGGCTCTTTAACCGCCTGCCGACCGCCCAACGCACGGATGCGTCCAGGCGGCGGCAGGTTTATTCCTCCCGGACGCATCCGCGCGTCATCTCGCGATAGGCGAGATTTCCTGCGCACGCGCGTTCACAGCCGCGAGCAGCTCTGCAGTTATACTGCAGCCTGCCAGCGATGATCAATCGCTGGCAGGCTGTAGAAGTAAAAAAAAAAAAAAATCAAACAGGTATATCAGACGCTGTTTTGTTAACAGCATCTGATATACCTGCTACCTGGTCCTCTGGTGGTCCCATTTGCTGGGATCAACCACCAGAGGACCAGGTAGCTATGTAAAGTAGCACCAAGCACCACACTACCCCCCTCCTCACTTATTAACCCCTTATTAACCCCTGATCACCCCATATAGACTCCCTGATCACCCCCCTGTCATTGATCACCCCCCTGTAAGGCTCCATTCAGACATCCATATGTGTTTTGCGGATCCACGCCATAACTATTTAGAAAATCCCTTTACTTGTCCGCAATTGCGGACAAGAATAGGACATGTTCTATATTTTTGCGGAACGGAAGTGCAGACCCGGAAGTGTGGATCTGCCATTCCGGATCCGAGCGGGACAAAGTCTGTCCCCATAGAAATGAATGGGTCCGCAATTCTGTTCAGCAAATAGAATTGCAGACGTGTGAATGTGGCATAAGGGTCCCTTATCACCGCCAGTTAGTTAGCTACTTGTTAGGTAGTTAGCGCCCAGCCCAGATTTTGTCATCCACATTGATCGATGCGAATGAAGAAATCTGTGCCGTTCATTTTTTTTTTTTCAGCCCAGAGGCTGAACGGCAAAAAAAATCTCATTACCCGTATGCTCAATATAAGGAGAATAGCAGAAACTCCTAATGCTGGCCATACAGGTAATGATTGCGGAGACCCTCAAATGCCAGGGCAGTACAAACAGCCCACAAGTGACCCTATTTTGGAAAGATGACACCCCAAGGTATTCCGTGAGGGGAATGGTGAGTTCATGTCAAATTTTATTTTTTGGCACGTTAGTGGAATATGAGACTTTGCAAAAAAAAATAAAAAAAAATATCAATTTCTGCTAACTTGTGCCAAAAAAAAATAATTTCTATGAACTCACCATAAGAGGAGGGTGAGGTGTGGCTAATAAGATGCAATTGTTTACAGTCTCTGTTGAGAGGTTTGGTATTTCTGTAGTGATTAGTATGGTTATAGCACCATCTAGTGGTGTTAAGTTGTATTACACTTTGTTTTTCTTGTTACAAAGACTTCTGCATTGTGGGAGTGCAAAGCATCCTGGGAAAGAGAAGCCTGCAGTCACCAGGGCGCATCAGCAAAGCTGTCCTTCTGGATATCTCCTTTTTAAACTCAGGGAAGTTACTCAGGGAAGTTTTATTACTGTTAGCTAGCCATGCAATCTTATGTACAGGCAGCAATTTCACCATGTGCTTCAGTATTAATGTAATGTTATAGCATATGTAATCTATACTCCTGTTTTACCAATAAACAAGTTAGACACAAAGAACAGTCCTCTTATTTGGAAGACAGGAATGGTTAATGCTGAATGTCAGACTGCACACTGTGTGAACGTGTATGAAGACAGAACAGTCTCCATTACCACAGCAACACATTACCACCGCCTGTCCTGTCCGTCCTCTCTGTACTTCATGTTTCCTCATGAACTAAATTCCCCAGAGATTCAGCTAAAGTTCTTATCATCTGTATTTAGGATCATAATCCCTGACAAGTAGAGAGGAGGATGAGACAGCTCTTATAAAGTAATATTTAAGTATTTTCATTCTCTTAATTCCCGGAGAACCCCTTTAAGGTGAGAGAGAAATGGCAAGCAGATGGAGTGGTAATGAAAGACGAGGGCTGGTCTAGAGTAATTCCGGCATATTCCAGATTTCTGCCTTGTAACAGCCATAGAGCAATCCCGTTTCAGATCTTGCACAAAACATATTATTCTGCTAAGATCTTGAAACAGTGGGGATTGAGGGCCCCAAATGTAGGCAGTCGCAAGCAGACTGGATCCATTTAAACTGACCCTGTCTTAAATTGGTTAGATACTGCAGCACTGTTCTGGAATATATATATGAGAAAAAATACTATTTTGTTGCCAATGTATGTAGGCGTCTGCTGGAAAATTTATCGGGATTGGCTTTATGTTCATCTCAGTATGCGTGTGTATATAAGTTACTCTTTATGGCTCGGGCAGTAATAGTTAGATAATGTAGGAACAGTCTGTGATAGCCATTCTCTATGTGGAAAAAGTATAGGCTTCATTATATAAATCTGGAGTGGCGTGCACTCAAGGCTGGAGGTAGGCAGGGAGTATGGTTTGACACCTGGAATAGTTGGCCTAGTACCCTGGACTTGAAAAACAGAAATATGATAACCTTGGGCTTCTATAATACTTCTTAAGGAGTAGAAGAGGGCAAAGGTTGAGAAAGAATGAGAACATTTTTTTTATTTTCTCACTCTCCTTTGCCTTTAGCTTCTGGTGGCCATGGGTAGAGTGGGAGAAGGGAAGGAGATATTTAATAACTTATTTATGAATTTGCCTTGATGCTTTCCAAAAGAAAAACAATAAAAAATATTGTAATTTGATAACTTTTAATGGCTAACTAAAATACATTATGTTAGTCAAGCTTTCGAGATACTCAGGTCCCTTCTTCAAGCCAGGAATGAAAATGTTTTCATTCCAGGCCTGAAGAAGGGACCTGACGGTGTTGAAACCTTGCCTTATAAATAACATCATATATTTTAGTCAGTACAGAGATCTCTCCCATCATCTATTTATCCCCAGGACTGTCACTGTGACGAGGGGACATCCTCTGCGTCTGGAGGAAAGAAGGTTTGTACACAAACATAGAAGAGGATTCTTTACGGTAAGAGCAGTGAGACTATGGAACTCTCTTCCTGAGGAGGTGGTGATGGTGAGTACAATAAAGGAATTCAAGAGGGGCCTGGATGTATTCCTGGGGTGTAATAATATTACAGGCTATAGCTACTAGAGATGGGTCATTGATCCAGGGAGTACTTCTTTCCTCTGGATCAACTAGCAGGATGACAGGCCGAACTGGATGGACAGATGTCTTTTTTCGGCCTTATGTACTATGTTACTATGTTACTAAAAGGGATCAAATTAAAATATTTTATATTGTTTTTCTTTTGGAGAGCATTAAGACTTCTCACTACTGGCTAATACGGTAGCAAACCTCCTTATGTGCACCAGTACAAAAAAATGCCTCCTTATAATGTGTGCCAGTGCAAAAAATACCCCCTTACTTTTCAGATGAGACCCCATAGCAGACCTCAAATCAGACCCCTATATCAGATGTCAAATCAGAACCCCATATCAGACCTCAAATGAGGGATCGGTCCTGTCAAACTAATTTAATCAGTTTCTATGAGGAGGCAAGTTCTAGACTTGACTGGGGTGAGTTAATGGACGTCATATATCTTGACTTCTCCAAAGCATGTGATACTGTGCCACATTAAATGTTAGTATATAAAATGAGAATGCTTGGACTGGGAGAAAATGTGTGTATGTGAGTAAGTAACTGGCTTATCGAAAACAGAGGGTGGTTATTAACAGCACATACTCAGATTGGGTCACCATCACCAGTGAGGTACCTCAGTGGTCAGTATTGGGCTCTGTTCTCTTTAATATGTTTATAATGATCTTTTTAAAGATTTGCATAGTGCAATATAATTTATATAGTATAGTATACTGCTACAGATGTATCTGGATAGATTGGCAGAGAAGTATTAGATGAGGTTTAACAATGACAAATGTAAGGTTATGCACATGGGAAGGAACACTTGGTAACACCACACTGGGTAACATGGAAAATAAATATTAGTGGACAGCAAACTGGTGCCAAGGCCATTACGATTATGGGGTGCATCAAAAGGGGAATAGATGCCCATGATGAGAACATAGTTCTGCCAATATACAAATCACAAGTCAGACCACACATGGAGTACTGTGTACAGTTCTGGGCTCCTGTGAACAAGGCTGACAGCAGAGCTGGAGAGGGCTCAGAGGAGAGCAACTAAAGTAATAATTATTAGAATGGGCGGACTACAGTACCCAGAAAGATTATCAAAATTAGGGTTATGTCGTTAAGAGAAAAGATGACTGAGGGGAGATCTAATAACTAAGTATAAATACATAAGGAGGCAGTACAGAGATCTCTCCCATTATCTATTTATATCCAGGACTGTGACTGGGACGAGGGGACATCCTCTGAGTCTAGAGAAAAGAAGGTTTCTACACAAACATAGAAGAATTTATAGTATTCTTTACTGTAAGAGCACCAAGACTATGAACTCTCTGCCTAACAAGGTAGTAATGGTGAATTCACTAAAAGAGTTCAAGAGGGGCCTGGACATATTGGAATATAATAATATTACAGGTTATAGTTACTAGATTTCTGGAGAAGGATCGTTGATCCAGTGAGCTATTCTGGTTGTCTGAGTAGAGTCATAAAATTGGCTTTTACCACACAAGGTTTTTTTTTTTTTTTTGCTTTCCTTTGAATCAACTTGGAGGGTAACAGGGTCAACTAAATGGACAGACTATGTTAATCAGAACCCCAAATCAAACCTCAGATGAGACCCTCATCAGACCTCCATGTTAGATGCCCCCCCATTTCAAACCTTAGATCAGACCCACTTTAGACCCCCATGTCAGACTCCAATATCAGACCTCAGATCATACCCCTTTTTTACTTCCATGTCAGACCCTAATTTCAGACCTCAGATCAGAACCCCTTTAGACATGCATGTAAGGCCCCCATCAGACCCAAAATAAATAAATTCACTTACCTCTTCTGCTCCACTACCGCTCAGCAGGTCCAGCTGTGTCTTCTGCAATTGCGCTCCCTGATCATCTCCGAGCCGATGCTGCACTGTGACCTGACTGTCATGTCATAGTGTTCACACTACATCCTGATGGTGTATGCAATCAGGACAATGCAGCACCCAGAGAAGACGAGGGGGAGGTGAGTACAGTGCTAGCAGTGCTTCACTTCTCCACCTCCTCCATACTAGTGAGCTGGCGCACAATCCATAATAGAAGAGCTCACTAGTATTCGCTTAATAAGATGCTCTGCATCTCATAAAGTGAAAAATACAGTATCTGGCAGTGTACCCGTGGCTACCCCTGGCTTAGGGTCCTGGTGCCAATTGTGACCACTGCGACCCCTATAGCTATGCCACTAAGCACAACATATGGTTAAACCTGCGAGAAAAAGAGATTGCAAATGTGCAGTGGAATGCTTAATTGATGGTGTTGTGTAAAGCCACCCTACAAGCATGGGAGGTTGGGTATTGGACTTTCTGCTGTATTCTGTGGATTGACTTCAACCAAAGGACTAAGCCTGGATGTTTTAAATACAGTGGATAAGAAGAGAAATATCCTGGTGCCAGGGCTTTTCAAATAAAACTGCTTTTATTGTTCATTCAGCAATAAGTCCAATTAAGCATTTCAGAGACTAGCACCTTCTTCACTTCTTTTTCACCTCCTTATCTGAAAAAACAGTTAATCCCTGAAATGTGCACTTCAAATGTTTTAATGCTCAATCCCCCATAAAAGTGGTTTTATTTAGAAAGCACTGGCATCCGGATCTTTTTTTCTTCTTTTATGATAAATTGAGTTATACAGCTAATTCCCCAGACTTGGGTACATACCCATGTTCACACTATCATTCTCATGATTGTAGACATGAAGCAGAGGGTAGAGCATAAGTTGCCATACCTCTCCTAACTGGAGGAGCGCTTAGTTCTGTTAGGGAGAGGAAGAAGGGAAACAAACTGCGGCCTAGAAAGTATTGCCATTGTTATTAAGAAGTGAAAGAAGATAGCACAGTAAAAAACCACAGAGAGAAAGTAAAACCCAACTCCAGATTTTATGTGATGTACAAGTGGAGGCACTGGAATCACCCGAGAAGAGATTTTATGTGGTTACACAATCAGCTGTTAATGCTGCAACATTTTGGGGGATTGCCATTTAACTTTTAGTCAGCAGAAAAGCTACATGCATCCCTGGTAATGAACACTCCTTACTTGCAGATGATGCTTCCTCTTGATTTACTATGACACGGCTTAATCTGAAGTGAGCAAGCAATTGCCTTCCACATTTCTGGATTACATTTCCTAATATCTAGAACAGGAATATTCATGAAAGGCATCTTAATGCTTCCTTTCTCCCATAGCTTCATATCATTCATTGCTCCTTGATCTGATTGAGCATTACAACTTCGAAATAATTCAGTTGGCCTAAAAATAAAAGCAAACAAAATTAAATATACTTTACTGTCAGCTAGATGATAACTTTTATTAGTGTCCTTCAAAGAAGGTCAAAGATTATTTAATAATGACTTTTACCGGTTGTTAAAATTGGTACAATATGTCAGATTGCGGCATCCCAGCTGACAGGGTTCTCGCACATCTGCTAGGCATGTTAACATTTGTGTTTCCATAGGATTGTATTCACATGAAAGATCAAACTCTTGCCATTTCTGTGTGCTTCCCCAGCTTGTGTTGTAAAGTTTTGTACACAAATCCCTAGAATCAGAGAAAATAAGTAAAAATAGTGCAAGCTCTGTTCAGTGTGTGAAAAAAACTGGGACATTTATGTAATTATACTATCAAGCATATCTTAGATGTAAAAACATGCAATAAATGTTTTAATAAACAGCTCTCTCGCTATTCAGATATCCATTGGCTATTCATATTTGACTACTCATGTAGATGGTGTAAAATATTATACTTTTTCGTGTATGTTATTGATAAGGTAGTATTTTAGATTTCATTGAACATCTTGAGAAGAGGAGGAGTACCCCCTCTTTATGGAGATCCCTTTACTACACTTCACTTGTAGCATCTCAATTACAGTAAACAGAGATATGGAAACGGTCGATCCCAAGCATGTTGCATACAGGAAAGAGCTAGAGTGGCACAAAGATCCAGAGAATTTACTAATCTGCATTAACTACATGTAACACCCCATAGCTTTTTGTGCAATGATGATGTTTAATGCTAAACCTTTTCTTTTCTTTCCCTCATTAGTTGCAGTGCTCAGTTCTGCCCACTAGGGGTGTACTTAGAAAAGATTGCTGCGTCACACTAGGAACTAAGTTTGGAGAGGACAGTTCCCGAGGGGGAGGTTTTTTTTGGGTGTGCGATGAAGGCTGGAGAAAGGAGAGACGGAGGAGAACTGGGGTTTTTCTTTTTCTTTCTGTGTATGCTGTTCAAGATAGTTACTGGATTGTCTGGCCAGACAGAAGATCAAGCTGTATACTGCACTGGGACCAGAGAGAGAGTGGATTGTTTCTTGGAAGGAGTAAGACTAAATGGTAGTGAGTTGCTGGCATTGTCTGCTCTCAGAAGTAGCAGATCTGCACATCATACTACAGTATTATGAACATTGCATCCAGGAGAGTGTGAGATCAACACAAAGTAATACTCTGCATTCACCTCCAGCTGCATTGAAACAAGCTGTTTGTCTAGAAGACACTGTGTGGACTCTCCTAGTGTATATTTCTCATGCTGATATTGAAATCTTCACAAGGCAAATGCCTAGAGCCTAAGGACCCCGTTCTGAATCATATAGCTTAGTAAAGTGCAGGGAATCATAGGTTCTGGACTTGGACACCAGTTAAGGATTTTTCCTGCAAAAGTGAGCTACACTGTCCGCCATTGTTACAAGAAGACGGGCCCCAACACATGCAGCTGCCAACTATTTTCTCTTTTCTTTTCTGCTAACGCCGGGACTATATTTGTGTTTTCTTTTGGGTATATTTAAGCGTTGGAAGCCTTCTACAGGGTTTAATATACTCAGCTGTTGTATTTTCATTTGATTACAGTCAATATCTTACTTTTATTGTATTCTCACCATAGTTTATCTTTGCATTGAAACTTGTTATAGAGACACCCTGTGGAGAAAAGTGTAATTGATTGAAATTTTTGTGCAAGAAGCTGTTTGACCGCGCATTACATGTAATACTGGAGTGATTTTATAACTAGTAAAATTCTGTGCAAGTTTGACTGCTTACCATTATTTTGTTTAGGGTCACATTGTTGAAAATAAACGGGCCCATTGTTCATATAAACTGTGTCTGAGCATTGGGGAAGAAAAAGGGAGTTCCCCAGAGCAAGGAGAGATCTCAACCTACTATTCCACTTCTAAGACACACCCACGGGTGCGCTACATTTGGGGGCTCGTCTGGGATCCATTTCAGACAATAACTCCGTTTCCCCTTTTTAAGCACAGTAAAGACAACAAAATGGATTCAAAGTTAGTCACTGAGTGGTGTCAGACCTGTAGAGTGGACTTAGACAAAGCACTTGCATTGATAGTCCCCAGTACTGAAATGTCCCGCCGTCAGCTTTATGATTTGATGGAAAAGATTATCCCAGGAGAACATTGTCTAATTAGAGATATCAAAGTAAATAGGGACACAGAAGAGGAGAGGACCGATGTTCTGTTTGAGTGGGAGACACCAGTGTCAGCATTAGATTTCCCTGAGAACTTTGAATTTGGGAAAGATGGACTCAAAGCTAGATTGGTTCGACCAGAGTTTTTGCCTGGACACAAGTCAGTAGATGCAAATGACATGGTCACCACCTCTGGGTTAGTACAAGCACTGACCGAAGTAATGAGTAAATGTGCGACTCTGGGCCAGAAATCTTTGGCATCTGAATACCGCAAGTTAAAGTTCTTCTCAGGGACTCAGCCCACATCAAATGGGGGGGAGGAGTTTGAACCCTGGCTGGATCAAGTGCTTCAAGTAATAGAAGAATAGAATGTGTCGGAAGCTGTTAAGAAACAGCGAGTTGGTGAAAGTCTCAAAGGGGCGGCCGCAGAAGTGATCAGAAATCTAAGACTAAGCAAAAGGGCCTGCTCTGCTAGAGACTACTTGAACGCTTTACAAGATGTTTTTGGGCGAACTGAGACAGTGGAGGAGCTTCAATATAAGTTCACGCACACCTATCAGATGGAGGGGGAGAAATTGTCCCAGTATATTAGGCGGTTGGATCGAATTCTTCATCAACTAATGCTCAAGAAGGGGATAAACTCAGACAAAGTAGATCAGAAAAGAGTTCAGCAGATATTTTAGGGTGCATTGCCTCTAGATCCCATCATGATAAAAATGCGGGCACAAACAAACCAGACACCTTTAATGTATCATCAGTTGGTGAAAGCTGTCAGAGAGGAAGAAGCAGTGTTGGAATAGAGGAACTCCTCTCAGGTACAAACAGGAGCAATGGTTCACAGCACCTCTAGTTCCAAAGCATCACAGATACAGTCACAAGTGGCCACATTAGCAGATGCAATAACACAGATTGTCAAGACAGTAGAGGGGCTACAGAAGACAGTCAAGACACTAGCAGAAGAGAAGCAAATAGATGCAGCATCCACAGGTATGGCAGTCAGAAGAGAATTGAATGGAGTCAGATCAAGAGCATTTGTTGGATTCTGTTACCGATGTGGAGAGACAGGACACATGAGACACAGGACACTCATTTACTCTCTAAGGAGAGTAAATGAAATGTTTTTGGCGAACTCGACGCAGGGAAACTTCAGAGGGCCTCAGTGAAGGAGCCAACTGTGTGCCCAAGTTTAAAGAGCTCCATAAATAACACCATGAAGGAAAGAACCCCTGCCTCGAATTCTTCGCCCATTTACATTTCAGATGACTGAAGACTAACACGGCCTGATTCTTTGAAGGAGATAGCAAAAGTTTTAAGACTACCATCTACCGCTCATCAGCATGCCGACTGTAAGGCAGTGGAAAGAACAAGGAATGAGAAGCTGCCAGCTGGTCTAATTCGGCAGTCCCCTCTAATGCCAATTAAGATAGAAGGAATCTATAGCAAAGCTTTGTTGGACACTGGGGCTCAGGTTACTATTTTATTCAGAGACTTATCAGAAGCACAGCACCTGAAACACTTGCCACTTTAAAGACTGGAAGATCTGGAGATTTGGGGTCTGAGCGACACAAAGTTCCCATAAGATGGCTACGTCTCACTCAAGTTAGAGTGCCCTACCTCAGTGGTGGGGATCAGCAAAGAAGTTAACACTCTAGCTGTTGTGTGCCCAAGACCTAAAGAGAAGGGAGAAGCTGCCATGTTGGTTGGGACAAATACAGACTTTATTCGGAGATTGTTGAGACCACAGTTGGCTGAGAATTGTCTTTCACTTCACCCATTTATAAAACCAGTGTACTATGCTTTGAAAAAGGAGAAGATCAACCCAAAAGAAGAGATTGGGCATGTTATTCAACCAGGAAGAATAACTTGTCTAAGGGCAAAGGTGGGGATGTGTGGAAAGGCAACTACCTCCCACTTCATGACGGAGATGGGCTCGGAAATAGAATTGCCACCTGGTCTGGAGTTAATACCAGGGGTCTGGCCAGCTGAAAAATTAAAGCACCCGCATGATACCTTGTCAGTGGGGTTGAAGAACAAGGGAAGCACTCCCATTATTCTTCGCTCTCAAGTCCTTCTGGGAAATGTATATGCTGCCACTTCTTTGCCTCCAAGTGATAACGTCAATATAGATGAACTGAACCTGGAAGATGTTGACTTAGGAGGTGGTATTTTGTCACCAGAATGGATGGTTCGAATTAAAGAGATGCTAAAGCAAAAGAAGAACTGTTTTTCTGCAGGTGAATATGACATAGGTCGTTCTAAGAGTGCCATGCATAGCATCAGGCTGATGGAAGAGCGGCCCTTCAGGGAACGCTCACGAAGAGTTGCTCCGGGAGATTTGGAGGACCTAGGACAGCACTTGATGAAACTGAAAGCTGCTGGGGTGATTCAGGAGTCCAGAAGCCCTTATGCCTCCCCCATTGTAATTGTCAGAAAAAAAATTGATAAATACGCATGTGCGTTGACTACCGCACTTTGAATCAGTGAACCATCCCTGATCAATACACCACCCCATGGATAGAGGATGCACTTAATTGTTTGATGGGCAGCAAATGGTTCAGTGTGTTAGATCTGAGGAGTGGATACTACCAAATTCCAATGGACCCTACAGATAGAGAGAAGACTGCATTCATCATTCCTCTGGGGTTCTTTGAGTTCAATGACATGCCCCAAGGTCTATCAAACGCACCAGCAACTTTTCAACGGCTCATGGAAAGAACAGTTGGAGATATGCATCTTCTTGAAGTACTTGTCTACCTGGATGACATCATTGCCTTTGGCAAAACTTTAGAAGAGCATGAGGCAAGGCTAAGGAAAGTGTTGGATAGGATTGAAAAAGAAGGATTGAAACTATCCTTAGACAAATGCAAATTTTTCCAGCCATCAGTGACATATGTCGGACACGTGGTGTCTGCAGAGGGGATAGCAACAGATCCCAGCAAAGTTGAAGCAGTGACATCTTGGCCTAAACCCCGAACCATCACAGAGTTGCGCTCTTTTCTTGGGTTCTGTAGCTATTATAGAAGATTTGTACAAGGGTTTGCCAAGACAGCCCGACCCCTAAACCAACTGCTTCAAAGTGATGTGGAGAAGGTCTGGGAGGAGTTCTCTATCAAGACAAGGGGCTGAGGCCTATGGCTTTCATTAGCAAAAGTCTATCCCCCACAGAAAAGAACTATCCAGCCCACAAATTGGAATTTCTTGCCTTGAAATGGGCTGTAGTGGACAAACTGCATGACTACCTTTATGGGGCTGAGTTAGAAGTTCAGACAAACAATAATCCTTTGACATACATACAGACTACTGCAAAATTGGATGCCACTGGACACAGATGGATGGCTGCTCTGTCTAACTACAATTTCAGTCTGAAGTATCTTCCGGTCACACAGAATGGAGATGCTGATGGTCTATCCTGTAGACCTCATGAAGATTTACACCCTGATAATGAATGGGTAGAAATACCTGCACCAGGAGTGAGAGCTATGTGCAAATTTTCAACAGTCCAGTCGAGAAGTGAGTGTTGTGCCCAGAGCCTAGCTCTACCAGCCGAAAGTCTACCTTCATCCTTTTGCAATCTAGTCACTCACAGTGATCTCAGAAGAGATAAGAAGGAAGATCCTTTAGGAAAACTAGCAGTGGCAACCTTAGAGAAGAACCAAGTTGACATTCTTCGTACAGATGCCCACCCAATGGCAAGGTTGTTGGTCAAAGAGAGGGACCGGTTGCAAATACGAAGTGGAATTGTATACAGAAGGGCCCCAAGTACCGTCAATAGTGAAAAATGTCAGTTATTACTCCCCCAGAAGTACAAGGAGACAGTACTTTGTGCGTTACATGATTAACATGGCCATCTGGGTTATGACAGAACCTTGGGGCTCGTGAGAGACAGATTTTACTGGCCATGTATGAAGCAAGACATAGAAGACTATTGCTGTTCCTGTTTGTGTTGTATTCAAAGAAAGACTTTGCCCACAAGAGCTGCTCCTTTGGGACAGTTAGAGAGTGGAGGACCATTGAACTTGTTTGCATAGACTTTCTCAGTATTGAACCTGACGAAGGGGGAATTAGCAACATGTTGGTTGTGACAGACCATTATACAAGATACGCTCAGGCATTCCCTGCTTGTGATCTACCAAAGAGAATTCATTGTGAGAGCAAACTTGTAAAGGAACTATGGACACTTTTGGGGGTGCAGAAGAGTCGCACCACCCCATATCATCCGCAAGGGGATGCCCAGCCTGAACGCTTCAACAGGACATTACTTGACATGCTGGGGACTTTGGAGAGTCATTGGAGTAGACATGTGGGAACAGTGGTGCATACCTATAACAGTGCAAAAAATGATGCCACGGGGTTCTCGCCTTACTTTTTAATGTTTGGGCGAGAAGCTCGTCTCCCTGTCGATCTGACATTTGGAGTCTCTGCTGATGACACTCCGGTGAACTCTCACACTAGCTATGTGGAGAGACACAAAAAAGGTCTTAAGCAAGTGTATGAGTTGGCTGAAATCTCTTCAGGACTGCGACATCAACAGAATAAGGCTCGCTATGACAAGAAAGTGAAAGTACATGATCTTCAGCCAGGGGACCAAGTTCTTTTGAGAAGTGTGGGCCTACAAGGCAAGCACAAATTAGCAAATCGATGGGGTTCTGATCTCTACATAATCTGCTCCCAACTGCCAAACATTCCAGTCTACCAGGTTCGCCCTGAAGGAAAGGAAGGACCAATTAAGACTTGGCATCGCAACAACTTGATGCCCCTAGCAGAAACTGTGAGGATAATAAATTCTGAACCCAAACGTGCACAAGGAAAATCAAATTCCAGGCGGTCCAGTAGACTGCAGAGAAAAGGAGAGACTACCCCGTCAGCTGAAGAACCAGTGACCCCCCTTGATGGGGAAGAAGACAGTGATAGTGAGTGGGGTATAGATGGACTTTTCTATGATAGTATGTACAACCCCATTGAAACCGATCTGAATGCTAATGTTCTAGAGTTCGTCCCTTGTCAAGTTGACCAATCCAAAACAGGCATTTGTCTGGAGGGTTCTTCGGCCCTGAATGAGCAACAAAATGAGAGTTTTCCCCTGCCTACTATGGACAATGACCTTTTGTTGGCTGTCAATCCAAGTGTGGGTGAGTCCCAGGTTACTCCAGAAATTGAGGACGTGACTACTGCAGAAACAAAGTGTGAGTGTGTCAATGATGCACCACCTGTTGAAGCATGCTCCCCAGTCAACATCTATGAACTAAGGCCACCCAGACAGATAAGGCCTCCACAGAGACTCACATATGACACTATGGGAAATAGTACTTAAGAACCTGTGAGCACTGCACATCGAGGAGTCTACGCTCATGTTCCCTTAGCTCTTTGCTCCAAAGGTGACCCTCTCCCGACAATAATGAGTACAAATGACACTCCACCCCATTTGACTACAGTGGCAATGCTCAGTTAGTTGTACACAAAGTGTTTTAAAAAAACTAAACAAACGTTAGATTTGAGCCATTCTTTGGGAGGACCCAAGACATTTTAAGTGGGGGAGAGTGTAACACCCCATAGCTTTTGTGCAATGATGATGTTTAATGCTAAACCTTTTCTTTTCTTTCCCTCATTAGTTGCAGTGCACAGTTCTGCCCACTAGGGGTGTACTTAGAAAAGATTGCTGCGTCACACTAGGAACTAAGTTTGGAGAGGACAGTTCCCGAGGGGGAGGTTTTTTTTGGGTGTGCGATGAAGGCTGGAGAAAGGAGAGACGGAGGAGAACTGGGGTTTTTCTTTTCTTTCTGTGTATGCTGTTCAAGATAGTTACTGGATTGTCTGGCCAGACAGAAGATCAAGCTGTATACTGCA
>CM065593.1:204460032-204462532 GCA_033119425.1 Bufotes viridis | reverse complement strand
CCAGCGTCAATGGGGTAGATTCCGCCATCATAAGTGATCGATTTAGACAGCTTTTTTCTTTCCACTCCCACAACCATCACTATCGCATCTGTCAGAAGCTTCATGCCCCTTTTGTCTTTTAAGACATTGAGACACATCCATTCCATTCATATCAACTTTGCCTGGAGGATCTGGCTCGACCCCCCTCAGAGAGATGACCACCCTCAAGTGGCGGCCCACCCTCCAAAGGGCAGGGTCTGGCCGCCTGCAAGGAGACCCCCTCGCTCCCCGGCTCCGCATCCCTCATGTCCCCCTCCGCCTCTTCGGCCTCGGGGCCATCACTTAGGACACGGAACCGGTTGGAGACCCCCACAAGAGGGGCCCCAGCCGAAACCTTCTCTGGTTCCTGGCCCAGGGTGAGTGGGATGGACGGCTCCCACTCCAGGGAGGTCTTTCTTCTATCCTTCTTCTTACCCCATTTGTGACTCCTTCTCTTCACCTGCCAATTCCCGTCCTCGTCTCCACCACTCCTATCACTTGAGGAGGCAGAGACCGCAGAAAGAGTGGCCCCTTCAGGTTGGACATCGGGGTCACTGTCGCTATACCCAGGGTCACTACAGGGATCGGCTGTCTCCCGGTCCCTCTCCTTGCGCCTCCGTTCTAGTCTCCTCTCCTTTGCTGCTGACGAGGGCTTTTTCCCATGACCCTGCTTGCCCCTTCCAGCGCCGGCACCTGTCCCCTCACCAACCGGTCCAGACCTTTCGCCCCCAGCAGGTCCTGCCTCGCGGCTGGGACTCGCTTGGCTCCGGGCCTGTCCCTGGAACCGATTGGCGAGGGCGAGCGGACAGCGACTAAACGGGTGACCCAGTGTCCCACACAGGTTACACCTGATCTGCGGACAAGACGCGGTGAGATGTCCCAGCCCCCCACACTTTGCACACTTCAAAACGCCACACTGGGCACTGAAGTGTGTGGGACTACCGCACTTGTGGCAGACCTTTGGCTGCCCCTGGTAAAACACCATTATCCTGTCCCTCCCTATGAAGGCCGAGGAGGGAATGTGGGTAACGGTGTTGCCACTGTCCCTCAACCTTACAATGAAGGTCCAGGCCCCAGACCAGATGCCATAGTTGTCTAATACTTTGGCAGGTGTACCACCCACCTCGCCATATCTTTCTAGCCAAGTGGCTATGTCCGCACAAGAAAGTGAATCAGTCATTACCTGTTAAAACGGTCACTTTCTTCACCAGATTTTGACGGGTCACTGCCTGGGTAGTGAAACCCTTTCATGCCGGGGCGTTCTTCACCAGTTCGTACCGGGACCAGAAGATCTCCAGACCCTCTGGCCGGACAAAGCTGATGTCAAACAATTTGGTCCCGTAGGGATGGATGAAGGCATAGATATCTTTAGCCTCGAAACACATCTGCAGTAGGAGCTCCACAACACTCCCCCTAGAGGGTGCTGCTTCCTCGCTCCCCCAACGCAGACGGGCCACATTCCTACGGGACCCCCCGGCTGTTGGGAGAGCCCACTCAATCTCCCCCTCTCGCTTCTCTCGGAAAGCCCTTAACCCTTGTTTATATTACATATATCCTCTACAATCAGCCTTGCAACCTCCTCACATCCATCATCCATTTCCAGATTTGATTCTCCATCTGCCACTACATCCACACCCACATTTGTACCAACTTTCGTACCAACCTCCCCCTCCACATTTGCCTCAGCATTCACCCCATCATCCACCCCTTCCTCCATGTCAACATTTGTGTCCTCAGACACACTTTTTGATTCAGAGGTCCTCCTCCCCCACTCACCCCACTTTCACTCTCTTTGTTTTGCCCATATTCACGCCCCCTAGCCTGGTCGGGGTAACATTCCTGACACCCTTAGGATTTATCAAACCAGAATCTGTCAAAACAGCACTGGGCCTGGCTTCATTGGACCTGTTTCTGTGGGCCCCCAGCAGATATCCCCGGGGGCTTCACAGCTCACCGCTCCTCAGCCAATTTTTTGCCCTCTTTGCTACTCGGGGTGACTTCCCCATGGATTTCTCCAGGTGCTGGGTGCACCGGAGCTTCCCCTTCTTCCGCTAGAAGGGGACCCTTGTCTGTGACATCCACTGGGGTCTGAGGAAAACCCACCTCAGGAGCCGGGTTGATCTCTGGTCTAGAAAGAACATACTTGGCGGACTCCCTCTCTGCCATTTTTTTCCTTTCTCTTTTTAATTTTACCCTCTGGGACATCCTCATCTCTGAAATACAGTTGCCCTACAGGGGATTCTAGGGTCCTGATTGACTGCATTAAAAGACCCCACTATATCCTTCTGATTCAGAGGCAGATTCTAGGTCCCAAACAGATGATCCCTGCCCTGCTGGAATAGAGCCACTAGATGAAACTTCTCCCCCCCCACCCTCCTGACCTAGGGGTACCTTGGGAGTGGGGCTCAGGACTAGGAGCAGGGTCAGGGAGCTTGGCATACCACTAGACGCTTCCCTGGACCCTGATCCTGATGCAGACTCG